>OZ014469.1:23611641-24202641 GCA_963965965.1 Trididemnum nubilum | reverse complement strand
CTGAGATAACACTTACCGTATTATGTTTACTTAGTTCAGTTATATAAACAAGATGGCTACCCAGCCAATATTGATTTTAAATCAAATTATTTTCGAAAAAGATTTGCTTTTACATTACTGTTTGGCAGATTTTCCATTAAAACAACTTTTTACAATCTCAACTAATGTATAAGACAGTAACAAGGCCATACAAATGAAGAATTGGCAATACATTTATTTTGATTATTTTAATTCTACCAAACGACGGTAGGCTACTCTAATGCTGGATAAGTAAATCTGGAACATGAAACTCAAGCTGTTGAAAAGTAACTTTTATAGCTTAGGCTAATCACTAAACTGAAACTATTCAACTAGACCAAATCACTTCATCAGATGACCAAAGGTTTTACCTTGCCCTTTAACTAAGCTGTAATAAACTTTTCTACAAAAGGTCTGTCAGTATTGTTTAAACTGTTAAAATTAAATACCGTAGCCTGCCTGGCTCACTTCTGACACTGACAGTGAGTGCTACAGCACTGTTGCAACATAGCTTGCAGTTTTGAGTTATACATTTACAGATTTACAGTACTAGCCTAATGAGTAAGGCTAGGCTACTGTTCTTCTGTTGTTACCTACTGCTACGTGTAATAATTTAGTATGTAATACATCTAAACCAACTCTTTGCGTAACTTTTTTAACCTAAATCAACTCTACCTATATCAGTCACTCAGTCTGCTCTATAGGCCTACTGCATTGCATAACTTTTTTAACCCAAATCAACTCTACCTATATCTGTCAATCAGTCTGCCCTGTAGGCCTACTGCATTGCATACCGTAACTTTTTCTAATGCTAGCTCCAGACAACAGTAGTAGGCCTACAGTGCTCAATGCAGTACTCGCACTGTTCTAAGAATTGCCTTGAACTGCTTCCCAAAGAAATTCAACTTACCGCCAACATCGCGTAAGCGACGTACCGTTACGATTGAATGCGGCTCCCTGCGTGAGTTTTGCATGACTAGCTTCTCGTTTTTTATTAATCTGGATGGATGATGCGGATTCATTAGGCTACATTTTGAACGTTATTCTACGAGTTTTGCAGAAACTTTGCAGGCTGCATTTTGGCGCGGTAAAGTAACAGTAGTCTTCGAGTCAGGTAGAATAGATAAGAGTACGGGTAGGTGTGAAGTAGTAAGACTAGGTCTCTCTTTAAAATTTGCAGATCAGCTGCATCTGACTGGATGATGTAGCCTAAACTAAGATGACATGTTCTGCTGACACATAGTCCTTCCCTGTATTAAGCAGGTCAGAGTTTGAAGCATTACGGTAACTTACGGTAGGCTATTAAAGCAGTAGGACCAAAAATTTGGCTGTACATTGCGCAGTATAGGTTGGAGATGAGGTGGCATTTAAGTTTAACAAAGTACTGTACCAGTCGTTAGAGCAGTGACGATCGGTAGCAAGAAATTTGGGTATTCAAATAAAAATTCAGTAGCTTGGTAGGCTTATTGCATCGTTTATTTTTGTACATGAAGTAATTGCACATCTGGTCTGCACATATTAAAATTATGTGTTTTTGTATTGGTGATATTGAAAATTTACTCTGTGTTTGTACTGTATTTTTTAGAAGTAAACATTAAAAGACAAAGTTTGACTGGAGGGAGTAGCAAAAACACGTTTGGGAGTAAAAAGTTTTGGCTCGAATTTAAGGGTAGCATAGCTGAAGTTAGTTTTTCTTCGTTTCGCTTCAGCTGTTGAGTGAAATGAGTATAGTGGAGGTGGAGAAAAATGAAAACGATAAACTATAACTTCTGTAATGTTACACTCAATTTGAGCAATTGATTAAAACTTTTAATTAAAAGCAAAGAAGTAGTAGCAATACACTGATACAAGTTGAAACAGCTTTGGCCATTTGATTAGCAATTCAAACAAAACTGTTTACTACAAACGGCAGAGTACTAAAATCAACAAAGTTTCAGGATCTACTGTGGATGCAAGAAAGTCAGTTAAAAGTAAATTTTGTTCACCTTTCCGCTGAAGCAAATTTTGTTTTGACTGAATCCTGAAAAGATTTGTTTTTCATGACTTCTGACAGTAATTGTGACTCGATGGGTTTAAGGCCTAAATCTTAAAATCTGCCTTGTGATGGGTTATGCCTTGCATTTTAAAATAAAACAAGAATCTTAACAGTAGAACTATGCAAAAAACATCTCTGGTCTTTAGTATGTACCGTTACCATTAGATATAATACTGTAGTCAGTTGTGCAAGATAGCATTTTGTCTATAAACTTATTGGAATTATCGCAACACTTTGCAATTGCATTGTCTCAAATATCTCCTAATCTGAAATGAAATGTTAACTTTAAAGTTGCAGAAAACCTGATAATGCATTGTTAAAACAAAATTATTCACATACCTATATGCAGCATATTTGTTTTGCCTGCCTACTCCGTTGTAATGTCACAGGTGTTTATTTACAAGTTGGTTCAGGCATTGAGTAATGCTACAACGCTGTTTGTAATAATAGCACAGAACATTTACACATACAGCTTGTGCTGCATATCAATAATTGGTTTGCTTGACAGTTCTCAATTAATATTGTGTTAATTGTTGGCTTATGATATTGCTGTTCAATTTTTGCAATATTTAGCTAGGTATTTGTTAATGAAGCAGTCTTGTGGTAAAGTACTGTAACAGCTAAATGAGCCGACATGCCAGCATGTCGGTTTCCATGCCAGATATTGCAGTGGAGAGTCCAGACTCTGTTGATTGTGAGTAACACTAACAAAATTAAGGAATGCCATCCAGTTCAGAGCTCTAAACTTTTGCTCTGTTTCTTTAATCTATGCTTTAGTTTGTGATTTTGAGTCAAGTGAATCTAGAATAATCAAAATGGCAAAAGCTTTTAATTTGATTTTCAAACTAAGCAGTAAGCATGCTTTATTATTAAAAATGGGCAAAGTAGAATAGTTTGGTTTTCTAAAAAAATATTTTAGATTTTTGAAGCTTGTTCTAGAATACTGGTAACTTACCTTTCCTTATACTAATGCATGCAATTTTCGAATGTCGTTAAGTATGAACTGTCTGCGTTTTTTTTTCAGTACCTCTGCGATCCTTGTATGAGCGTGCACATGCTCTCGCTCCTCTCATGCATGCACTCATTAGCGTTAGGGCTAGATTACTAGGATTAGGGCTAGGAATAGCTTAGATCAGTGAAAAAGAGAGACTGCATGCATGCTCATACACAAGTCGCAAAGCTTCTGAAAAAAGTGGTTGGCTTATCCTTAACAACACCCCAATTTTTCATGCATGGTTTTATTGAAAAAAAGAAAATGGGCAATGCTCCAATTGCTCATGTTCACTCAAAACTTATCTTGTATAAGTTACCCACCACAACAGTGCTAGAAAAAGTGTGACTTGACATGTTCAAGGATCTTGTTTTCAGAAGGAAAAAAAAGAGAATAAAAAAATTTCAGTGTTTAAAAAGTAATTTTTTGGTCTTTACACTTTTATTTTGGTTCTAGATATTTGAAAAAAGTTGTGATTTTAGATTCTAATATCTCAAGATGTGGACTCGTAAGATTCAAAATTTTCAAATGCTCATACCTAGCCATTATTGTGTCTTTGGAAAAAACAATTCAGTACTAATATCTTTCTCGATCCAAGCAGCTTACCCAGCAAGGTGGTTCAGCTTTCCAAACTCATCTGACATGCAAACAGAACACAAAAAAAAAAAAAAAATGTGGTCAGTATTAGTGTAGTTAGACAAAAATATAAACAGAAGCTGGATGTTTTCCATCTATCTTTCAGGATAATTGGCGAGTGCCCGAATTTTCTCAAAACTTCTGTGCCTAAATCTGTAAATATATCGTACATTATTTGCCTTAAATTTTGTACCAATCTAGTATCACAGTGTACTAAAAGTTGTATCTCCACAATTTATCTTTTTGAGAGCTATGTTTATCATATTGCCAAAATTTGTTTCATCTTGAGCCAACAAATCACTGATTTGCTGACAGAAATTGGCTTAGTGGAAAGTTTTGGCTGGTTCCTACATGAACATCAATATTAATATTTTCAGATTCCATGAAGTATAATTAGCATATTAGCAATATTGTGAATGCCTTACGATGGTTTTGAAAGAGTTTCGAATATGCATGCCAATGACAGTTGCAGAGGTAAGATTCTATTAAAGTGTTAAAACTCATGTCACATTGTAGAAAAGTACAGTAGTTTATTAGTTGTGATGAGTTAAGTTTGAATTCAACTGATTCAAAAAAAAGTACTTGACAATGTAAGCCCAAGCGAATAACATAACGCAGTGCCTATTAAAAATTTAAAACCCCACAGTCTGTTTCACTTGCAGTAGCGTAGTGGGGGGGGCTATAGCCTTCCCATTGGCCTGAAAAGTATCCAAAATACCTCGTTTTTAGCATTTTTATGGTCAATTTTTGCACCAAAAATGATAATAGCCCCCCCCCCCATTGACTTTGGTGATGAGAATTGGTCAAGAACCTAATGTGGTTTTGACCAGAAAAACTTTTTTTTTTTCGAAAATCACCTGAATTTGGAGATAAAAACTAACTCAATTTTATTGAAGACCTTTTTTTTTTCTTTTGGAGATCACCTAAATTTGGTCACATAGAGCGACTAAATCTGATTGAAGACCAATCAAAGTCTGGGTCAAGATCGTTTGATGTTGTTTCCAAGCTCCAAAACAGCCCCCCCCCCCATTGCAAATTTCTGGCTATGTGCCTGTTCAATCAATATCAGGATCGATCTGAGTTACTGGTGAAACAGACTGTAGGGTTTTAAAATTTTAATTTTGACGTGTGTTGTCTTATGTTATGATAGTTTATGATAGGGGCCTAGTAAGGTATCAAGATAATTTGCAATTTCACTCGAAAGGCTGTTTGTTTCAAATTGCTTTATTATAAATCAGTTATATGCACAATTACGTATGTCCTCCTTAGTCTATACCACTATGTTTTTTATTTCAGTATCAACGAGGACAGCTTTACATGATAAGTCGACACAGCGATGAGCAAAGTGAAAGTGGGGAGGGTGTCGAAGTCATCAAAAATGAACCTTGTTGTCATGAAGAATATGGAAACGGTCAATACACTGAAAAAAAAATTCATTTGAACAAGTAAGAATCATATTCGTATGCATCTTCCTGTAAGCTCATCAAGCTATCAACAAAAAGCCATGGCAGTCTTTATTTCAGACTAAAGAAATTGATCCAGCTGGTTGTCAAATCTTTAACTCTAATTCTAACAGTAAAATTAGTTTTAGCACTAACTCAAACCTTAAATCTAAAAAATGTGGACTTAATGTGAAGACTATTATTTCTGCAGTAGGTGTTTTTTTGTTTTAGTTTTTGTATTATAATTCTTCAATTAAAAGTTTTCTCCTAAAAAATCACTTGGTTGCCATGCTGGTGATATTGCTTATTTAACTTACACATAAGCTTCTACCCTCAGTTTTTAATGCTTAACTTTTGAATATTTTTAAATTTTATCATTTTTATGTTGTTTAAAATATTTTTTTGAAATATTTTGAACTGAAGTGCTTTTGTGATAGCATTCTCATTTCCCTCGACGTTAGCACTACATTGATGATTTTAGTGGCTAATACTGGGTCACTGACGTTAATTACTGTATATCGTGTTAAAGTAGCATATATTTTGGCTGCAGTAGTTTCATAGCGAGACAGTAATCAGTGATAAATTACGGTAGCACAGACAACAATAGTAATGTCAGTGTTGCTACTAAAACCATTTCCATAAAGTTGGGTAACTGGAACATGGCAATGTGTTTGAAGTAGAATGCCAGTATCTCTGGAACAGTTTGGCCTAGAAGAATGGAGTTCACTGTAGTGCAATCTAAAATTTTTGCACTAATTGTAGAAATACCATTAATTTTGCCTCCAGTCCTCTTTTTAAAAAAATCTTGTTTGAGATGGTATATTCTGCGATATTTTTTAGAGCATATTTTCTCCTTATTCGAATTAAACGCTGCCCTGAGCATTAATACGAAACAATATGTGTTTTATCTGTTTTGACGTGATTTAATAACGTAGTTGGCAGAATGCTAAGCGCAATACTTAGATTTTTTGTGAATGCAAAATTGAAAGTATGTGGTTTTGTGTGTATTTCACTTCTGATAGTCGGAATAAATGTAACCGTCTTGCCAGCTCTTAAACCGTAAAATATTGAGGGGCAGACGCTTCCGCAACCGTTACCAAGCGCAGTTGGAACTAAAACGTTTAGTGGCGGAAAAACAAAAATATTCACGCTCATAGAAGATCTCAATGTTAAAATTGGCAGTTTTTGTCCAAACTCTTGGCCGGGACCAAAAAATATATAGGTCTGATGCGTTTTTTTCTGCAGGGCAGCGCTGAATTTTGATGGGCGGATGCTAATTCTCGATGGGGGGGGGAGGACGTGATCGCTTTACAATTCAAGTACTGCTTTGTTTCCTGCGTAATATGATGCATATGCAACATAACAAGCATCAGTTTAAAATAGAATGTTGTGTGATCGTTCTTTTGCTCAGTGCTTATGCATCATTTATTGCTTACCTGCATAAATCAATTATGAATAAGGCTTGTTATTACAAAGGTTTAAGGTGCTATTTCACTAAAACATGTATGAATAATGCATTTCCTATAAACCCACTGTATCTTTTTGAGGCAAGAACAGCATTTGTTTCGTGAGCAGCATTTTATTTTTAGCACATTCTAGTAATGTTAGAACTTACTAGTCAATTTCTTCTGCACTGCAATCACATCATCTTTAATATGTGTTTGTCTATTTCATGGTAGCTAGCGCTGTTGATTTATGGGAAAAAGTGGTGCAGCAATCCTCTTTTATTTGAAATAAAAAAAAATCGCTTTTGTTGAATTAGTTAGTTTTGGCTGAAAATAAGATTATGTCATTTTACCTGGTTTACACTGCAAATATATATAACTACTATAAGGTTATTTCTTGTGCATTTTCGTTCATATTAAGAAAAATCCTGTCAATCTGTTTTGTAGTATATATTACAATTTCTTAGTTAATGCGTTTCTAAATATCGCGTTTGTAATTAATGCGAGTAAATTATATAGGTGGGAGTGCAAAAACCTTCTAAAACGTGTAACTGTACAAACTGTTCATTCATAAGTTAAGGGACATTGTTTCCGTAGACAAATTGCTTATTATGTAAAATTGTTAGTAGCAATTTAATTTTGCATCTTTCCAGACGTCTACCAAGCTGGGCTGCTTCATTTTTCCCTACAATCGCAGTCACAGAAAAAGCTCAAAATTTCTATCCTTACACCATTACAGGTAATTCCACCGAATGATTTTTGTTAATAGAGTGTGTATGAAAACAAGTAATGTTTTATCCATGCATCGATATTTGCCTAACGGATTAAAAAACTTGTTTTGTTGATGATAATTCAATTTTTTTTACTTTACTTGAGTTGCAATTTCTTGCAAAAGCTTGATGTTAAAAAAAGTACATGATTTCTCATTTTTATACAATATTCGTGTCTTTTTTAGTAGTCTGTTTGTACTTTGCGATATAGTGTTATATGGTATGGTACACAATAGTTTTTAATCATTTTACCCAATGTCTGCTTATAGAGAATATAGGGGTAATCAAAGTATGCTGTTTTTGGTAGTAGATTTGTAAAGAATCAGAGTATAGTCTATGGACTAAATAGATCAGGTCCAAACCCTAAATTGATGTCAAGTATACAATGGACGTAAACAAATGCCAGATTATTCCAATCAGATTAGAATCGAAGCCCAAAGTTGTTTACCAGTAGATTTTTATTTTTTGTATTTTCAACCAAATTAGTGTCCACGTTGCTATAAGGCCAAATTGTAGTATTATTTAGATATTGCGAATCGAATATATCAAACTTAATCCTGGTTGGTAGCTGACAACATTACCTAAACTATTTTCTGTTATTTTTTTTCATGTTGCAACAATGAAATTTACAGAATACGAAGTAAGTAGTGCATTTTTATATCGGTTTAGAAAACGTTTTTCTTATTTCAACATAAATTACACCGATAATAGCCATTCACCAGTAATGATTATTTATTTACGCCCGCTAACGATATAATGCAATTTTGCTAAATTCAGCTATTGCATCAACCAAGCGAAATCCGCTTTATTTGATATATATTTTGGTGATACTGTTATGTAGTGATTGGCATGTTCATAACAGGTCTGGTATGTGATGTAGCTTTGCAGCAAGCCTGCATGTAATCCCATCTCATAGTCATCTGATGTGACGTAGGATGTCAGGTTTCAATGTAATCTGGCAATGCTGCCACACTTCAGTATACAGGTGACCTTTGAACGTTTTTCGTTTCTGCTGAGATAGCATCACGATTTCTCCGTTTTCCGTTTTTTTTTTTACAGCTCACCTGTTTTTTTCAGGCTAAAGCAAGAAAGATGTGGTGACTTGATTTAACGTTTTTTTCGAAAGCTGACATGTTTGCTGTAATATTTCATCGAAACAGTGTTTGCGTTCATTTACGTTTTTTATCAAACTTTATTTACCACTTAGTGATGCATAAATTAATCATTAAGTGGAAGATTTCATGAAAAACACCACTACATCTTGTATCAATATTTTCAGAGATAATATGAACACGCTCTGTGCGCTATGAAACCAAAATATATGCAGCATGGTGTGTAAGTCATAAGTTTTGGAAACTTAGTGCTTGTAAAATTTCAAAAACTGATTCTTTCTACGTTTGAAGGTTGAAGTTAAAACTCAGAAAGCATTTGGTCAAAATTCGTTTTTGCGTACGAACTAAGCACTATGCGCTTGTCGAACCATACCAAAGCAAAGCACCTTTTTTAAGTTATGTTTGCAAGTCTTATGTCAGGCTGGGCCACCGCAACTGTAGACTGCTTGGCTTCAACAGGAAACCAGCGTGGAGTGTTTTTCCAAAGAACACAACAATGCATTACCAGTTGGTAATCAAACCGAGAGTCAGCAACTTTTTCATCACTAACTGGACGCTTTGCCAACTAAGGTTTTAGAATACAATCAGTACTAGAATGTTTCTTGACTTATTGGATTTCCTCTTGAGTCGGGCTTTGGGTCAAGTTTGTCACGTGATAGAGCGTTGGATTCTTACATCTTTCTAATGTTGTTTAGTGTCCTTGGATACCCAGGTTACAAATTTTCATCGAAACAAGATATGAAGACAATAACGGAAGTAACGATTGCTGTCCACACTGTCAGGTGAGATGCCACACAAAAACGCATGATTTGCCGAGTTTGTAGTTGTTATTTTGCCAATAAGCGACCCCGGATCACTTACTTCCTTAAATTTGTCTCGTCCAAAATTTTTGGAAAGAATTCAGATGGTCATTGAATGGTTGGACCGCATATATCCTAAAGCACTCCTGAAATGTCCCATGTAAAAAATGTTTTGAAGTCCTGGCATGTCAGTGGCATTTCGGTTATCAGTGTAGTCGTATTTCATGCTTTGTTCTTCAAGTTTTATTGCTGCTCTATCTTGTTTTGTTTTTCGAAAGAGGCAATTTGCTGTATGTCGGTGGAAGGTGTCAAAGGCTTTTCTACAATCTCCTGTATAATCAAAAGATATATCAGTTCACGCAAGCAATCTCAGTTGGAACAAGTCCTACTATTATACCTTTGTCTACTTACTGAATATTGTAATTTCAAGTAATGTGGTAACAAATATAGCAACAAAATCTTTTTAGTTTAATGTTGAGGTATAATTTAATGGCTATGACATTTCAAAGGCTATTGTTCTGTACGTCATAAAAATAACAACTCTTTGGTTGCTTTTGATGATCTCCGATTTCATATTAGCTATCTCATTCAAATCTAGAAAAAAGTTTTAAGAATGCAGGGCTTGTGCAAGCACTATGATATTGGGTTAAACTTGTTTAAAACTTGATTAATTAATTGGAATTTTGACGATAAGTGATTCTTCATTACAAATCAAATTTATCTTCTTACTGTAAGATGTCAGATTTTGAGTACAACTTTCAGCAAATCAACTTCATCTTTACTTCTCGTTAGAAGTGTTTGCGATTACGATCTCTGTCGGATTTGAAATGCGTTGAGCAGAATGGGGTAGTGGCCATAAAAAGCTTGCAATGGTCACTGAAGCATCCTGTTCAACTATTTCGAATCAGACAGAGATCGTTTCTGAAAAGTTCGGTTCCGAAAAGCTTATGACGAGAATTGAACATAATGCTTGACTTTGGGGAGAGTTAGGTTTAAATTCTGCACCACCTCAAAATCGTTTATATATCACATTTCAAAATGTTACTCTGCTAACGCTCCCACTCGATCGTGTTAAATTCTGTATGATTTTATAGTTGGACTTTTTATGCTAAATTTGCTTTCAAAAATTGCTTGCCAAACGAAACGACCCCCCAGCTGGCGCAAAACTTTAAATTTGGCTCTTAGGCTACAAATTTGTTTTTTCTCTACACAAATGTTGTTGTAATTGGATTTACCATACCAGAGATAGACATGATAATTTTGAATGTTTATTAAATCTTAAAGCAATTGCGTTGTAGCATTCTGCATGCAACCATGCGTTTGTAAAATTGCTATAATTCTGTCTCTTGGCGTAACAAATGATGATATTAAAATCTGTATACGGCTGAATTTTTTGACTCACCCATTTTACATCCAGTTTCCGTACCAATCAAAGAGTATACACTTTTTTGTTAATCAGAACCCGTAAATTTTAGGTTGAGGCTGGCTGTTCTTTTTTTTTTTTGCCAAATTCCAGCCTCATTTCTTAATTTTAAGGGCATTGATGTCAATTATGGCGACCTGGTTTTTGTAAAACTGCTTCATTCCCAATGCTCTGTCTGCTTGAGTAAACTTTTTTTTGATGCTTTTGCTGCATCGTAAAATTGCGAAAGCGTTAAATAAAAAAAGCGATTGCTTTCCAGTAATTAATGTTGTTGTTTTAAATGTCGTTGTCAATGGAAATATTCTCAAAATTGATCAGGAGCAAAATTTTAAATAGGCTGCAACTTCTGCAGTATGGTAGAATTCGCCGTCACAAACAGCAAATCTCGCGGAAAAGCGCCTGGTTTTCCGCGTAGTTCGAGTTCGCGCTCTGTACAAACGGGCCTTGAAGCGATGAACTTTTAAATATCAAGTTTGTAGTGTTTGTTTTTCACTACGAACTTCCGCTTCAGCTGCAGACGCTTTAATGATTCATTAGGTGTTAGGTCGCCTATTTTGGCCG
Organism: Trididemnum nubilum; assembly: GCA_963965965.1. Lineage (NCBI taxonomy): Eukaryota > Metazoa > Chordata > Ascidiacea > Aplousobranchia > Didemnidae > Trididemnum > Trididemnum nubilum. The sequence goes on along the minus strand of OZ014469.1, from coordinate 24,191,408 downwards.
CAATTTATGCTTTTTCCTGTCTGCTGGCTATTTGTACAACGTTGCAGAATTAAAATCACCTCAAATTTAACGATTAATCGAAACGATTGCTGAGTAGTCAAAAGTTTTGCTGCAAATTTAACAAATAATCGAAACGATTGCCGAGTAGTGAAAAGTTTTGCTTCAGGATCACAAGGTCTGAGATTCGAAAGTCGGTTCTGTCTTCATGCTTCAGTTAGACCAAACCAAAAAGAAAAACAAAAATTTCTCAAATATCTTTTTTCATTTTTTGTTTTTATCCTATGAATTTTTTTTGTAATTGTAGTCACATTTTTTTACCAAGTTTCTTTGGCAAGTAGGAGTGAAGGGACCTTTTTGTCTTCGAGTCAAGCTGCCACCTGCCCACTTTTCTACCACACACGGTGGAGGCTTCACACTGCCCCCTTTTAATTCTGAACGTCAAAGTTAGATTGTGAATAGTACATCATCAATATTTATAGTCTTTGGTTTAACCCGAAAAACTTACACGAAACATAACTTTTGTCATTGGTTTGTGCCCCCCCCCCATCTGCAGAGCAAAGTTGATGGATCAACGACACCGGTGGTCGACTGTGATTGGTCAAGAATATTTTTGTTTATTTGCAGATGCAGAGTCGTGTAACTGAAGAAGAATTTTCTCAACGAGAAGTTACCTTTTTAGACATAGCTAACGACAAGGTGCCAGATAAACACTACAAGGAGTCTGAGGTAAGTCATGTGATGGTGCTACCCTCAAAATAGGTTTGGAGGGGAGAAACCTCGCGGAGACCCAACAATCGCGGCCTAGCGATTCTGGCTATTGTTTGTGTTCGCTATTCTGCCTTTCATGATTTAAATATTTCAACCTAGTGGCGTGGTCCCCTTATCGTATGTGGGTCGGGCCAAAATGGCGGAACTTCTATTTCCCAACAGGATTGACAATGTATGATGTGTCGTAGTTCTATTTTTTCCGATGTTCAGCGGGAGTTGTGGGATATCAAAACTTCTATTTAGTTCCTACGTTCATACGTACACCGAGAGTCAGAATTGGAAGGTAATTTCACTTGAAGAAAGTGATACCTCGCATTGCGCATTTTTGTCGTTCAAATATTCTTTCTGAGACTTTATTGGCCTATAGTCATACAGGGGAAAAATGTTTGTGAAGTCGATGCATTGCATTATCTTTTGATTCGCACTAAAGCCGCATTTACACGGGCGACTTTTTTGCGTGCGATTTTTTGATAAAAATGGATGTAGCAAAGTTGCATCTATTCAATAATGGTTCTCATTGTGATGAAAGTTATCTTACTGCTGAAAATGACTGTCTCAAGTTGTTTCCATTCCGATAGTGATATTCTAAACCTTTTTAAAACAAAATCGGAACTGATCTCACTGCGATTTTTTATCGCAGCACCGATTCTCTTCTAAAGTTTTCAATTATAACAATATTGGTATGAAACCAACTTAAGACAATTACTTCCATCAGTAAGGTCCCAATTATCATGATCAAAACCGCCGTTGAGTAAATGCAACTTTGCCAGATCCATTTTTATCAAAAAATCGCACGCAAAAAAGTCGCCCGTGTAAATGCGGCTTAAGACAGTTAATTTACGTCACAATTTGGCGGAATACTACAGGACAACGATAAATATCTAGCGGTGTCAAAATGTTGGCTTGGCCGGAAATAAATTTGCCAAAACGAGAAATTTGAAGGAAACAGAAAATTGTTGCATTGTACGAATGCAATCCTGTTTCAATTTTGCTAGTAGAACTAGCGCTATAATATGCTACTTTTAAAAAGCAGTAGGCTCTGTAACTAGATGTTTCGCATGTTAGTTGAAGGGTGTATTGGTTGACAAATTAAATATTTGTTTGCGTGATTTCTGTGCCATTTGTACACCGTTCTGAGTACAGTGAATGTCTTTTTTAGCGTAATTGCGATAAATCGCGCAACGTGTTAGCTGATACGTGTAACGAGATTGTTAAGTAGCAAACTAAGACAGTTTATTATCTCTAGATTACTTATTAAAAAATGTCACTTATACCAGTGCTCCTCAACTTTTTTGTGGTGGTTTACCTTTTAGAAGTTTTCCAAAATTTTTGTGTTCCCTGCAAATAGCAGTGTTAAAAATGTTACGCAGAGCAGTAAAAACTACGCAGTTAGGCCAATATTTTAAAAAATGAAATTAGTTTTATACCGGAAACTGGCAATTAAGCGCGCAGGTGTGCAACAAAAAGTTACTAGTCTCATTGCTAAAGTATTTGGGAAAAAATTGCAATCCATAGTCATATGTATGTAATTTAATCAATAACCATGGTCTTATTTTCACACCGATAGCCCTGTCTATCATTCTACAATCTACCGCCGTGAATCTACATACGAATTAAATCTGGCCAGACCAAGAAAAGCTCGCTCGTAAAACCTCCACACATTAAAGATTTGCAGAGCCCTAAATTGCCTGCCGGTTGCAACTGAGTGTGTAATTATTATGCGTAATTGGCTATTTAATTGGTTTGGCTTAGTTACTGGAGTTGTCAAAACGTCAAATTATTCTAGGCCTATTATCATCAAAGGTCTTTCAAATATAAAAGCAAAAAGTAATTTTGACACCGCCTTCTAAGACCAATCATGTTTTAAATGCTGGCTCAAATAAAAATATGACAAAGAAGCTGGCCTGCAACCAAGATTTTGTAGGTGGCATGTTAACAAACTAATGCATTTCAATCGTATCACAGATGGTGGACAGGGGATGAAGCCCCCAGCCGCCGAGTGATTTTTAATTTTTAGACAAAATTTAACCATTTTAACGCTCTTTAAGTGATATTGTTTCTAAGCCATTTGGAAATTTGGAAGAACCAAATTGATGAAATTTGAAACCCTTTTCAAAGAATTGAATTGCTCGTGCCCTTCAGCCCCTCCCCCCACTAACTAAATCAAGTCCAAAACACAATAAATAGCTGGCGTTTTGAGTTAAAAACTTTCAAGCGATGCTTGCACGCTGGTTTGTCACGGCTATTGTGTTGACTGCAGTCATTTGCACTATTTTCGTCTATCTAATCAACTGTCGACAAGATTTTTACTATCATAGTAATCTCAGCATTGAACCTCTCACCTAGGCTATATAGTGACTGCAGTGCCTACCCTTCGTAAACGTTGCAAAATGGTGTACCTCTGGATTAGGTTTTTTATACAGTGATGTATATATATACCCAGTTGAAGAGCACTGACTTATACCATTTCTCTTTCTTTATTTGCTCATATCATACAACTTTTCACGCCACGGCCGTTGTTTGACATAGAGCATAGCCCGTTTTTCTGGTCGTTGTTTTGGTTCTTTTTTGAAATTAAGAAGTGGACGTGCAAACATGCAGGATAATAGTGCGCAGCCAGTCTTGTGTGTTTTGGGACTATGGATGCTGTCGTGATTCGTTGTTGCGGGTTTTACTTTGAGTTGCATTCAAGAATGATTCGAGATAAATCGGGCCGAGATGTTTCAGCGCAGGCGTTTATGTGCTGGGACGTTTTATTGCCTTTTACTACCAGACATACTACCGCCTTTAACGAGGACTAAAGGTAAAATCAATGGGGTATCTAAAGTTAGGCCAATCGTACAAGACTAGATTAGCGTTGATTCCATCCTTTTTGACCCATCCGTTGCAGAGATATTCCACTTCAAACACGACGTCGGTGACTCTAATTAATGTTATAAATTTTAATAATTTTTACTGGCAATCCTGTCGTTGATAAGCATTGGCGTTTTAGCGACACCTTTCTAGTTCTAACCTAAAGCAACAATTAGGCTACTGCATTGAGTCGTTTCGCAGCGCAATAATCAGTTTGATCTTATCAGCACAACAGATCTGCGCTGGTAAAAAGAGTAGACTTTTTGGTAGCCTAGCGATTTCAGTAAAAATCAAGCTGGCAGATACATTTCAATATAAATCCTAGCCTAGTCTAGCGATAAGGTTTTTATTACTAGGCTACACAGTACAAACTCATTCCTGATAATAAGACTACCAATACTTGAGTAGGCGTATTGTATTATTTGCTTACGGTATTTTGTGATCTTAGAATAAACTTATCTATATAACTTGAAAACAATGGCCTACTCTAATAACTCTACTAGCCTTACTTTTGCTTGTTCTTAGTCGTTTGTTACCTAGGCTATCGTACAGTCTACTCATTTTTCCAACTCGGATCTATTCTGCTGACAAGATCAAACTGATTATTGCTCTGCAAAACGACCCAATGCAGTAGCCTAATTGTTGTTTTAGGATAGAACTGGGAAGGCGTAGAAGAACTAAGACGCTAATTCTTATCAACGACAGGGTTGCCAGTAAAAATCATTAAAATTTAAAACATTACAGTAGAGTTACCGACGTCGTGTTTGAAGTAAAATATCTTTGAAACGGATGGGTCAAAAAGGATGGAAATCTAGTCTTATGCGATTGGCCTTAACTCTAGTCACTCTTATTGATTTTGCCTTTAGTCCTCGTTTCATTAACGTCCGCCATTAAAAATCTCTGACCAAAATAGTACGCTAAAGAAACAGTTTATACTGTTTGCAAGCTTTACGTATGAAATAAGCTCTACATCATTATTGCTTACGGAGTAACTTCAATTTCAACTCCGCCATGAAAGTCCACTTCCTAAATGTGGGCAGGAATTTCTTGAACGTCTTAGCGTGTCCCAACTGCGAATGGAACTCAGTTTTTCTAGTTCAAAGAAAATACTTTGCGGCTTGTAAATAGAACTGAGTTTAGTACTTTTGACAAACAGTATAGACCACTAAGACCAGTGAATACATATGACTAAATGAACGTGATCCTATTTATAAACTCGTTTCCGGAATTCAACCTGTCCCACGTTGTGTGGCTTTTTGTTGTATTAGCATAGATTGAGAATATATGTTACTCTAATGTTAACCTTAACTTGGCCTTTTTCCAATAAGTATACGAAACAAATTTGCATTGGGGTGGTCCGCTGCATGACCCGTCAAAAAAATGTATACCAATCCTAACTACAACTCTAATCTCAAACTTAACACGATGTTGAGTCTTAAAAACTCTCGCGAAATGTAAGCGAATGAAAATTTCTTTAACCTCTAGACTTTGATAAGCACTACAGAAGTTCAAAAATTATCGACAAAAAACAGTGTTGTGATTAATATTTTGAACTGAAATCTAAATTTAAAACGAAAAATCGAACGAGCTGAACAATGTTAATTAAACAAAATAAAAACCCTCAAATTGGCTTAAAGTAAGGGTTTCCAAAGTTCGGACTTTGGGCTATTTCTGTCCTACGATGAAGTTTCAAACGGCGCGCGCCTGGTCATAACATTTTTCTGCTGAAAATAACTAGCAAACATGTCGACCATCATTTTTTTCTGGTTTTCGTCTATGCTCCGACCGAATCGACCCAGAAAACATTTTTTGTTGATTAACTTTATTTAATTTACGGCCAGGAATACCCAGTAAAGGTGATGGAGAACTTTTTTTCACGTTTTCCATCCTAATGTGCACGTTGGATTGCTAGGTTATACTTTTTTGCGTAATATTTGTGCTCGAAAAGTTGTAGCTGTTTCCACTCGGCTCTTTTCTGTGGATGAGAACTGCGGTGCAGTAAAAATCTCTCACCATAGAGTCCCAGTTGGCCTGGAAATCCCGACAAAGAAAAATGGTCATTTTCATACCCCTCGAAAACTGGGCACCCTTTCAGCGCATAAGTTGTACCCCGCTGATGGGCACCGAAAACTACCTATTGTCGCCTTTCACGGCCCGCTGGGTGTGCGGCCCACAAAGTCGTGCCACTAAACGCGTGTTTTCCCGCCAGCTCTATCGCGTAATCTAATTTGACACAACCGTAAAAGGTTTAGCACCGCTGAAATGGCAACGTAAGAGGAAAGTACGACATGTGCCTTGTTTCTGTTTATAACAGTGTGTCAAAACCCCCATCTCGAGTGACGTAATGAATCATATATGTGGACTACTTCCTTTGTGTGATGATTTATATTGTGATTATGTTACATATTATTCGAATTGTTTGTTGTGTATAAATTATTCTTGTCGCTACCATGACATCAGAGTGGTTTTGCGTGGTGTAATAATAGGTCAATTTACTCCCAGTGTACTTTTCCCCTTCAACTTCCTGCGTTTATGCTTTGAACGCCGTACGTAGGTCTTTGCGTTACGGTGCTATATTTATAAAATGTACCCCTTTGTTTCTAAATGATGACTTATACGATGATTGATTCAAACAAAGATTCTGCCATGCTTTTATGTTACTAAGGTTCGTGTGACACTTAATCCTTCAAATAGTCTCCCCGCTATAGTAACCCTATCTAACTAAAAAATTCTAGTGCATTGGCCTACATCTTGATCTGCGTGTTGTGGTTGGATGGAAAAAGTCACTTGGGTCATATACGTTGATATATGTGAGCTTAAAATTGTATATAAAGTCCAAAACGTTTGTTTTTTAGGACTGCACGAAATTTAAATCGAGAAAAACTGGAAGAGGGCCTTTAAAGCGAGACTGGATGGTAAGTAGGGCTCGACTTTGTTAATGTTAATCAACAAAAGCGAAATAATAACGCAGCCTAGTGAGGCGGTATTTTGGGAGTACTGTACACATATTTCGAGTTTAATTGTAATTATTTCTTGATTTATTAAGTTGCCTTGAGGATAAGACAGCGAAAGGACGATTAGGTCTTCTAGTCTAACTTTTACATTTACGCATGCCTGCCACACAAGGTGAAGGCTTCACACTGTCCCTGCAGTGTTAAACGTCAAGCAGGGAATCTGTTAATACCACTTTGAATAAACTTTGGTTTGACTCGACCGGGAATCCAACCCGAGTACCGTTTCAGTGTCGGACACTTTATCCACTCAAACAAGGATCACTTTCACGGCGACGCTAGTCCCAACAAGGAGAAAAAATCTCCAAAGGAAAAACTCGGTAGTGAGCGACGCCAGTTGAATAAAGCGTTTAATGTAGACCTCATATGTTTCGCTTCTGCTGCAGATTAATTTTTGACTTTTCCAAACTCAAAGTTCTTGTGTAGTTTCGATGCAGACACGTTTTCAGTTTAGACCTTGACTCGACGCATGTTTCAACTTTTAAATTTATCTCCAGCATGAATGGAATGAATGACAAAAACTGTTTTCAGTTAAAGGTTTATTTAAGTTTCCTCTTTGTTCTCTGCAGTGCAGTTGAGAAGAGGTTTAAATATAGCGCTTCATTGTCGGAAATTAATTCGGAATTGTGAACTCAGTAAGCTGATGTCTCTGGTACGTAATTATAAATGCTTATCTAGTTTCTAAATGAGCAAAAAATTGGTTTCAAAAAAAATGTGTTGCATTTTCCAGCAAATTTTATTTTGGACGTTTGCAAGCCTAAATATCTTGTTTGGTTTCGATTTAGACATGTTTTACGTAATTGTAAACACATTCAGCCACGATAAAGCAAATGGCACTTCTGCCTTCTAGCCAAGTTGTGGGTGTATACAATTCTTTTCAACGAGGCGTAATGCCAGGGATGATAAAAATCAATAAAATCGGATTTTTTTTATTTAAATCATATATATATATTAGGTTTTTTTAATATTTTGGTGAAAGAGGGAACACTACAATCAATATTTTGCTTACTGAGTGAAGTTTCAAATGTATTTTAAACCTATTGGTTAATTTAAGTTTATATTAGTTCATGCAAAACATGTCCCTTGTGGTAGTTTTTTTTGCTAAGATGCTTTCGGCGCATTAAAATCTATCTCAATTTTGGAAAAATATCAACTGCTACAGAATGAAAAAAAGCTGTTTTTTAACCAAGAGAGTTCTTGAAAATTTGGGTAATTTTAACTTTAAAATTCATCAATTTTGAGTTATTTTTATTATATAGTTGATTTAAATCAAAACATTAAACATCCTTATTTGGTGCTATAGCCCTTTTTAGTGCTGATGGTCAGGCAGGGGAGCTGAGAATGCTAAGTTAAATGCTTTACTTTGTCTTCTCTAGGAATAGAACCAAAGTCTACATTCCAGTTACAACATTCCAGAACGTTGTTGTGGAATCTCAACTGAAAAATAACAAACCATTAGTGTTCATTAGTGGCAATAATAACAGTTCAGTAATTCGAGGGTTATCCTTATTCAAACTGTTTTTGTTACGAAATATAATTCTATATGCAGTATAGTTCTATTTCGGTGCGTTTTAAAATCAATATTCTATCGTATTTAGGGGTCCATTGCCACTCGGAAACAATTATGCTGCGGTTAATCCAGTCCATTTTTGACTACTCACAGAAATTCAAAAATTACCTCAAAATTTATTAATGAGTACAATGAATCGAAATCACGATAAGAATTAGAAAGATATTAGTTTGAAAATCACCATAATCCGCGTAGCAGAGGTTTAATGGATAATTTAAAGCTATCGAAGCGCTGTGTGAACTAACTACCGCTATCTACGACACAGCCAATGGTGGATATTGTATTCGAAGACACGTAGTTAAAGGAAATCGTGTTTCTTTGCCAGACCAAAAGTCAAACTGATTGCACTTTTATTTGATTAAAAACAATAAAGCCTTATTTAAAGTAGTAAAATTTTTAAACATTTCTGGCTCCGGTACGACCATCATCAGCAACACCCACGTCCAATCAGCTACGTCCATCATCAGTCTTGAATTTAGAGGTAATTTTTGCCGATGATGACCGCAGCTAAGCCCGAAACGTTCAAAAAAATTGTTTTAAATAGGGCTTAACCGGTTCTAATCAAAAAGTCAAACCTTTTCCAGTATTTTTGCTAAAAGTAAGATTTTTTCTGAAGCATATGTGGAACAGCATGGCGGACCCATTTTCGCGTTATTGTTCGTGCACCGCACAGCATCTTACAAAGAGATTTACAATGGTGGCGAGCAAATTCAAGATTTGCAATGGCCAACATCGTGTCTGATTTGACTGGCCTTTGGATCTAACCCTAGATTTCCTGTCACTTGACCGATCAGTGGTCGAGTGGATAGAGCGTCTGCTACTGAAGCGGTAGGCTCGGGTTCGATTCCCGGTCGGGTCAAACCAAAGACTATAGAAATTGGTATTCACAGCTTGCCTGCTTGACGTTCAGCATTAAAAGGGACAGTGTGAAGCCTCCGCGTGTGTGGTAAACAGGTGGGCAGGTGGCAGCTTGACTCGAAGACCGAAAGGTCTTTTTGCTGTCTCCTGGCCAAGGCAACTTGGTGAATAAAATGTAATTACAATTACTTAAGTGCGTTGGCTGGTTGGTGGTGAAATTGCCTTGCTCTTCCCTGGGAATGAGAGCTTGGTGCAACGGAAATGCTCCTCCACATAACCTCAGATGGGCTGGAGAAACCGGGAGAGAAAAGTGATCTTTTCCACATCCCTTCACCGCAGATGGGTATCATTTGACGCCTTTATGTCCCACTGCTGGGCCGTTTCGTTGTTCTATCTCAAATGACACGTGCTGAATAGAAACAAGTTTACCGACTACTTCGCTAGCCTTGGTCCTTTTTTTGCGATTAATGTCACTGATTCCCGGTTAGGTTTAATTGCGTTTGCTCATTACCTCAAAATCAATGACTGTTGCATTTCCAAACACTTTTAAACACATGAACCTAAATAAACCTAAATAGGATTTGCATAGCCGCAATGAGACTACAAATGTGACAAAAATCGGACACACAACTACTCATTAGACGGTTTTGCAAGCGATCAGTCGAATTCTCTTTGATGGGGCTGTGCCGTGTTACCCATCTAGATGTGTCAAAACCAATTTTGAGTCGAGTAAATAGCTGCTGAACGGTAGACTTGGATTCGATTCCCGGTCTAGTCATACCTACATTGTAAAAATTGATCTTCGGCTATACAAAGGTCAGTGTGAAGCCCCCACTGAGTGCAGTAGACAGGTGGCAGTTTGAATTGGAAACCAAAAAGTCCCTTTGCTGTTTCCTGGCCAAGAGACCTTGCTTAATAAAGATGTAATTATAACAAAAAAAATCCAAAAACGAACTTATCATTGACAAGGGTTATCCTGGAATCCTAAGGTACCTACGTTATAACTTGGTGTAGTCGTTGATTTCGGATTAGACCTGGTCCACACGTTTTTCGTGCACCTTTCCAATCAATTACACTTATTTGAATTTATGCTATCCCCACTTCGGGAAAGATTTTTGGGCGTGTTAATTTTGAATAGGATGATAATGTGTTTGTCACGTGTGTACTTTGGTTGTATAGCTTTGTGTTCTTTTTTTAGAAAACCGAGACTCCTATAATGTGCTCTTATAAACTTGTTCACGTTAAATTTGAAGTTTGGGGTATGCAGACCAAAGTGGAAAACTACATTTTAAGAACAGTACGGTAAGTTGAAAATTTGCGATCTTTATTTCCAAGTCAGATCTTCACAATTAGCTTGTGTTTTTGGTTCGTTTTTGTTTTGAGAACTTGTATAACAGGCCAACTTATGTAATAGTGCTCAAGTTTAACAAAAGTAAAATTTCGATTCACTAATAAACATTAAAAGGAAAATTTTCAGAAGATTTTCAACTTTTGAAATTGCATAGAAACTAAGTTTGTTCTTGAAAATTGGCTTCAGATAAAATCGTCTTTAAATTTTGATTAGCACATTGAAGTTTCATTGTTTCGCTCAAATTCAATTTCAGCTTCACTCAAGTAAACTCATAATACGGCTTAATTCGGTCAATGGTTCTCGTATTAGATTTAGCTCAATTTAAAAATCGAGCATTTCGGCGCGCTTTTCATTAATGAAATTTCATCATCAATAATCATCACGTGTAACACAAATAGCATCAAACTCTAAGATTAGATTAGTCTACGTGCTTGTGTAGTCTCCAGGGAAATTATCCTTGCCTGTAATCGTTGCTTTAATTACTAGCACCAGTAGTCCATGGTTGCAATACATTATAAACGCTTTTTCGGGCATTGCATAATTTGCAATGCATTTCCGATTGTTCTTAATATATCTAGTCTACCGATATAGAACTTATGCAGGTGGTATGATTTAAGGTTAAGAGTTTTATCTCATTGCACAAGTTTCAACAATTTAAAAAGCAATTTTTTTTTTTTTTTTATCAAATATAGCAATGTTGAAAAGGCACACTTATCGGTACGTAACTACTAAGTCCGATCTATACTGGGCGTAAACTAATGAGAATACGAGCGTATCTTTAGTTTATTTTAACCAAATGGCAGCTTGCACGCTGATGGATTTGTTGTTTAAAATAAATCAATAGTAGCCTACTCAAGATTTTACGCCCAGTTTAGATAGTACCTTAGACACCAAAATTAAATGCAAACCAGCCTGCATCGTTGGTAAGTTTGGTATTTGCGTTGCTTAGTAAAAAACTTGACATGAATTTACATTTGAAAAAATTAGCTCCAACCCTAACTGTACCAACATACTAACCTTGCGGTATTAAACTGTTAGGCGCGGCACGATGCTTTGTTCTTAAGCTCGTAGCAAAGGCTGCGAAACTTCTGAAAGAGATTGAAAGATGCAGTATCATAACGCAATTGAGCGTCGCTCAAAGTTTGTGGAAATTATTTAGTTGATTTGAATTCGAAAGCGAAAAGGATTGAATTGGAGGGTCGAATTATATTGTTAAATAGCAAACACAAATATTCACAGTGACTATAGAGAGAAATAACAATAATACTGCTCGTTCAGCAGATAGATAGAGGCCAATGTCTTTCCAGCTGCATAATTGATAGATTAATAGATAGAGGCCAATGTCTTTCCAGCTGCATAATATAAACAATGCCTTGTCTGCCATTATTGTCGAGGTCATTATGATATCATTGTTTTTACTTTCCAGAAATTGGTTTTCAATTAGTTTCTTTTTTTTTTTTATGCAACTCTGTTTATATACAAGCGTGAAAAGTCGACAATTTCAATCACTTTTTTGCTCCTAACGGCATTTTGATAGACAAATTGGCGAAATTTCCTGTGTATTATTCATCACCTCATGAAAAATTTACATCACAAGCCGCAAGTCGAAACTGAATAGATGTAGCGTTATTCTGACAAAAAGACACAGTTTCGTTTTGAGCCCCCATATCTTTCGCTTTTCAGCGTCTTCTGCAGCCCACGCGCAGTAGCCTATTGCTGTTTAATTCACTCTCCTCATGCCCTCTGCTTTGTCAACACCAAACTTTTGGTGGAAATGGAGTCGGAAATCCCAAGTCCGATTTGAAAACGTCAATACGCCTTTGAAAAGCGGTTATATGTTATGGTGGCAAAGTCTGAGTCGCATCTAATGACTATGTTGGGTCATCCATATTTTGGTCCTGCTACGATCGATTCGAATTGACGTTCATTAACGTTCGAATTAAAATTAAAATTGGAATTAACGTTCACTGCTATGACGCAATGCTTCCGGGTTCGATTCCGAGACAGGTTGTTTTTTTAGCAGTGTTGCTATCGAATTATTTTCTCCCCGACAACCTTGGGTTAACAACTGCTTGTTCCAACAGATCCTTAAGGCTTCTAACATGCTTGGCGCTGTAAAGTAGTATAAAATATCTCAAGTTTGTTCCAACAGATCCTTAAGGCTTCTAACATGCAAGCCCTAAACCTCACCCCGACTCAATTGGAGGTCTCAACCTTAACTCTCATTGCGTTTTTGTATGTTTAGTTTTGTTTGTTTAATTTCGAAATGATCGCCTTGAAAACGTAATGTATCGCCCTAAAAAAGTAAGTCCAAAAATCGATTCAACTCATAAATCATTTTAAAATTAATCTAAACTTAGTTTGAAGAGAGCTTTTAGGCAGCTTCAGCTTGAGATAACAGATTTACTGCCAGATTCAAATTTCGACTTCAAATAAACTTTAGAAAGTTATTAATTATTGATTTTTTTTTGTTTCACTAGCATATGAAAAATTTTATTCTAAGCTTCTATCCTAATATAGTGATCTATTGTTTATCGATCAGGGGTCAAGTAAATATAGCGTCCAAGCATTGTTTTTTGTTAAAACAAATTTTTGTCCATGTCTAAAATTCATCAAAAATAGATGGGATCCAACCTAAAATTGGGGATCACAAACATCAATTCCGTCGAAGAGACGTCCTTTGAACTTTGCTGGTTGCGGTATCAATCAATTTCCTAGCCTATGCGAACCGTGTAATTTTTTTTGTTAGTTTTTTTTTTGTTAACTTCACACCATTGTCAACCATTGTTTTTTAAGTCAAACCAACCATTGTCAACGTCAAACGATTATTTTTTCAGAGACATTTTGCTTCTCGGCCATAGACAAGCATTTGCATGGATCGATACCTGGTATGGTAAGTTGACTGTCTTAATGGATAGATTTTTTATGCTCTACTTGTATTTATATTAACAGATGACCTTATTGAATGCCTTTCGGTGTGTGCTGTAGATTGGCAGCTGGGTTTGGTGTCTGCTGTAGACGAAAACTGGTAGTTGTGCTGCTTCTTTTTGATGTTAACTGTTAAAAAGATATAGTAAGTGGTAGACATGTTGCAGCCTGACTTGAAGATCGTAAAATTACTTTCCTGTTTTATCGGAGAAATTTGGGAAATGACTGAGATATCTAGGGTTTCCCATTTTTCCTGATTTTCATCTTTCCGGAATAATTAATCAAACATAAATATTCGCAACCTTTTCAAATTATTTTCCTGGATTTTCAGCTTCCTGGAATCCCGGGATAATTAGTCAAAGATAAATATTCGCAACGTTTTCGAATCATTGAGTATCTTTGAATACTGTTTACATTTTGATTCTGTGTAGTCCATTCTAAATGTTTTTATGTTTTTGTCTTTTTTCTTTCATCAGTTTGCGAGGCTACTGACAGCCCCTAGTGTTCTTTCGTTTCGTATAACTTGCGTTTTGCTCATGTTTTTCTATAATATTGAGAAAGAATTCTGTCTCGTTTATGCTTGTAAAGGGCAATTACAGGAAGGCATTTTTCTGTATTTAATGTTTGAAACATGTATGGCCTTTATGGCCATTCAAGGATGTTGCCACTCCAGTGCTGTCAAAAGTTTTCTTTTTTCGATTTTGTTTGCAAATTTCTAGTCAGATTATGGAATCACTAAGGACTGCAGCTGATTGGGCTGGGTTAGTACAATAATGAGCAGTGTTCGTCTTTGAAAACGCGACGCCAAAAAATGTTTCGGTCATTCTATCATGCCTCAAACGGAAAGCTATCAACCTATTAATTGTTTGTTACTAGCCAACGGTCTAAACATAGATTACGCTACTAGGTGGTGCAGGTCATTACTTAGTTTGATTATCAGGTTTGATCGTATCATTACTGTTCTCATCTGTATAAAATTTCGGCTCTTTACAGAGTAGTGCATAGCTATTGATTTTGACGCTAAAACTATAACGCAGAGACCCTTAAAACACTTGCGAAATCTGCACAATTGATTATCAAAATGTATGAAAATTTCCGGAATTTCGACACAAATTTTCCAGGAAACGAAAAATCGAAAAAAAAAACAATTCCCGTTCCGCCGATTCGGGAAGAAACCCTAAAGATATCTCACTCGTGCAGTTACAAGCGCTATCTGTTTCCCTCGTCTTGAATGTAACCGATCACCCCACAAATGCCCTTAACCCATTAAAGTCCCGAGTGTTCAATTGTTAGGTTTGTTCTTGTTTCTTGTTGTGTAAACAATAAAACTAATTATGAATTGTTGCGATGCAGTGCTTGCACGCATTTGGCTCGTTTGTAAGGTTCATAGCAACTGATTTTGGCCATTAAGGTTTTTTAGAAGTTGAAAGTTGGATAAGCGCTGCAGTTAAATTTTGTTGGGGGAGATGCAATTAAATTTTGTGGCTTCGCAAGTATCAAAATAAATCGGAAATTTAAGTTCGTTGTCAGGTTGTCCTTCACTCCTGTTATGCGCTAGAATGAACTTAAGCTGTGATAAAATTGATGATTAGGGAGAGCAATTAATTACCAGTTATTTTAGATGCTTGTATTAACTCAGGACAGTGCTGAGGGAAAAATTCTAAATATGTTGTTACAAAAGACCTTCCTCTCTATGCTGCGGTTTACTTCAAAGCATTTTTATGCGCCACAATAATCGAATTCATTACCTTTGCTGTTGTACTGCTATCAACAAACTTATATAGACCGTAAATTGAGCGTTTTCCCCCTAAAAATTACGGTAGTTGTCAAGGCGTATTGTACCAGGATTTTTTACAGCAAGCATGTACCTTCATTCACTAAGCCGTATCGTGAAATGATGAATAATGTCATATGACCTGAAAGTTCAACTGAGTTCGCGATCGTACTTCAAAACATCACGTACATAAATTGATATTGCACGTAAATGCCTAACTAATGAAGATGTTTCATGCCAAACAATGTTTGGACGTTATTGTTGATATTATTGTTATGGTGTCACAGAAAGCATCTTGCATTAGCGAAGGTAATATCTTGATGCGTTTTCCATCACTAAGGTCTTATATTAAGGCTAACGGTTCGTACTTCGTGTGCGGTACGTTCATTAGAGTTGTAGAATACATTCGTTTTTTTTTCAATTTTTTGTTGCAAAATGACCTTATTTAGGCCCATTGGCAACAAATCTTGCCAGTTAATTTAAACAAGAAAAAAACTAAAAGCAAATTTTCAAAACATTTTTTTCAATGTCAAAGAACCAAGGGTGCAAAGTAGCGAAAGTAGATCTACTTAAGTAGCCTACTCAAGTAGAATTTGTCGGTAACGAGCACTTTCAAAATAGTTATATT
Source organism: Trididemnum nubilum (assembly GCA_963965965.1). Taxonomy (NCBI): domain Eukaryota; kingdom Metazoa; phylum Chordata; class Ascidiacea; order Aplousobranchia; family Didemnidae; genus Trididemnum; species Trididemnum nubilum. Next base: position 24,175,667 of record OZ014469.1, on the reverse strand, counting down.
TTTGGGTACTTTGTACTTTCACTTATTTAGTTTTAGCGTGAAGTAACGCTACGTAAATAGCTTTTTTTTCAGAAGAGTACAAAGTACTGTAGTTTTAAATCTGAAGCTCCATTTTGTCAGAACGGTTGAGTTTTCTACGGGCAATTGTTCAATAAAGTTAAGTTAGCAAAGGTTTTATGAAATGATTCCAAGTAAATTCTACGAGACATGATTTTTAAATTTTAAAGTTTTGCTATTGTTGTTTTTGATTTGAATGTAACAACAAAAACTTGCATCAATTATGACTTTTTGAGAGAGAGTGCGGTTAGAAGACCAAGCTTTATGTGGTAGTGATGTGAAGATAGTCGACTACTTGTCATACACTACGCAGTTTGTCAATTGAATAATTTGTTTATTTTGCTTAAAAACTTTTAAGAATACTTGTACTTGAGCTTCAGTACTTTTAAAATGACTACTTTTTTACTTTTACTGCAGTACTTTCTTTGGTCAATACTTTGTACTTTAAGTAGTTTTTCGTTCAAGTAACAAAACTTTTACTTGAGTACACTTTTCGAGTACTTTTCACCACTGCAAAGAATCTAGAAACAGTAAATTTGTAAAAATTTTACGAAAAAAATCGGGCTTTTATGGGTTAATTGTAACTCTATGAGGAGGTTGAACGTTCCTGGTTTAAATATGGAAATTCTTGGATAGGCCTTTTCCTTCAAATTTAATAGTTTCGTCTTGCGATATTATCAACACAGTTCACATTGGGAAATTATCGTTAATGATATATGGTCGGTAAATTGAACCATTCGCGGTGATAAATACCGAGAAGTGTTTTGGTTGGTGTAAGTAGAGAATGAGAAATGAATGGCGAAGTATTTGAACTATTTTTCTTTGATGAATGGAAGGTGTAGTGTGTATGTAGTACCATATAGGCACAGAAATAGTAGCCAATACGACAGCTATTAGCATTTTCCAAATGTTAAATTTATGGCATCATCGAGAAATATGGGTCAGCTTAAGGTACAGAACGTAGCTTTCTGTGTTTCAACTGTAATAAGTAAAAAATTTGAGAAATGTTGGAAACGTTAGTAAGCATTGTATTTTCAACTTCCTGCAATACTTGCGGCAGAATACTAATCTTAATGGCTACAATTTTAATTGATGTTCTTTTAGATATGACCTTTGAAAGCATCCGAAATTTCGAACATCAAATTCAAACGTCTACCAACGAAAAGGTCAGAGCTGGCAACTCTCCCCCTAAAGGTGAGTTTATACCCTATCATTTTCGTCCTACTTTAACCTTAGGAAAATAGCTTACTTTCTGTCAAGAGGTTTAGTACCTGTTCTTGTCTAGTAGTTTAGCTCTTTCAAATTTGAAGGATTTATTGAGGATTCGGTTCAATCCAAAGTTTTTAGGCACCGTTTTACACCTTCTCTGCTTGACGTTTAGCTTGTACCATGTGACTCAAAACCCAGATTTTTTTTTCTTCGTTTTGTCGTTTCCACTTCCAAAAGCTTAGAGTTCCAACTTTAGTATTTCTCAGCTAGTCAAATGATTGATGTTCGTTGTTTTAAAGAGAGAAAGCCAGAAAAGACCTTGAAAAGTTAGTTTTCATTGTCTTTGATTCTAGTTAAGTGAGCGATAAAAGGGTAAGTTACAATCATGGATTTTTTTAAAACTAGAAATCAAAGGGAAATAGCCCGTCATCTGCTTTTAGAACGTTTTTGTTTTTTTACCAAAAGTTTTATATTAAGGTTGTTGATAAAAATGCTTGTATATGAAAGACTAGCCAAGAAAAAGAAAACAGTAATAAAACGAAACAAAAGATCAACCCAGAAGCAAGGAAATATTGCCAGCTGCAGCATTTTAAGTGTGGTTGGACTCTTTTTCTGAGAGGATAGCGAATACCTTAATACAGCCTTGGTTTATTTTAGTTGTTAAAATGAATGGCAAGCAGTTAAAATACGTCAGTTTCGCACAGAGCTCATTGCGTATAGTTGTTTTTTCCTCACACGAAATACTACAACTTCAAACCTAACTTTGATTCTTAAAACCTTGAGAAACACTTGGTTTTACACCATTTATCTTGTTGAACTTTAAGCTTAGCCTTTGGGTGTTTAATAACAATGAGAATAATTTGAATAAACATTAAGTCTTGGCTCCGAAAAAGTAAATGCTGTTGCGTGATGAAGAGTACAAATACGATAACGCTATGAAGAAGGTTGAAATAGAAACATCTAAATTGATCTCGTCTATCAGATACCGCTGCTGATTCAACTCCTTAGCGCGCATTAATTACCCTCTTCCTTTAGAATTCGCTAACTCTGCACTTCATTACTTCCAAAGCGGCAGGGGTTTTATAGAATTCAAATAATTTTTTACTTGTGGTACTGTATGTCAAGCTTTTGCAATAACTATATTGTATTTTATAGCTTCTGCAAGTGCTAGAAACTTGCCTCAAATCAACCACGGAGGAGCGTCACTGCCGTCTCGTAATTCCTCCACATTTTAATACTTTCTTCTTAAATACAGTTTTTCGTTCAATACGCGTCAAATCCGACGAAAGTGGTATTGTGTTTAATATAAATATTGATTGTGCGGTAATTTATTTCTTCTTCTCGAACATTTATGCAAAGCTGGCAACACTCTGCGGTACTTGTTAGGAACCGTTTGTCTTTGAGCCTAGTCACAGACTTTGAGCCAAAATCAAAACGTTCGTTCATGCATTGAAGTATTGCAACAACTGTGAAAAATTAAGTTTGGGCCGCGAGCTTCCTAAAATAACAGATTTGGATTGTTTCTTTTGGTTATTTTATAGGGTAACGTGTTGCCATCCTTAAAGGCGGTGAATCATCCAGCCAATTCCGGTGGTTTACAATAGCCAAAATTGAACTATAATTTTTGATATTTTTTGTTTTAATTTTGGGGCTGCTTTTGCAAAGGTATTCAACAAATACAAAAAGATATCCCCCGAAAAAAGTTTTTGGAAACTCTTGAGTTTTGTTCTTCCCGCCAAAACCACAGTTCTCTAAACTATTAGGCCTACTGTAATCTCATTAAACTATTAGGCCTAACTGTCTCTAAACTATTAGGCCTAATAGTTTAGAGATAGCTTGGCCTAAACTATTTAGAACTAAATTATCTCTAGACTATTAGGCCTACCACAGTTCTCTAAACTATATTAGGCCTACTGTGGTTTTGGCGGGAAGAACAAAACTCACGAGTTTCCAAAAACTTTTTTCGGGGGATATCTTTTTGTATTTGTTGAATATCTTTGCAACCGCAGTCCCAAAATTAAAACAAAAAATACCAAAAATTATAGTTCAATTTTAGCTATTGTAAACCACGGGAATTGGCTGGATGATTCACCGCCTTTGTTTAAGTGCTTGTGTACTTGTGAATAGTGGCTAATGACTGCCGAAATGCCACTACTAAAAAAACTTTCCCGTCTATAACTGTATTCTCTGAGTGAAAACTACGATTAAAAGTGATGTTTTGTGTGAAACTGCCAACATTTCTGCCGAGTATTGGGGAAAATTCCATTTTCCAGTAATATTTTGAAAACGTCTTAATGTGGGGTGGAGAAGCCACACAACTTGATCCAAACTGTATTTTGCATTTTTAGCAGTTTGGGGTTGACTAATTGGCCCAATGAGATGATACCTAACCCTTGTACGAGATTTGTAATCTGCATGGGTAAGACTTTGGGTCAATCAAAAAAAAATTAATGCCTTCCTGAAACAGTTGGATAGATTTACACTCGAAAAAACTATCAGCACAGTATTTGTTTATCTTTTCTGTTATTCCTTGTGTATTTGTTTATTCGTGCATAGCCAGTGGTTCTCAAGACTGCACATCACTTAGGGGTTACATTTTTTACTCAAAATCATTCAAATACAGTTGTAGATGTTTTCAAAGGGTGGGAAAGACTGGGACGGTCAATGTAATATCCTTCACGTATAGAAAAAGCATTTCGGCTTATCGCCACCTGTGGAATCTTCCTTCGGTAAATTTCGTTGTTTTATCGATACGAATTGATGTTATTCTCGTTCAGGCTAGGATCTGGGCTTAAAATGTCAAAAATCAATTGCTTTGCTTAGAAAATGCGTAATAGTGCTGGGGGTTTCCAATCTTTAATACTCTTTGGATCAACTCGTATGACGTCCTCACAGTTTGCACAAATTTTTGACATAATTGTGTAGATTAAAAAATACGGTACCAGTATGTTAAAGGTGCTATTGATTCACTATTAGACCTAACTCAACGTAAGCGTTCATGGTATGCACAATTGCACATTAAGCAGTTCGTTGTTGTGAACCCCCGGCTATGCTCTAACTCAAAAAATTAATACTTTTTTTGTTTTGAGGTGTTCAGGACAAATATTGTAGATTGTGAATTTCTGGATTTACTAAACTAGAAAATGTCTACCGTACCTAAATCTGTTTTATCTTTCCAAGCCTAAAATTGCCAATTTTAACATTAGTAGGAATTAGTCAAGCTTATCTGCCAATTCTAATCTCTAATGTAGTCGTACTGTAGGCTTTTGATGCTTCCCAGTTAACAAGGCTGTTCCAGCTGGTTTTGTCCAGTTTTTTGTGATTTTACGATATTTATAAAAAAGCTTCTATTGTTTTGTCAAGACTTATGTTACGTAATTTTTTTTCGAATTTGAATAGACCTCAGTTAATTTGGATTCTATAAAGACCCGTAACATTGGAAGATGGTTTTACTCCGTATTTTTGCGTATATATCCGTAAAACAAAATATTTCCTTAGTCATTTGAGGACAAATTTAGAAACATTGTTACCGGTACTATCGGTATACCTATAATTTTTATCACAAAAAGACTAAATTCCGATTGGAAGAAATCCGAATTAACGTAGAGGCTCTATATCATGATCTAAAATGTAAAAAAATTTCAGCAAGATTTTCGGAGATACAAAATTCGTGGTATGGTTGCATTGTTTGTTTGTGGTGTATCGTGCTAAATCGCTTTGTACTTGCATTTTTTGCCATTATTTTTAACTGCGCAGGGAGAGAAAGATTTAAAAGTGTCCTTGTTATTTCGCTCTTTGAAAGAGACAGTTTTGCATGCAAATGTTAAAAAAATGAACATTGTGAAGGAATTGCAGCCATTTTAAAAGATTTTTATGCTAGCAATTGGCTCAAAAAATATTTTATTCAAACCTTAGCCTACCTGGAATTCGAGATTTTTTGTAGGTCGTTGAAAAGTACTAGCTTTTTATGAAAAAACTTGCTTGCGTTGATCTAGCAATTATTTTAACCTGTTTGGTGATAAAATTCGATATTCCGTGTAAACTATAACTACCTACCTAAAAAGCTATGAGGATTGATTTCGGGATTTAAAAGTTTCTCAGATAGCCTAATTGAACATTTTCGCGTTGAATCACGATATAACGAAATAAAAATTGCACAATTATCTTAAAGCTTTTTTTTTGATTTGCAATGGTGTATTTAACACTGTGCTGCTTTTAATTGGCAGAAAATTGTAAAGTGTTAATATTGCTTCGATCACAAAATTGTTACTTTAATTGTATATTGCCGTTTTCTCGAAATTATATATTCAAATAAAAATGTATCGATTACAGAGATAGAATTTTACTGTTAAGGAATGGATTCAAGGAATGACTGACCGGCAATTACGAAAAATCTTAAAAATTTGTTAAAAAATCGTTTATGGTTAAATTGATGTTATTTGGTTAAGATTTGCAAGGATTGTTGACGTAGATTTCGAAAAATTTGCCATTTCGACCTAAAAATCGAATATTTTGCTATAATGTCATAATAAATAATGTAACCTTGATTTTTTGCGACAATAGTAAGTAATTCTTGATCTTCCAAAACCTGACTAAAGCCGTTTCTATCCTGAAGTACAATTTTTTGCTGTAACTTAAAGGTAAGTAAACCTTGGTTGCTATTTAAAAATCGTTTCAAGTGTTAGTTACAATGGAACGCTCGAGGTGAGCCGTCGCGAATGTATCTCAATCATTCTCGAGCACTCTTGGGCAAATTTACGGTGAGGTTTAAAATTTTCCATAGATTAAGCAAGCGGCGGCGTGGCTCAGTTAGTAAGAGCGTCGGAGTTCGTAGCGTTGGGTTAGTAATCGAGTAATTGCTGGTTCGCCACCCGAGCTGCGTCGTTGTACTCTTGGAAAAGGCTATTCCCCACATTATTGTTCGATATAGGGGGCGCCTTGTGTTTGCGTGGTATGACAACGTGGGGCGCCCGCTTGCAGGAATTTAAGATAGCGACCTTGGTTGAACGGATGCTGGTAAGATTTGCAAATCAGCGAAGACACCAATCGACCATAAGAGCGCGAATTCGAAAATCCGCGGGCGAGTGTAGTTTCCGAATTGACAAAAAAGGTCTGTTAGAATACGATTTCAAACAACATAGTAAGTAGTTTTTATTGTAACAAAGCTAAAATATTAGAAAAACAATTGTACTTCTAGACTCACCATATGCATTGGTGTCAAAGATGCTGAACATACATACAACTTCCAATCTTTCATCGAGGTAATTTATTTTGAAAACTAGCTTACTACCCAGATTTTCCCGTCTTTTTTTGTTGATAAGGCAGTATCAGTTGGGGGGATATCAAGTTTGGCCAACCGTAGACGCAATCCTTAATCCAGCTCTTCCACAAATAATTTACTACACAAATGATGCCGGGACCTTTATAATCATAATTTTACTGGTAAACGCTGATGTCAATAACATCGGCTCATCATCTTCTGTCCCAAAGGCAATGCCGCGGTTAAGCCCACCTCTATGGGCTAGGCTGCTGCATTAAAACGTCAGGGTTGCCAATAACAATTATTATGATTAGAAAGCGCCAACGTCGTGTTTGAAGTAGAATATCTGGAACGGCTGCATCAAGATAGATAGAATCGACGCCAATCTAATCTAATACGATTGGCCTAACTTTAAAAACCCCTATTGATTTTGCTTTTAGTCCTCGTTTAAGACAAAGTTTGACTCGAGAATTTACCAGTTTGCAAATATGCTAACTGGTGATCATGCCAATGTCTGTAGTTGAAGAAGATTAGTATGTCGGATTTTTGCGTACCAGTAAACATTTACCGTACGTCAAAGTTTTGTAGGTATTTGTTGAAAGCAAAAGTTTCAGATTTTATGTTTGCAAAGAGCGCTAAGTCAGCTGTCTACTATTCAATCATTTGTGAACAAAAAATGACAGTAAGTTACTAAAAATTATAACAAAAATTGACGTAAACTCTTCAATCAGGGCATAAAGTGACTGATAACTCGGTCTTTACTTGAATTAATAGATTTAGCGTTCAGTTGAATTTCTTGAAATTTTTCTTCAAATCTTATTGGAAAATTTCGAGCAAAAAATTTAGGATTTTTGATCGTTTCGCAACAATCGCAAGCAGCATCGAACCAAAAAATTCTTGCGAAAAATAACACTTTTAAAAGTTTTGTTTTCAACAAAATTCTTGATATAAGTGAACCGGTTCGCAATAAACCGACGCAAACTTGCTTCAACGTACAAGATACCGGCAATATAATCGAGCTGGCATATCGGTATTTTTGCGAACCGTCAAACTCGGTAACAGTTGCTGAAAGCATAAATTTAGGCCTTCAAATCATTTTTTCAAATGCAAACAAAGCAAAGGAAAAATACTAGGGTTATACGAGGGGTTTCACAACGGCAAACAAAAATGATGCTGTCGTAAAGGAAAATCCAATTACTCGATTTCTCACCAAATTATCGAAAAATTAGCTACAGATGTTCAATAGGAAACTTGTACATTCCGCGTCGTTTGACACAACTGCTGTTTAGTCTAACTCTAATGCAACGAGTTTTCGAGATATTGAAAAGACTGGCACAATTTCAAAAAATAACGTCATAATCTGAAATTATGCCCAAGTTGTTGTCAGGGTAAAAAACCCACTACCGAAAATAGTACTCGTTTTTCAATTCAAAAATGGCGAGAAAAAGAAAAATCTAATGATACATAGCACATAACAGCAGGCCACATTATCACCAACGTCTGCCGTTCGTATGATTTAGTTCAAAGTCCTAGATTCAATTAGGAAGCCCAGTATACATTGACCACCTCAAACAGACGCAGTCGTTTTTTCGTTTTAATTTCACCGTTTCTAGTTGCCGATTTTGAGGCTCATTTTCATCGTTTTCCTGGAGAACTAGCATTTGAGGGTCCACGAAGAGAAAACATCACTGGAATTAAAAGTTCTACGTCGCTATCTTCTAATACCTGCAAGAAAAATGGTCTTGAAATTCCTGTTTAAGTTACTCTACCGACTAGGCATATTTTCTCTGCTGCATCTAATCTCTAAATTTGAAAAATTAAAAACTTTCATTTTGGTCACTGTCCTAAATTAATGCTGAATGAATGAAAAATTATTTCCAAATTTAGACATTTGAGCGAAAAAAAGGAAGTCTAAGAGGTGAAATTTATGAGTTCTTTTTTAAAGATTCAAAGTATTCTGGGTGTGAAAAATACAAAAAACTCAATCAGTACGGTAATGAAAGCAAGCGAATCTACCCACGTTGGAAGGCAACATCGCAAGTCTTACTTTGTAATCTTTTCTTTCGCAAACTAAGGCTATTAGCACTGGACATCCGCTTGTTTTCACTCCTGTAGAGGATTTTTTGTTTAAATTCTAAAGCGTTCGATTCCGGCTTTTTGGTGAACTGTTTCGTTTTAACGAGAGGAACGACATTGTCGTTATCATCGTTCGTATAAACATTTTTCCTGCAATGCAAATTCAACATTTTATTAACTTTACGAAATATGAATGATTGTTAATCAATTCCAAACTTCATTAAAAGTTAGGAGCAGTTTAAATGATCTCACTCACAGTTTTTCATAACTCAATTTTAACAAAAGCAGCTGACGGCACAATAGTTCAAGAAGCTCAATCACAAACAAAACGAGAATTTTTTTTGAAATTGAAATAAAGTAAAATGCAGTTTAATAATTATTTCTAATTACATTAGAGTTTATGAAACTTATACTTACACAGAATGTGTAGTTTTTTTTACTTTTTTTTCACTACATTTTGTCTCTTGAGAGTTTTGTTTATCCATTGTTCTTTTTAAGGTTTTCTTTTCAGCTAACGCTCGGTCTACTTGTTCAAGAAAATTTCCGGACAGAGTTTTCCGATTCTGCAACGCGATTGATTGATCAATGTTTATCTTCCAACTCAAAAGAAAGTTAAAACATAAAAAACACACTCACAAATTTAAAATGTTAACTAAAAATATCTAACGTGAAGTTAAAGCCCATTTTCTTATTTTTAACTACTTAACACTATTTCACACGGGGTTTTTGACCAACGGATTTTATACGGGGACTCTATCCAACTCTTAAACCACAAGTCATGGGAACACCAATATTGGTAAGTGGGTTGGGTGTTCGTTAAAAGTTTTATAAAAACTGGCTAGTTGATTACATCATCATAGTGATGTTGCGGCCATATTTTTGTTTGTGATGACGTCACACACGGTTCCAATTTTGTAGATTGTTTTTGTTGATACTGAATCATAAAAAGCCTAGGTGAAGCAGCTTACATCACAAAAACGTCTAATGGCGTCATTTAAGTTAAATATTGGCCAAAAATGCTCAGATTTCGGAAAGTGACTCAGAGAAAACCTCAAATTAGGGAAACTTTCTCGTTATCTCAGCAATTTGAAATTTTCAAAAATAAATATTTGACTGAAATAAATCTTTTTTCTGAAGGGAGTTAACAGAAAAAAACCGAGAGGGGAAAAAAGCCCTACCAACCATGTAAAATATGGTTGACCGATCAGTGGTCGAGTGGATAGAGCGTCTGCTACTGAAGCGGTAGGCTCGGGTTCGATTTCCGGTTGGGTCAAACCAAAGGCTATAAAAATTGTTATTCACAGCTTTCCTGCTTGACGTTCAGCATTAAAAGGGACAGTGTGAAGCCTCCACCGTGTGTGGTAAACAGGTGGGCAGGTGGCAGCTTGATTCGAAGACCAAAAGGTCCCTTCGCTGTCTCCTGGCCAAGGCAACTTGGTGAATAAAATGTAATTACAATTACATACGCTGTTTGTCCTGAAACGTATATCACTACTTGATCTAATCAATGTTATTAACATCACAGAATTACATACTGGATATCTTGATAACTTTAAAATGTATGTGACAATTAACTTTGCTGTAGTAGTTCGCTCATTTGTATCTTTATTCCTATTTAAACCATTCAGACTTACTAAGACTGCAACAATATCTGTAAGCATTTTTTTTTTCGAAAGCATTTTGGCTTGAACAATAAAACGGATAATGCAAAAATAGCACTAGTAGTTAGCTAAATAATTCTTCAGCCTGCTGTTTTGATTATCTTTTACTTGGGTTTACGGCCATGCAAGAATTTTGTTGTTGTTATCTACAGTTAGTCGGTTACTGTTATCTCTTAAAGCTTATAGTGCATGTTTTAAACTTAAGTTTTGCCATTTTTCTCTGATGATGCAAGTTTTTTTTCTTTTTAACAACATCAATAAAATATTAGTTGATTTTACATTATTGAAAAATAAATGAACAAACGAATTAAACATTGTTAGCTCAAAAACAATATGCCCATACTTACTTTTTGTTCTATATTTCTTAACTCAATTGCTTTTCTTTGGTTCTTTTGCAATTGCTTGTTTCTATTTCAACAAAAGAAAAGAGTTTTAGCTTCAACTTTGTATGCACCTACAACACTTACCTGTATCATAATTGTTTGGTAGTGCTTAGACACATCGGAACATAAGTGAGCAAAGCGTAACTTCCAAAACCTCCACAATTGCAAAAGTTGTGTTATGCTTTAATTTTATATTTTGAGAAATTGTGGAAGTTGCATTGCAGATTGCGCTTTTAATCAATTGTGCACTTTGAACTAAATTTTGTTTTACTTTATTCATAATATTGTCAAATGTCTTCTTCAGCATATTACTTACCACTTTTCCATCTAAAACTGGTTGAAAAATTTCATGTTAAAAATTTGCATTTTTTTCATAAATCATTAATTGCGATTGCGAAAGTTAGGCAGCACTTTGATTTGATACAAAAATTTCATTGGGCAATTGCAGATGTTGCAGTGCGCTTGAACTAAATTAAAAAGTTCATTATGGCAGTTGTTTTGCACTTCAGAAAATATAAAAATTAAATTGCTTATCTTGCGCTGCACTTTTCATCGTTAAATAATCATTGTACTCTGTTGAGCTGTGCTTTTGGTGAAATGTTATTCATGCCCACCTCTGCACCATACCTACTTACCTCTAGAGGTTATAAGCCTATTGTAGAAAAAACTTTTAACAGTAATTTTCACACTGGGTGTGATTGTCTAAATTTGCAACTTTTTGCCAATTTTTCTTGATGGTGCAAGCTTTTCAGATAGTACAATAATGGAAAATGTTCTACTACGTGTGTATTCAATGTCACAAAATTAATGAATTCTGAATTGGTCTCACAGAAACAAAATTTTACGGTACAATTTTGCATTCCAAAACTTAACAGCTTAAGCTAAGATTTTTCAACTTAGTGTCTTCATTTATGGACTGCATCCACAGACTTTTAGCTTTGAATTAAAGAGAATAAAATCAAAATGAGGAAAAGTCAAGCGCAGTTTTTCATTTGCTTTTCTAAGGGTTTGGGATTAGTTTTGAGTAAAGATATGCATTAGCTTTGGGTCAGAATTAATAAAAAAAGTACTGGGAGATAAAAATTTCAATCTATGGTCCATGAATGCAGACACTACCTCTTTTTAAGAATAGGCCTAGGGTAAAATTGTCATAAAACCTAAATAATACACTTGTTCATGAAAACCAATCATGCACATACTTTTGCAATGATTCTTTAATTGACTTGATTGAATTTAATGCAGTCTCTTTGCCAAATTTAAAGGAAATATCTTCTGGAGCTTCATCTTCAGATGAAAAATCAGAATAGTCACCTTCAGATGATGACATCTTCACAATCCAGAGTCTAACAGAGCTAGTAACAGTCTCAGGTTTAACAATTTCAGAATTTAAGCTATAACGCATTAAAGTTGAACATTAAAATTTTGGAATTTATGATTATACTTACAGTAGCCTAGGCTACTTCGATTAGAGATAGAACACTAGTATTTAGCTACCCAGTAGGCTAATTCTAATGGTACTGTAATTACATCTTTTTTCACCAAGTTGCTTTGGCCAGGAGACAGCGAAGGGACCTTTCGGTCTTCGAGTCCAGCTGCCACCCTGTCCAGTAGCTTATTCACCTGTCTACTACACACAGTGGAGGCTTTACATTGTCCGTTTTATTGCTGAACGTCAAGCAGTGAAGCTGTGAATAGCCTACTGATTTTTATAGTCTTTGGCTTCACTCGACCCGGAATCAAGCCTGAGTCTATGTCACAGTACAGAGTAGCAGACGCTCTATCCACTCAACCACTGATTGGCTTTAATGCTAATTAGTAATTGAACTGTTCAGTGTTTGAGAATGCTAATCCAGTAGGTTTACTCTTTCATAATGCTAATTGAACCCTAGTAATAACAGGCTGCTACCGGTAGGCTACCCTATCAACTCAAAATAAGAAACTCCAACTCAATTCAACAAATTCAACATTAGAAATAGAATAACACAGCAGACAGTAGGCTTTACTGGATACCAGGTTACTTACCGGTAGGCTACTACTACCAGTAACTACCGTAGTTTAACAGCTAGACTAGCCAACTAACCTCTTTTTTTTCCTTCTTTGTCAATTATTACAGAAGGCCTATACTAATTACCGGTAACTAGTCTAACACTATTACAAATAACTCACTCTTGATCTGTGTAAAATATACACGTAGTAAACTACCAGTAAGTAAAGAGCTTGCAAGTCACTAACCTTGCAACAATATACGGCAAGTATTACCGTGGTAGAGCACATGGAAGTTCAAATTCACAACTTCGCTTATTGAGGCAGATTTAAATTTGCGCCAAGTGGCGCAGAACAAGCCTGCGGCTAATTTCGGCGCATCAAGCCAGAAATAAACCTGTCAATTTTCACTAACACAAAGAGCAAAAACTTTTCTTTTTTAAAGGCGATTATTCAAACCATGATTCAAATAGTAAGAGATAAAATTAACAAAAGAATTAACAAAACAATTCTTCATTTTGATGTTGTGTTCCATCTTTTCTAAACTGTGCGGCACCATTAACTTATTGGTAGCGCAGCAAGATCCGAAGTTTTGGATTGTGGTTTAAAATCTTATTGCGGCTTAGATTGCTTTTGGCTTAGCACAGGAAAAACCCTGTTGCGAAAGTTGCTTTGGTCGGTGAAAACATTAACTTAAACAAGTAATATACACCAGTGTGGGATTTTGTTTGTAACTCCTCGCCGTAAAATGAGTTACTAATTGTCCCAACAACCTTTCTACCGTAGAGTCTGTTTGTTTCTTGCCTTCTATTGAACTTTGGGCTTGCAATTAACTTTCTTGTCTCTCTTGTTCAGCGCAAAACCAAACCAATCTTTTACTGACGGAACTATACTGATGCGATTTAGAGAAAAGAATCAGAATAAATTGGAATTCGGAAGAGCATCTTAGAATTTAAAAATACAGAAATTTAGAACCAAGAAATTCAGAATAATCCCGAATCAACAAATTTCAGAACCAAGAATTTTAAATTAAGAATTTTAGAATAAAATAGAATAGCATAGCATAGCATAATCCAAATTAGTGCGTGCACCGCTATTTAAGGCGCTCCGATAAATCTTGCCTTTTTTCCTTACGTATCGAAAGTCGTCAATGAACGCGTTGGATAAAGTGATGGTATGCGTTAGGGTGCCTTTTCCTACACCAGCGTTTAGCAGGGATAGTGGAACGTGCACAGCGATCTAGCAGTAAGAATTTTAATTGCGGATATCTTGTGCTACGATTTGATAAATTATTGCGCTTTAATCCACTGCGCTGTAAGTGCTGCCATCGAGGGTAAGCTCGGCCGACCTTGTTATTTAGGCAGAGTAGGCTCGGTTAGGCTACCGGCTTCTAAACTACGCGATTTCCCGAGGTAGGCACATAAAACATTATACCAAAAGCGCAGCGCAACAAAGTGCAACGATCTTTTCAACCAGCAAAAGTGTAGCGCAAAATGTGCAATATACTTTTTTAATTTCTAAAGCGCAGTACAATTTCCGCAATGAACTTTGTGATTCCGTTCAAGCGCAAAGCAATTTCGCTATTGCCGAACTGGTTATTCGTATTAAGTCAAAGCGCGAAATAACTTCCGCAATTGAAATTTCTCCACACAATGCAAATACCTCATTTTTTGCAATTTTAAACAGAAAAAGAGTAAATAATTTGCTAAAGAAGGCCGGTATTCACCAATAGGCTTCTACGATCGAAATTGAACAAAATTAAGTTCAATGTTTAGAATCGCGCTATTAGCCAAAAAATTTTGAAAGCGCAGCGCTATTACAGCGACAAAATTTTTAAAAGCTTTAGTCCGCAACGCAACTTCCGCAATGTTTCAGAATAAAAGATAAAGCGCAACGCAACTTCTGCAATTGCGGAGGTTGCGGAAGTTGCGCTTTGCCCACCTCTGGCGATTTCCATCTCACAGATATATAAAGATGGCTCCTAACATAGGCGTCGGCGGAGGGGGGTGCATAGGGGCAATGCCCACCTGGATTTTAACAAATGATTACGTGAGTCCTTGAATAATCCCTCATATTGCGGAACCATCTGAACTATCACCGATTGTTTAAGTTTTTTTCTTTGGTGCGTGTGGCGAGAAGGAAAATTTTGGTCCTCCTTCATCTCCCATAGCTCCTTTTTCAATAGTGTGTTGGTCTGCCCTTAGAAAAGGGTCATGGTGCTATCGACAAAACCGTTAATTTTTTGCAACACATTTGTTCTCTTTCTAGTTCTGATTTTTTGGTTTGTCTGGCTATCATTGCCAAATATTCGGCAATGCTGGAGCTTATATTGCTGGGGCTCTTCAAGCCATGAACATCGATATCCACTCTATGCAACAGCAAATCAATACTCTTATAACCAGGGACGCGGAAGTGGAAACGTTGGAAGCGGCAAATTTACAAGGAAGCGGAAACTGGAAGCGGTAAAAGGTAGCATTCTGTTTTCACTTTGGCCATCTATATCGAAAGTCAAAACTTGAATATAGTGCAATTTTTTCAAAAAATAAACGACGAAAAGTGAACATTTGATCGATAATCATTTGCAAAGAAGCATTTTAAAAGCTTATGGTTTACTTAGATCAGGGGCAGTCCCCACCCCTATAATCTCAAAGATGAACCGCGAAGCTAACCATGTCATTTATGAAATTATAAGAGTTCAAAAATTGTCTACTTTAGTCCTAAAATTTAAAGAATTCCTCAAAAATACTTTTGAATGGGGCTTTGCCCATTTTTTGGGGCCATACTCGTATAAAACAGCATTCACTAACATCAACAAAGTTTCCAGTACCAGCATTTTAATTTCTTTCTCTGCGATAATATATTCTTGAAAAGCAGACGGAGGCCGGAGAGCGTCATAACGTTTCTCAAACTAAGTTTAGTATTGCTTGACTTTTAAATATGATCTTATAACTTAGTGCTTGTCTTAATTATTGTTAAGTACCGTTTGCAATAAGAATTGTTTTAATATGGTGCTATGCAGTAGCGCACGCAGGATTTTGAAAAGGGGGGGGCCTGAAACTTCGGAAAATATGAGAAGAGCAAAGGTCTGAATCAGAAATTGTTCCGCCCGAAATCAGTTGACTTTTCGCCCAAAATCAGGTGAAGAGCAAATAAAAAAAAAATAAGGTCTCCACTCAAATTTAAGGTCTTCACTCAAATTCAGTCTGATTTCAAGCATGAAGCCTTGAAGAAACGCACAGAAGATACCCTTTGTGTGATCAAACCTTATGCCCAACTTGCAAAGGGGGGCATGCCTCAATTTTGCTTACTTTTCCATGCAATTTTGCAATCCTGTTGACCCAAAGGGGGGGTCCATGGCACAATGGCCCCCCCCTAAATACGCCCCTGGTGCTATGTATAACCGCATAATTCTTGCAATGTTTTTTTTATTTTGCTGTCCTAAAAATACAGGTGTTGAAAAGTTTTGGAACCTACCACGTGTGCAAACAAGTTACAAAAAACAAAAAAATTCTGCAAATATGGAAGCTTCGCCGCAGGGCTACCTAATATAATTAAGTAAAGATTTGCACTTAACAGCACAGATGCAGTTAAAATAAGTTATTATCCCCAGCGCTTGGAAATCCGTCCCCAGACCCCAATTAATTGTTCATTACTTTAAATTTCTGGGTAAACGTTCAGAGAAATTCGCATCAACTGAAATGTAACGACCATGTGATAAATTGGACTTTTCCCTTTAAGGGTGCTACAAATCCGAATTCCTAACTACGACCTTGTGCAGATTCTTGAGATGATTGTTACAGCAAGTTAGCTTGCTTTGGATTCAAACAAAAACCTTTCGCCTTGCAAGATTCCAACCACTATGTATTCGAACAGAAAACCTTTTGTAACATGAGAAAAGGCACGCCAATATCGATCATTGATAAGATGTCATGTTTACTTTCGCCGTTCGTAGTAAGCGAATTGTTTTGCTTAGTCATGTTTAGTTTTTCTTTCTTGACCCCTAATGGTGCATAGCGGATTGGAATAAAAACAAGTTACTTTCTCTGTTAGCGTATGTTGATTTTACTAGTATTAACGGAAATGTAGTGATAAGTTGATTATTGTTTTGCATTCGGCTTAGTATTTTCCAATATGATTAGTTCAGCTGGTGGCGATGAATAATTCACCCGCTTTTGCAAAACAAAACTTGTTTTGGACAATGTTTACGAAAAATAGCCTTTTTTCCCTTAAATTTCCACCTGGCTTTTATTCTATTCTTTATAATTTTTCTCTATAAATGCAAAACTTGCCTTGCAAAAACGCCAAATGATCTCAATTGACTCAAAACGTTGAAATAGATTTGAGATAAATGAATTACTGTTCGATTGTCGATTTCTTGATACGATTCTGTGCATTACCGTCTCAAAATAGTAGGTAAGTTTTGCGCATTTTATTTTCGATATTTGAATTGATTTGTGAACGTTTTATTGCAAATTTGGATTTGTTATTTTGCTTTGATAATTATTTCTCTTTTCTGATGATGCTATACGTAAAAGCCTAAAGCTGAAATAATGTTATTTTTCTCATAAAGAATGTTAATTGTTTTACGCTGTTAAAACCGATCTGTGCCTGCTATCTATCGCATTGTGTTGGATTTATTTTAGAAAACCGTCAAAAGTTTCGCGCCAGAGTTCATGTCAAAGCGTCGAGCGTCAACTGTCATTCAAAAGACGTCGATTCTAGTGATTGTGATTTGTGCACCTTAGTCAATAGTGAACTGTTCGAATTGTAAACTTGGGTGTGCTTGACGAGTCATCTCTATCCGGTCCGTATTTGCGCACGTTTAAGACTGTGGCCGAGTTTTCCTGAAACAATGATGACCAACCACTGAATACAATTATACAGAGGTGGGCACAAATAACATTTTATCAAAAGCGCAACGCAACAAAGCGCAACGATCTTTTCAACCACTAAAAGCGCAGCGCAAAGTGCGCAATTTAATTTTTTTGCTTTCTGAAGCGCAGCGCAACTTCCGCAATAAAATTTTTGATTCAGTTGAAGCGCAACGCAATTCCTCAATTGCGCAACCTAACGGTATTTTCGTACCAAGTTAAAGCGCAACCTAACTTCCGCAATCGAATTTTCACAACACAATGCAAATATTGCGTTTTTTGCAATTTTAGGTTGAAAAAGAGTAAATAATTTGCTAAATAACGCCGAAATTTATCAATATTACGATGGAAATGGAGCAAAATTTAGTTCAATGTATAGAATTGCGCTTTTAACCGAAAAAAATTTTGAAAGCGCAATGCAATTGAAGCGCAACAAATTTTAAACGCTTTATTCCGCAACGCAACTTCCGCAATGTTTCAAAATAAAAAATTAAAGCGTAACGCAACTTACGCAATTGCGGAGGTTGCGGAAGTTGCGCTTTGCGCTTCTGATTTCGCTTTGCCCACCTCTGCAATTATATAATTTAGTTTTATTGTATATGATGTTTTTAACATGATGATAACAAAGCTGTTTCATTTTGACTTATCTGAAAAAAAATTTTGCTCAAAAATTTTAACATCAAAAAATTTTAAGCAAAAATTACGTCAAGTGGCGGAAGCGCTAAGGATGGAAGCGGGAGCGATTCAAAAATTGCCGCTTTCCCATCCCTGCTTATAACGATCATCATGACCCACAGAAACATGGTTGAAGAGATTTTCTTGAAACATGTTTATGCTGAAGTGAAGGAGATATCGAATACATGCATTTAGAAGTTATCATGCTTCGAATAACCTCGATGCAACTTTTTAGTTTTGATGTTTTGACGTTTACTGGCCTGAGCCCTGAGCTGTTATTATTAATCGTTTGCGTGCAATTTGGACTAAAGTCGCATTTACACAAGCAACTTTTTTGCAACACGATTCGAAGATTTTTTATGCGTGAAAATCTCTCTCGCATAGTGGTTGCTTACTCGAGGCTAGACTCGCTTGCCGCGATCGCGTTTAGCAAGAATCGCCGCCATGTAAGTAACACCTTCGATTTGCGACATCGATTATATTTTGCGCGACTCGATGCAAGAATCGTTCTCGCCCGTAATCACTTACACGAGGTCGATTTCAACGTCTCGAGAGTCCGATGGCAAAGTCGCGCTCGTGTAAACAGCAAACCGTATGCAATTTACGAGTCGCCCAGGCATAGCGCAATGCACAAATGCTTTGAGAGTCGTTGGCTGCGATTATCCTAAGTTTACCTCATAAAATATTGTGTTTATTGTACGAAATAGTCTGTAGTGCTTTTACCGTGATTAATTGTGATTGTGATACTAAATTTACTTCATATTAGTTTGAAACGCAGAAGAAATAATATTCTTGTTGATGCTGGCACTGGTCTACTGCAGATGGCAGTCATGAGCTGGTAACTGTGAAGCCAATCCAGCAGAACTTGAATCCTTTATAAGATTTATGATAAATTAACCACAGAAAACAGTACCTTAATTGTATTTTGCTTTTATAATACCGTAAGAGCACTTTTTTTATAAGAACCATTAAATTTTGAGTTGAGGCTGGCTGTTCTTAATTTTTTGCCAATGTTGAGCATCAGTTGCTCTTAATTGATTCTTAAATTTTGAGATCATTGATGTCAAATTGTCAATTATGGCGACCATGTTTGTTAGTTCCTAATGATCTGTTTGCTTATAAACTCTCTTTTAGCTGCTTTTGCAGCATCGTAAAATTGCGAAAAGCGAAAAACCTAGCTATAATTTTCGTTTGAACGAGAGCCAAAAAGTTTTTTTGTTATCTGCGTAGTGCGCAATAGCACTCTACGGTCTCAAAATTGTTCAAGCTTTATTGTTTTCAATCAGTACAGAATTTAGTTTCTTTTTTGATTTGGCATTTATTCTTTTTCGGTTGTTCTTAACCCTAGAATAGCTAAGACAATGAATTCACAATAATGGCATTTAGACATAGGTGGGTACAAGTCCGTTAATCGTTAATCCATTAATAACGAAGCTAACTTTTTCTTGAACTCGTTAATCCGTTAAAAAGTTTTTTCCTGTTAACGGATTAAATTAACTTCCGTTAAGTTCTGTTAACGGACTAAATTAACTTCCGTTAAGTTCTGTTAACTTTCGTTAAAGTTTTTATCGTTAATATCTTGCACCATTCATTCATCGTACTGGTACAAACCAGTTTGCACTGGTAACACTAGTTGCGTATTAGCATGAGTTTTATAAAAGAAAGCGAAGAAAGGACATCTTTTTGGTGGCAAATAATAACCTGCAGCCTCATAGGTCTATTAATTATCGCTGATCACAATTTTTGAAGATTTTCCGATCGCAGCTTCGTTAGTGCATTTGAACTTATTTTTATCTTGAAATTAGATTAGACTGTAAAATGTAACTTCCAAAACACAAAAAGACTACAACAGCAATATATATTTCCTTACAATCAGCTTAACAGCGTCAATACATGTTCTAGAAGGGAGTGAATAAGAAAAAATGTAAATTACACGCAAACTGTTAACGAATTAACAGACTTTGTAAACTTCCGTTAATTAAAGATGAAAATAACGGATTAACGTTAACGAAGGTGTGAAGTTGGTTAACGGACTAGTGGTTAACGAAGCTAACGTTTTGCATTAACTTGCCCACCTATGCATTTAGACAATATATTTTGGAAATGGAGGTGCTTGTTACTGAAGCCTTTCGTAACAATATTGAGCCTTCACCGTGCCCGTCTGGGCAAACCACAATTGAAATTGCAGAGTAAATAACTTTTTCGAGTAATTTCAAGCGTTAACGTATCACACATTCTACACGAGTAGCAACGCCGCCCTTGCTGCGTCATCTTTTACCTTGCATTTTTATTGCAAGTTTTAACGAAACTAGCTGCATAAAGGTGAATTTACACAGTATCCGTTTTTCGTCCGTTTTCGTCCGTTTTTTTACGTTTTTGCTTCTCCTTGACAAAGTATGCGCTTTTTCATCCGCATTTTTATGTGTCCATATCCGCACTAACCAGACAGTCACATACTAGACAAAAGTTTTCCAAAAAAATTTATTTGTAAAGGGGTACAGCTCTATTTCGAAATATCGCTCTTATCGTTCATACACAAAATTTTTGAACAAAATTTTTATCTGTATATAACAGGCTACTTAGTGCGAATATGGACTTATAAAAATGCGGATGAAAAAGCGCATACTTTTTCAAGGAGAAGCAAAAACGTAAAAAAACGGACGAAAACGTACAAAAAACGGATACTGTGTAAATTCACCTTAATTGTATTCCTTGTTTTTCGTTTTACGTTTGCGTTGGCTTCATACAATTTCGCTTTCAAAATTCCGAAGCGTGATTGTTTCAAATGCAAAAGCTGACAAGCTGCGCATTTGAAGTGCTTTTGCAGCAGTTGGCTTTTGCAAATTCAAAACCAGCAAGTCGCGCTTTGAAACTATCTCGCACCGTGTAAGTGAACCAGTGCGACAGCGACTCTTCCGCCGACTCGATTTAGCGAGAATCACTGGCACGCAGTCTCAACGTGTAAGTGACTTCTGCGAGTTGCAATCGTATGCGAGCATCGCGTTAAAATCTCTCCCGTGTGAGTGACTGCTACGATTTGATTTTTTTGGGGGCGTGTTTGGCGATATCGCGCAGACAAAATCTCACGCGAATCTTGCGACGTGTAAGTGACCTACGCGATTTGAGAAAGAAAAAAGGCAAAACGTCGATTCTCGTAGCTAAAAGTCGCCCGTGTTAATGCGGCTTAAAGGCTACCACCGCGGAAGCCCAAGGAAGGATCACCAGAACGGATACAACTTAAAAATGGTGAGTCTTTCTTAGGCTGGTGATTCTTTCCAAAGCTTCCACGCTGGTAGCGTTTAGGCCAGATTGCACGCAAACAATTAGTAAGGGCAAACTTTGCCGCAACCAATCTTCAGGAATATTTTTGAAAGGCGATTTTACATTCCGTACTTGGATGCTATTCTAGCACATTTGAAAACTCGATTTCACGAATCAAATTTTGTGCCAAATCGTTTGCTGATGTTACATCCCGCACAAGCAGTTACTTTGTCGAGAGATGATTTTAAGGCCGAAGCAGAGCAAATTGACAATATCTATAAGACCGAAAGTTTTGATATCGAAGCTCTCAAGAGGTAAATATGTGGAAGCATTCAAACAAACTTAGGTCGTTAGATGAAATAATAATTCGATATAGTAAGTTTTATCCTGCTGTTCGACATGCATTGTTATTTGCTCCAACTTTGCCATCTACTTACTATATGTACTGAGGAGCGCTCTTTCAGAACCCTGGGATGAGTGAAAATTTGGCTCCTATCAAGGTCTGGGTAAGATCGGACTAGTAGACTGCATGTGATTAGCGTGCACAGAAACAAAATCAAAGAAAACATGCAAGAAATCACAAACAAAGTCATAACGATTTCGCTTCCCAGCCAAAACGAATTCAATTATTATTTAGTAACAACATTTAAGATCTGCTTTTTAACATTGGGTACTTTTGCTAGGGCCTAAACGAGACTGCCTCAACGAGTACATCGCATTCGGCTCTGGAAGCGTCGATAGCTTGGTGCATGGGTGCAGACCCAACCACTTTTTTATGAGAAAACTGGAGTGATTTCAGATGTACGACTTGTGGTTTTTGCTAGCGCATATAATTATTTGTTTTACATTTTTGTGTGACCCATTTTTATGTGATATTGTTGGAGATCACCACAAAAACTTTGGGGTAAGGCCAACTTTTGAAATTTTATTTGAAGGTCTAGTTTTATAAGCTTGGACCAAAAAAAGGATCAAAACCATTAGCGTACGCAGGATTTTCGAAAGGGGGGGGGGGGGGGAGGAGGGGCAGGAAATTTGAGAAAAATGAAAACGAAAAGAGTAAGGTCTTTGCTCAGATTGTGCATGAATTTCTGCCCAGATTTAGGTGAAGGCCAAACAAAAAGTCTTCACCAACATTTTTCCCGTTTTTCTTCCCAGATTTGCTGCCCAAAGTCAAAAGAGGGGGACCATGACTCAATTTTACGCACTATTCTTAGATATTTCTGCATTACTGCCATCCCAAAGGGGGGCATGGTAATATGCCCCCCCTAAATACGCTCCTGATTGAAACAAAGAGTGAGCATAAGTTATCGCCTTTCTTAAACGGGAATATGCTGTTATTTCTTTCGTATTGTTAAGTACTAGTATGTTGAAAACTTACTGCTATACGTAGTTTGGATGCAGATATAAATTTAATTGGCTAGATTAATATTCAGTTGTTTAGAAAATATGTTGAAGCAAATATGGCAAAAGGTACTTTTAGATTCGATACACTATAGGGAAAAAAGTTTGTGGGAAACAAAAATAATAAACACAGTCAGTGCGTTTGGTGTGCGTGAAGTTGAAAAAATCCTTTTAACGATTAAACCGGAAGATTTTATCAAGAGGGCTCGTTGACGGAGGATTACAGTCTAATATTGTTGCCAGAAAATGTCATAAGAAATCTGGTTTGCTACCTCTGCAATATCTTGTTTGTTAATAATTTTGCCGATGCCATTGTCCACTGCCTATGCAGTCTACATCATAAGGCTTGCCTTGCCTCTGCAACTGCTAGTTATTCGCAAGCTGGCTTTGAATAAAATAATACAAGACACTTTCGTTTATTAAGAAAGATATTTATCTGAAAATTTATGGATATTAACCAAAAATCTATTACATATAATAGCTGCTGGTGTAAAATTTGCATTGCTTTTAAGCAAATTGATTCTGTTTTTGATAGGATACTGTATTGCAAGTTTGTTTTTTTTTGTAAAATGCCAATATAAATAGTCTTCTTTGAAGCATTTTGCGTCATAGATGATTTGCAGTGCTGATTGCAATCCGATAAAATGGCTCAGGTCCTTGCATGGGCTTTCCTAAACCTCTCGAATTTCAAAAAACCTTTCATGTTTTGGAGTTAATACTGGCTGTATTCTTATTAGCCATTCATGAAAAATTTTTTGCCGACGTCCTTTGCTCATAGTCAAAATTTTGCCGAAAATTACTCTAATTCTCCGAAAACACCCTTTATTTTTTTTGGTGTATATTTAAATTCGTACCAAAAACTACTTTAAATCTCGGTAAAGATCTTTTATTTTTTTGTCTTCACCTTGATTCCGACCGCAATGGAAACTATTCTTACTGTTTTTACCAATTCTTCGGCCGGAGATACCCACCCACCTCTAAAAGCAAAACTTACCCATCTTTTTGTTTAGGACAGCCGCACTGCGCGCTATTACTAGAATGTTGTTGATGTCCACTTCTGCTGAAAGACCACCACTGGGTTAATTTTTCCATGTTTTAAAAAATAATTTACAGAGAAGTTCTGAAACCAGTATATTTATAAACTACAGAAATGATGTCAATGTTGAAAATAAACGCATAATTACAGATATCAAATAAAAAAGCTGAATAACAGTTTTGAAAGTTTGGTGGCGGCTTAATCTCGAGTTGCTGCCCCCGCAACCAAAGCAGAAAAAAGAAGAAGGGCAGTACTTATATTGCATCAATGAAAATTATTTTCACTGTCTATTAGTCCTCATTTGCTTTCCACACAAAAGATGTGTTTGGCAGTTAATCATTATAAAGATACTTTCTTTCTAAAAAGTTAAAAGGATATTTACCAAGACCATAAATCCTACAGGAAAACTTCTTGTAGGATCTATGCTAAGACCAAGAAATTTATTCAAAAAAAGAGAACACTAGAATATCGAATATTAGAAGATCAGCTAAATAATCTTTTGTTTGTTTTGTTGTCATCAACATGCTTTCGTTTTTCTTGTTTATTTTTCTGGTAGGCAACTAAAAAACTTTCTTTCATTCTCGCTTCTGTTTTTTCTTTTTTGTCGTTTTCAATCCATTCTTAATTTTCGAGAAAAAAAAAAGCTAAATAAGTGCCAGGCCAGTTAAAGAAACTTGTAAAAACGTATGCTTACAGCAGATAGTACCACCTCAAAACAAAATGAAAAGTACTCTGTCACAAATACAAGCTGACCAAATGTCTGAAAACTTCGCCAGGGCCTTTCACATTTTCGTCTATGGTTTGGTCTCTGATAGAATGACTGAGCCAAGTACAGTGCAAATTGAAAAGTTTTTCGAAAAAAGTTTGCGAAGCATCTTCCAAACACTGAATCGGATACGAGTATAGACCACGAAAAGCTACACCTTTTGGAATTTTTCAGAAGTTTTTCCTAGCTTTCGGAGCGGGCTAAATCATTCAATATTTCCTCGTCTGATGAATCGTGACGTCTCAGAGTTTCCGCGCTTGGATCAAATCGGCTATCCCGGTTTATGGAATGGTCTCCGAACCTTGTGAAGTCCTCATCGTTATCTATGAGACTACCTAAAAAAAAACAAAAAAAACGGAGAGATGAACGAACTTGCACTGTAGTTGAATTGCGTTAGCTCGGTCAAATTACACACAATGTTTCAATCGGCTTATCACTATACGTGTATCGCTACATATATTACAAAAATAGGTGTATTGACGTTTTTATTGGTGTTTGTTTAGCTATTGTTCGAACTTCGATGCTGCGAAATGGTCAAACGTCTTGAAAGAAATTGTCTTGCCATTTCACCCCCTCCCACCCTCATAGGAAAGTATTGGGACAGCATAACCACAGATAGTAGTGAGACGTACGTGCAGAAACTGCCGCTAATTGGTTTAGAATTTCTGAAAACATAAATCTGGAACAAAAGAATATGCTTCTTATCAATAAATCATAACCACAAACTAAGGATGTTATTTGTACCCATCTCTGCAAAAAATAATTTTTATCCGTAGGTGTCAATACGAACTTTAAAACTAATGTTGATTTAAGTTCTTATAGTTCATATGTTTGTCGAGCGGTAACGCGTTTGTCTCTGGATCGGGAGGTCAGAGGTTCAAACCTTGGGCCGGTCAAATAGGACGCAGCGTTGTCAACGGCTCGCCACCGTAACATTTTTTTTTGAAAGGAGCTGTGTTGCCTGCAGGCGCAGTGACGCCTGGATGGGACCCGCAAACTCGTTACATGCTTCGGCGTTATGTATAGCGATTATAATGAAAAATTTGATATATTCCACTTACTGTCGTCTATGACAAGCATTGGGCGACGAAATCTGCTCCTACTTCGTTTTCTCCGTAAATAAACAACCAGCAATGCAACAAAACTGAGAAACACCACGACAAGACTGATGATAACGTACGGTAGCCAACTATTGATGTCGCCTAAAAATGACGATTTATTGATAAACGGAAAAAACGAAAGACGATAAAGTCGGTGAGTGACTCGTATCCGTTACGCAGGGCCACCGAGAGGGGGGGCAGGGGGGTACAATGACCCCGGGGCCCATGGGCTTCAGGTAGGGCGTTAGCTTCAGCGGGGCCAGCAGAGGGCCCATGAGCTCAAGAGGGGCCAAAGAAATCAGCATGTGTGGCTTGAAGACCTTTTTTTTTTGGAGATCACATCATATTTCGGATAAAACACCGGCATTTTCTCCGTCTGTCTTGGAGTTCACAAAACCGGAATTCGTCATATTTGAACTGGCCGTGGGCCTACGTTCGGCTCTTGGCGCCCCTGCCGTTACGTATGGCCGTTACACAAAATTTAGTTACAGATTACAGCACATCAGTAATTTGAAAGATTTTCAAACGGGTTAGTCGTTTCTGGGCTGCGAAAATAAACAGACCGGTGGACAATGGACTGCTGAAATTGAGGGGTGTGTAAAAAGAAAGTCATGCGTAATTTAACTTAGTTTGGATTAAGCGTTGCCAAGTGCGCCACCCTAGACCTCATATTCTCCATCAAGATTCTGCAACTTTATAAATACGTCACTTAGGTGCGTTAACATTGGACGCGGAGCAACGCGAAGCAAAGGTTGGCAACCTTCGCGAATGGTCGCCAACGTCACTTTCTCAAACTAAGCCAATCATTCAAAAACAATTTCGTCTAAGTGAAGTTAAGCAACCACTCGCAAAGTTTGCGGCCGGTTGAAATTTTTTGCAAGTTGTCGATGACGTCAAGTTTTGGCTGCTTCGCGTCGCTTCGTCTTGCTTCGCCTCCAGTGTAAACGCATCTTTAAATGCTCCTTTCTTAATCTGTAGACTGAATTTATTTAATTGTTAAAATTGGTCAATTCGAAAAGCAAGTCATAATCCTTCAACACATGCATAACAACGATAATCCGTTTTGTACGTACTTCTGCTTGGAGAAGCTGATGTCGGTTTCGGGGAGGTTTCGTGTGTGGGAGTAGATATCGGTAGAGTGTCATAGACTGTCACAGTGGCGGTAGCAGTAGCTCGGTTTCCTAAAAAATGCTGAGATAAAATCATCAGCCTCCTCAGAAGAATGGATTCCTCAGAGAAATGGAGTTGGAAGATCAACGGGTTAATGATCGAAAGGTTACTGACTCTCGCTTTGATTCCAGCACTGGCAACGCGTCGTTGTGCCCTTGGGAAAGAAACGCTTTTTTCCCATCGGGGCCACGTAGTCTACTCGTTGTGGTGGTCCAGTCTGATAAAAGACTTGAAACATAACCCCAAAAAGGGTACGTAAGCCTTGATGTTGTTAAACCATTGAGCCTGATTCATACGAACGAACTAAAGGAATGCATTCACCTGAATTTGGTAGCGAAGTAAAGACCAAATTTAATAAAATGGGTGGAAAAGAGCTTCATGCCCAAACCGGACAGTTTGATTTTAAAATTGTGAGCAAGGCTTCTTGGAAAGAACGTTGGGTTTGCGTTGCTGCTTACGAAACAAAACTGCATCTACGATCGGGAAACTTTTCCGATCCATCAATTATTGAAATGATGGATTCGAAAAAGTTTCTCGTCTTTCCCGGTTGTAAATGCAGTTTTATTTCGTAAACAACAACGCACACCACACTATTAACTAAACAAATGGAACATTTTACAAAAAATCCCAAATAACAACCTGCCTGATATAGGCCTGGTTTACATACCAACACTATGAGCGTACAATTGTGTGCAAAGAAGCGCATCCTTTGTTAATTTTTAACAAAATTTTGGTACGCCTAGCGTACCAGAGTTGTAAACGGGCCGACAAGTTTGAGCCCAAACTCTAAAAGTGATTTGAAGCCAAAACCAGGCACGAAAAAAACAGAAAATTAGGTTAGGTTAGATCTAAAAATGCTTTCGTTTGTTGCTCGTAGTGGACCTAGTTGTTGCTGATTAATTGTGACGTAATAATGCTTGTGTAACAATAATTGCATTTATGCATAAACAAAATCGTCGTTCAGTTTGGCATTTATTTTAATTAACGCTTTTATAGCATCTAAAAGGCGAAAACACAAATCAAGTACGTATATCAAGCCCTAATTAAGCCTGGCATTTTGCCAATATTAAGCCCGATCCGACCGAAAAGCCCGGCCCGACTTACAACTCTGCAGCGTACCGCCTTATACCAGCGAACAAGCTGTCTGTTGATTAAAATAAACTATGAACTGTGGTGTAAAAAGTACTCGAAAAGTGTAGTCAAGTAAAAGTTTCGCAACTGACGAAAAAACTACTTGAAGTAAAGTACAAACTACTGATCAAATAAAGTACTTTAGTAAAAGTAAAAAAGTAGTTTTAAGAGTACTCAAGTACAAGTATTTCTGAAAGTATTCAAGCAAAATAAACAAACTATTCGATCGACATATGACAACTGGTCGACAATCTTCACATGACTGCCACGTAGCGCTCGGTCTTCTACCCCTCATTCTCTCAAAAAGTCATGAATTACCAATTTTTGCAAGTTTTTTTGTTGTATTCAAGACAAGTAATTAAAAAGAACAACAACAGCAAAACTTGGAAAATTGAAAATCATGCCATGCAGAATTTTCGTGGAATCGTTTTATAAAATCTTTGCTCAAATACTCATTCACTGTCATCGTTAAATTATGCTAAAATTTAAAAACATTGTGAACGTGTCTTATCACTGCATGATACAGTATTGTTCGAATTAATTGCATCACTGTCATTTTTTAAGAAATTTCGGTAATACTTTTGATAGGGTCAATCTGAAAAAATTCTAAGGCTATATTTTTTTAAGTAAGTTGGTGTAAGTTGATATGACGTTAAAAACGATGACGTCATTGCATTTGTGACATCACAACTTACTTTATACGTGCTTAAGAGGATTCATATTGAAATTCTTATTAATATATTGGTAGCATTCTTCCTGAAATGTTGTTCAACTTTGTTTAAATGACTACCACTTGAGGCCAGGCTGGTATAAACGAGATCATAAAAGATGCCACCTGCTAATGAATTACTTAGCAAAGAGACATCACAAGCTGATAGATGTTGCATTTTTCATTTCTTTCATCAGAAGGCACAGCATATGACAGCTCGAAATCAACAAATATGCTTGAATTAATATTTGATGTGATCTCCACTAGCTTTCAGTAGGTCATTAACACGATTTGGCATCGATTCCACCAATCTTTTGCACTTCTACGCTATCTCTCTATCATGGTACCACACCTTAATTATCGCCTCCACAAGCTTCCGGATGGTGGTGCAGTCCATTTTCCTCAACCGAGACTTGATTATTCCCCAAAGATTTTGAATAGGATTTAAATCGGAAGAGTTTCCTGGTCATTCCAATACTTGAACTTTATTTTAAGGAAAAACTTTAGTGGTTTTTTTGAGGAATGACATGGTGCCAAATCTTGTTGAAAAATTCCGTTTCCATCTGGAAACACCCTTTTTAAATCTAGAAATGCTCTTCGCCTCAAAGCATCGATATATCGGTCAGTGTTCATCATTCCTTCCACAGGAACCAGAGACCCGACGCCTTTCCAAGTAAAACTCCCCCAGAACGTCTTCTTCTGCGGATGTTTGACTGAGTGGTTGATGTGAGAAGCTGACAATCTTTCTCCAGCACTCTTTCGAACAAATTGATTGTGTTTGCCTTTCACAAAAAAGTGGCTTTCATCATTGAACATGACGTTTTTCCAATGTTCTGCAGACCAGCTTTTGTGCTTCTTGGACCATTCATGTCTTTTCTTTTTCATTTTGTCGGTCAACAGCTGCTTTTTGACTTACCTAATGGCTTTCCTTCCTCCCATGATAAGACGCTTTCTCACTGCACTTGCACTAATCTCGGTTCCAGTAAAGGCTAAGTCTGCGCAAATCGAAGCTGGTTTTTCTCAGTTTCAACTTGCTTTGCCTCATTAGGAAGGTATTATCTCTCAAGGTTGTTTTGCGCTTCCTTCCGCATTTTCCTTTCCTCTGTGTTGTTGCTGACCCAGTTTTGGTAACCTGTTTTTATCAGCCGAGAAACAGTGGATTGGTTTACATTTAAACGCCTTGCAATCTCTCTTTGCGAGAGCTCAGCGTGCTCCCATAAACTAAGAATAGACGCTCGCTTTCTCGGGGTTGTATCTGACATCGTTGAAGATAAAGTCACAAAATTACCATGCTTCAATGGTAAAAGACTCTTTATGAAGATCATTAAGAAAATAATGAGAACTATGACGTCATTTACTTTATGACATCACAAAGTAGAGATGTGACATCATCTAGAAATGAATTAATATCACACCAAAACGTTTAAATTCTTTTAGAGCGTTATTTGAGGAAAAGCAAAAATTTACTTAAAAACTGCAGTGATGCAATTAATTCGAACAATACTGTAGTCTTCTGCGGCTAGTCCAGTGGGCTGGCCAAAAATTCGCGTCATAGCTTTCAGTATAATATTCTGCGATAACCTTTTTTGGAATAATTAATCAAAATTATTGAGAATTTTTTTAATTTAATTTATTTGACAACATGTGAAGACAGGCAGAAGCCTGATAAACATTACGTCACTAAATCATACAGAATTATTGTAGATAGCCCATTTAGATAGCCTGGGTCTCTACTGCTGGGATGAAATTGATCCACACGTTTGAAAACTGGGATGTATGAAATATGATAGCTTTTTTTATGATTTACTTTTAATAGATTAAACATCTACTGTATGTCAGAAGGCGGTGAAGGGCAGACACCAAACAACGAACGTGAAACTAAAACCATCTTGACCTGCTATTCGCCAGACTCCGTACTTAAATTGTAGGGGGGACGCGTACCCCCATCGAAACAGAGGCGTCGCTAAGAATGGTGGCACCCTTTATCGGCCAAAATATAGGTGAAAACCAAAAAAAATGTCTTCGCTGCAAAACGAGTTGGTTTTCAGTACGAAGGTATGTGAAGACCAAAAAAAAGTCTTTGCCTACCATTCAGTGGGTTTTTGGTCTCAAAAGAAAAAAAAACCCAAATGGTGTCACCCCAAAGTGGTGACACCCCAAGGTGGTGACACCCCAAAGTGGTGACACCCGGGCCGGGCAGCCCCCCCCCCCCCCCCTTCCCCAGCGACGCCACTGCATCGAAAGTTAGCGTCCACCCAATCGAGATTTCAACGTTCCCGCTAACGAGATTTCAACTCTCTCTCCATTGAGAGAGAGTAAGCGTCTGGATCATAAAGACCTTTTTTTGGTCTTCACTCGATTTTGCGACAACATCTCTTCAATTTTCGGTGAAGATCTTTATTTTTTTGGTCTTCAATCGAATTCGGGGACAGCATCTGAACTTGAAGCATAATTTCCACTAGATTTCAATCGCATTTCGAATACGTTTGATCAAGGCTGCTAAAGCGTCACTCCATGCAGAATTTTACAGTTTAAGCACTGGCCAGACTGGTTCTGATACGTGCTCGCAGACGTAGAAAAAAGACATGGCTACAGTCGCTGTGGTGGTCTGACCACTGACGAAAGAGTTGCCAGCCGAAAAAAGAGGAACAGACAACCAACTTATCTGAATTGAGAAATTGCCGGTAGAAAAGTCGATCGTTCTAACAAATTTGTGTTTTAAATTTAAAATTGCAATACTTTGTATTTTTTTTGAATCAAAAAACTACTTAAGTTGCGTTACTTCAATCTAAAAGTAATCACGTAAAAGTAGCCACAAAAAATACTCAAAAAGTATTCGTTACTGGAAAAAACTCCTTAAGTAATCTACTCAAGTAAAAGTATTTCGTTACTTTACACCACTAACTATATGAATACCTTTGTATGCTAACAGTTTTACGCCAGGTGTAGAACTGGGTCTTATTGGAGGAGTAGGTTTCTGTAACCAGAAATAAAACTTACCATCGGAATGATCTCCTCTATCTTTAACTGTGACAGCAAAAGTAACTTCCGAATCTGGAATTAAATTTCCAAGCAAAATGACGAATCCTGTCGGCAAGACCACCACAGAATTGGAATAATGACCTAAAAATAATCTTACCGTAACACAAGTTGTTAAATTATTTCCATTGAGTTAGAGGATTTACTGTTAGCTTAACCACATTTTACGCGGAGCAATTAACCAACTCATTTTGTTTGGATTAGGGGGGAAATGCCCCCTAACCTAACTCCTATACAAGAAGTCATGGGAACACCAAATTTTATGCTGGTTGGTGCTCACCAAAATTTGTATAAAAAAATTGATTTTAAGTTGAATTCATCACTGTGACGTCACGACCATATTTTCGAAAAATTACGTCATTTTTGTGATGACGTCACAGGCGGTTTAAATTTTCTATCTAAGTTTGCTTGTTGATACTGAATCATAAAATGCATAAGCCAAAGTACATCACAAAAACGTCTAATGACGTCATTCAAGTTGAATATTGGCCAAAAAATGCTCAGATTTCAGAAAGTGACTTCGACTGCTTCAAATTTTCAGGAATTATATGTAATAAAATTTGACTTAAATTCAAGTTGATTCGAAACAACAATCTTTTTTTCGAAGAGATTTGTCACAAAAAAACGAAAGGGGGCAAAAATGCCTCTCCCCGGTGTAAAATAGGGTTAACAAGAATACTGTACGTAGACTCTATAACATAATCCAGACAAGTTATATTCACTAGAATACTGTTAAACATTAATTATACAGCTAAACTGTAGAGGTGAACTCGGGTAGCATTGTACTAAAAGCGCGGCGCAGCAACCACAACAAGCGCAGCGCAGATGCGCAGTTTAAATCTATTTATTTATTTAAGCGCCGGGCAACTTGAACAATAGACTATTTAATGTACAACGGAATAAGAGCAACGTACGTAAACGAAAGTTCTGCAATTAGGCTTGCTGCAAAACAGGGATTAGCTAACAAGCCAAAGCGAAACCTACAGTAACTTCCGCAATAAATGCATCAGCTAATAAGCTTATCGATATCACATTATTTGCTGGGAAAAGTGGGTTTTCTCTACTGCTGTAATCTACTTAAAATGAAGTGTGGGCACTTTCACTTTGCAATAACTTTTTTGGTCACCCGCGATGCCGAAGTCAATAATACAGAAGATACAAATTAATTGACCCAAAAAAGCCTAGCTACAGAAATTCTAGCCTTTTTTTACACCGGCAAGGCCCACTATATCCTCACAACCTTTTCAAGTAGTGCAAAGACTTTAAATTTATTCATAAACAACCACTGAAATTTAAAGTTGCTAGATAGGAGAAAGTGACCCAACTGTTTTTAGATTTGTCGAACTAACTTAGCAAGAATTGGGTATATTTTGGATCAATTTTTAAAAAAATATTGCTGAATAAAAGTGTCATAATCATGGGTATCACTATTATAAGTATCCAACTGTTGGCAACATTGCATTGTGTTTGGATTGGTTCCGTCCGAGAATTGAATTCAGCAAATATTCTTCCTACAATATCAAGCTGTAAGAAAATTGTAACATCCTTTTTAGTCGCTTTTTTAAAGGCTTAAAAGTGCGAACAAAATAAGGCCATACGTATGGCTATTAGGGTTGTTCTTTTAATTTAACCCATTACCCCGCAAATTGTTAGGTTGGTGATAAAAACCCTTCATACCAAATTTCAGCTCATTCGGTTCATAGGGAGAGGAGGGCATGCAATTTGAAATTTTGAATTTTCGTCGAACATTAAATGTTGCAGTCAAAATACGTGGTATTTCAGCTTTTTTTGATTTAATATTGCTCAAATTACATGTTAGAACAAGTCTAAACCAGTTTCTAGTGTTTGTTTTGTAAATTTATTTACAAAAAAATTTCCTTTTGTTTACTATTTTGACTAAAATATGTTACGGTGCTTATGCCATCTCGACTACTTTGTAGCACCAATACTACCCTACAAACCACTGCATAAAATGGGAAAATGACTGATTTTTATCTAGAAATCCACTTAACATCCCTCTTCAAGTCCAAACGATGACATACACCAAGTAATTGAAACTGTGTTTGGCAAGTTCAACCCGTAAGAAATATGATTTATTATTGCAATCATAACTGCTATAATGCGAGTCAACCACCAGCAGTTGATGAAGTTTCAAACATTATTTTCTCGCGGTCCTGCATTTCTGTGTAGGTTGTTATAATTCTTTGCTAAAGTTTTTTTTTTGAAAAAAAAGTGTTTTTTTGAACAACTCTAATGACCATGCCATCTCTAATACATACAACAATATATTATTCAAGATAATGTACAAGTAAAATGCTCTTAAACAGTATTTACTTTTTGTTCCGTTTCGGAATGTAATCCGTTCTGTTCCTTTTACCCACCCAAACTTTAGCTCTGCATTTTCTCCAATATCAGCGTCAGTTGCCTTCAAATAAAGTAGAGCATCTCCTAAAACAAGAATGAAAAATGATACTGTTTTTTCAGAGCTCTCAAAAACGTAATCTATTCAATTACAGTTATAGTTTTCCTCAAACTGAGGTAAATAAACTTTATTTTTCACAACCATTAACGAACAGTTGGTCGAGCAGTAACTCGTTCCAGAAATGGAACCTGTCAGGATTTTCTCGACCCGACCGGTAAATTTCAAAATCTACGCCGGTTGACCGGCCGGTCAACCGGTTTTTGACCGGTCCGATCGACCTTTTTTTTACAGAGGGTTTTTGTTCACTGTTCAATGCATCTGATGAAAATTTTTTGAAAGAGAAGGGCCATGAGTGAGGCGTTAAAATTTGTGACTCAGGACGGGAGTCTCAGACAATAAACGTATTAAATTTATGCGTTTTTTGCAAAAATAACTCAATTTTAATATCTTTTTAGGTTAAATTTTGGTTTGAAAAACCTGTTTTGAGCAGCGCAAAACGTGCACGAAATCAGCATAAAAAGAACTGAAGGGCACAAGCTAAATTATTAGACGTTTTTTCAAATATTATGCGCAAGGTCAAAAAAGAAGTTAAAATTTTTAGCTATTGGTGACAGATTATGTGTAATTTACCGAGCAGCAAACACTAAACTATTATGGCATTGGCTAGAAAATATTCGAAATATAATGTGACCTAGCCTGCAGTTTGTGGAAATGCTACTTCAGAACAAGCCATAGCTAGTCAGATAAAAAAAAAAAAAGAGCTATGTCTTTCTTGCCCGGTGTAGAGTGTGGTAAATTTAAGTTGAAAAAAGCTTTTCAAAGCGGCACGATTTTAGCATGTACTAAAAAATCTGAAATCTGCGCCACTTCTACTCTGAAACTGATTAAAATGATGCTAAAATGCCAGGTAGCATAAGCCTCTTCCACATGCATGCTTTATCATAATCTGATTACGCGATTTTAGCGTATATTTTGCACTTTTTCACTTTGTGCCGCGGCCCAAAAAGGAGGTGGGACATGGCACAATGCCCCCCTCTAAATACGCCTCTGGATGTGCAATTGTGCATGTCTTAACGGTCACAGCATATTAGTCACAGCTTGAAACCATTCAACAAGTGTTCTGAAAAGGTGTGGTTTGTAATACTGTTTTTTTTTGTGAAAACTTATTTAAAATAAAAAATATATGTATATTTCGGTTGGTGCTTAGACGTCTTTTAGTTGCAAGAAAGGAGAATTTGACCGGTGTTTCAACTGGCTTGACCAGCCGTTCAAAAGAATCTCGACCTGACCAGCCGGTCAACCCGACCGGTTTCAATCTCTAACCCGTTCGGCTTTGGAGCGGGAGGTCTGAGGTTCAAATCTCGGGCTGGTCAAATCGAACACACAAATCGAACATCTATTCAACAGCCCGCCAGCGCTGCATCATTTCTTCGAAAGGAGCTGTATTGGCGCAGGCGCAATGATGTGAAGACGGGCCCCGTAAACTCGTTGCACGCTTGTACAGCGAGTAATATCGAAAGACTTGAATTAATTAGATATACGACCTACAGTTTATAGATAAAAAAAATCACTTGCGTCTGATTTCGAATCGATGCTAATAACATGCTATCGATTCTTGGGTCAAGCTTTATCAAGGAAATTAAAGTTGGTGTTCACATCTTTACTTGGTCTTTCAGCACTACAGAGGCAATGTTAAGAAATGGCAGGCAAGTGTCGCTATACTACAAAGGCCGTACACCGTCATAAGGCCAAAGTTCGTAATTCAATTCCAACTCCATAGTTTCCTGTTTAAAAAAATAAAAGGAATTCCTGCGAGCATTTTCGTTGGAACGCCATAGCAATGCTGCGAAAAAATAACCTCAAAATTATAGATTAATGCTTTTATGCGATGTTTTGATAAATCGCCACATTCGAAAGGTTTTCGCTTCATTAATAAAATCTTTTCTCATTAGCTTTTTGACGTAAGATGATTTTTCTTCACCAAGCCTCGGGTCATTGGATAGAAACCAAATTGACAGGCAAAACAACATATTACAGTAGAATCCGCTTAATACATCCCCCATGGGCCAACCTAGTTTGGATTTAATAAGCTGCGGATTTAATAACCGAATTTTCAATAATGCAATCAATCTAAACCAACCCCCGGGGGGTAAGTATAATGCTCTCAATTTAACAATTTTCATCATTTATTAACACAAAAATATCTGTTCAATGATGTTTGTCTGGGAGGAAAGGTTTTTCTGATATGTTCATCAACTTCATTCTATCCTGGATCCAGACAAAATGTATTTTTAACCGCTTTGGTTTAAACAAAATGTTTTAAAACTATCTTGATTTCTATACCAAATTCGGTTTATCTTCAAGACAATTGAACTATTGTTTCTCAATCATTCACAATTGCTGTTAATGCGCTCGTTTTAATAACACTACCAACTATCATAAAAAACTGGATTTATTAAACGGAGGCTAGATTAGTTAACCGAAGTTTTTTCAATGGAAAAGGAGTAAGAAAATTCCCTTCCAAGCAATTTGGATGCAAAAAGTGGATGGATTTATTAACCGTGCATGTATTAAGCGGATTCTTCTGTATTCTTATATTTGTTAAAAAGTTCTTTATATAATCGATCACAATATGTACAAATCGGTGAAGACATATCTTCCACACAATTAATTAAATGTGGAGTTCAGCAAGGATCTACCTTTGGACCTTTCCCGTTTTCACTTTACGTAAATGACCTTCCTTCCGCTACAAATTTTCACTCCAGACTCTATGCAGATGATACTGCCTTATATAGGTTTGACAAAAATTTATACACCTTTAATAAAAGAGTAAATGATGAATTAGTTAACATTGAAAATTGGTTCAAATCTAACAAATTAATTCCTAACTACACAAAAACCAAATTTATGATAATCGCACATGACAAAATTGCTAAATCAAATTTTGGACTTACGATAAACAAAATTTCAATCAATAACAGCTATACTTAAAAATACCTTGGTATTATAATTGATATTATAATTATAATTGATGGTATTATAACTGAAGTGGAAAACACATCTTGAACATGTTTCCGAGAAAACGTCTCAAGCTGGTGGCATTATTGCAAAACTTCGAAATTATGTTTCAGGTAGACATTTGAAATTAGCTTTCAAGTGTTTTGCGCA
This sequence comes from Trididemnum nubilum, assembly GCA_963965965.1. NCBI lineage: Eukaryota > Metazoa > Chordata > Ascidiacea > Aplousobranchia > Didemnidae > Trididemnum > Trididemnum nubilum. The sequence continues at coordinate 24,138,289 of OZ014469.1, read as the reverse complement.
ATGCTACTTACAAAATGGAGTATTGTGTTGGGGCAACTCCAGCAAAACAATAAAAGAACCCTTACACAAACAACAAAACAAAATCTTAAAACTTATGTCTGGTATTAAATGGAACGAGTATTTGAAATTAAACCAAGTTTATCATACTGAAAAGATATCAAAAGTTTCAGACATCGCTAGATTAGAATTGGCAAAGTTCATGTACCGCTATCACAAAAACCATTGAATTTATTTGTTACAGAAAATTATTTCACTCCAGTTGATGAAATCCACTGCTATAATACTCGAAGTAGCTCATATAAGTGTTATTTTCTCCCTTCTGTAAACACTACAGTAGGCAGACGTTCATTACTGTTTCGTGGCACAAAACTTTGGAATGCAATATCGGTCGATGAAACAATAACATATCGTAAATTTGTTAAATATTACATGAATTATTTAATTCACAAATACCAAAACTAGTAATTTATTTCATCACCCCTAATGACTAGTTCAAACCGCAAAAGTTATTTAAACTTTTTAAATTTTTAAATATCTCAAATATCTTCATTTTGCATATCTACAGCGTTGTACCAATCTTTGCATGGTGCGTTAGTAATCATATTAACAGTATGTGTGTGTTCAGTTGTATGTGTCGTTTTTGTAAATGTTTGTCGTATGTATATATGTGTATGTTCTGTAGTTGTAAATATTAGTCGTATGTGTGTGTGTTGTTTTTTTTTTTTGCTTCAAAGAAAGTGTTGAAAGCGTCATAATTCAATGGAGGCAGCAGACTAGATGAGCGCCGCTCTTTCCCTGCTTCAATAGCGTTGTAAGTTGTGTCTTACTAATCGAACAGTTTCTTACGTGTGATGTTTATTAACTTCACGCTAAAGCTACCAATAACTCAATAAACTTGAACTGACACTGAAACATGAGACGACGGCAAGGCCGACAAATTTCAAAGATCGTTTTCACGTCAACTGTAAATTCCGATCCCATTACCTGAACTCATCTTATACACTGCTAGTCAGGCATTGGCACATCGTTTCGTCATTGGATGAAGCAATTCACAGCAGTTCTATTTTTTGGACAAACCCATATCCGGTTAGGAATGGATCAGTCTTCAAGTTTTTTGTTTGACGTATGTCTTTTTCCCCCTTTTTTAAAATTTGGTCCTTGAATGCAGCTACCAATCAGGAATAATCATTTTAAGCCCCTAATCCAAACTCACAATCATCATAAATAACTACCGGTAGCCACTTACCTAGATTAAGACTCGCGGGAACCGTTGATAACAGAGACGTTTTATCGAATACCGGGGTGTTGTCGTTAATATCGGTAACTTCTATGACAAAAATTCCCGAAAGCTATATAAAAGAAAATAATAGACAAGTGTTTAAATTTGTTATTACTATATTTTTCTTAAACGAGGACGGCAGGCAAAATCAATGGGATATTTAAAAATTGTATCAGATTACATTGGCGTTGACTCATCCTTCTTGACCCAGCCGTCCGGAGATATTCTACTTCAAACACGACGTAGGAACCTTTTTAACTGCATTTTTTATTGGCAACCCTGACTTTTCAATGCAGTAAATCAGCACGCAGAGGTCATATTAATCTATATTTACACTATAGGTTAAACAGCTTCTTCAGCTTAGCCTAATTGCAACGTTATTAGAACTAAGATGGCGTTGCTGATGTTATCAACGTTAGGGTTGCCGATACAAATTATAGTTTGAGAGGACCCTACATCGTGTTTGAAGAAGAATATCTCTGGAACGGCTTGGTCAAAAAGGATTGAGTCAGCGCCAACGTACTCTAATACGTTTGTCCTAACTTTAAAATATCCCCGTTGAATTTCCTTTCGTCCTCGTTTAAATTTTCGGTGATAGAATTTTAGTGATAGATGCGTGACAAGTCCCACTACATTTGTTTTTCTGTTTAACATTTTACATCCTTAAGCTGTGCGATACTTCATAATGATGGTTGTTTAGTGATTTTTATCATTATTTTATTTTTGGTCATTCACGAAAAACTTCGGTCAATGACCGACAAAAAACAAAACAACATAAGTAGCTGCGAATAGACTGCTTGGTCCAATGGGAAACAGGCGTTGTCTTTTCCAAAGACACAACGATAGTGACAACGACCGATTGCCAGTACGCGAATCGAACCTGGAGATAACAAGTTTTCGATCATCTTCCGTACTATAAACTACACCTTCTCCTCTGACCGTCAGCAGAGTAATACGATACCATGGAAGCTGAGTTTTGTATAAAAACTTTCTTTAGATTTATCTTACAATTACGGATCCTTGTTCGTTGCACTGCACTGAGACCAAATGCTTGTCGGTTTTCTCTCGATCAAGGTCAAAAGTTTGAAGAAGTTCTATTCCTATACCACCAGGTGGCGCACCAGAGCCTGATGCTGTGAAAGTCGTATAATCTGGTGTCGAAGCAGCAGAAATTGTAGTTTGAAGCACAGTACTTGAAATGGTGGAAGATTGACGAGGTGTAGCGTTACGTCTTGGTGACGTCATAGATCCATGTTGCATTTGTAGCGTTTTTTTTGATGACTCCATTGTTGTTTCTGAGACAGGCTTAACGTTACTTGTGACGTCATTCGCTGATGACGTCATAGTGAAATCAAAAACTTTTTGTGCTGGCGCCGAAACAACATAAGGTTTAGTTGTTGCAATTGTGACATCGGTGCTAGCGTCAAATTTTGATGACGTCATATGACTAACCGTTGATTTATACGTTTGCGGCGAAACTATTTCACCTGTTGACGACAGATCTCGTTCATCGCTTGTGACGTATAATGTAGTTGAAGTGACGTCATTAGACCTTTCAGTTTCCTTTTTCAATTTTGTATTTTTTCCGTCATTGGTGATGTGATAGGTGGCAGAGGTGACGTCATTGGTTATGGTGGCTGCTGAAGCTGTGACATCATATGTAAGGGGTGATTCAGAGTTGGAATTACGATCACTAGATTTCACTGTGGTGTAGGTTATTGAAGAATTTGCGGTTCCTGTGGAATTAGGGGTTTGTGTTGTAATTGTTGCGGTCGCTGTGGTAGTGGTAGTATCCTCCAACCAATTTAGCCCGAATAGTTGGGGTTTATTTGGGGTGCGCAGCCCGTTCGGAGAGGCAAAGTGTACGGAGTCAATATAACATGGAATGGGATCAGTCTTGGAAGGATAGTACACGTCACTTACCTGAAATAATGAAAAAATTAATAACGAAGCAGCAAAGAAACAACACAGCATTAATTAGAGAGAACATAGAAAATTTTAAGTTACATTTGGTGGCTGTTGATCGATTACTATCATAAAAAAAAAGCTAAGTAAAATGTAGGACCACTCGGCTGGAATGCTTAAATAACTCAAGCAACGAGCGATACACATATAACTGTATTCAGTGGTGTAAATAATGATAAAATATAATCAGAGAAAGATCTTTATGATTTGGATTAACATATCCAATTGGTTGCTATCCTTTGCAGAAACAGAGCCGCAAAGAAAATGAATCTATAAACAACTAATATTGTTGAAAGTATCATTACAGTAAAATCACAACCCCTTAATTTTTTTTTTTGTAATTACTCGTCTATGGCAATGATGGGACCTGAATTTAGCCTACTTCATGAATGTGTTGTTTTTACTACTAAGCTATGACCCGTTTTATAAAGCATTGTTTTGCCATTTGTAGGACAAAACAATAAATTTAAATAGAGATATTAGGCCTGGAGCGGCGGTGATAGCTCAGCACAACGTCGCGTGAGGGATCAAAAGGCTGCCGGCCCCCGCGTTGGATCCTGAACTAGCAATGCGTCCTTGTGCCCTTGGGAACGAATTAAAGGCATATTTTCCCAATTAGGGTCAAGTGGTCCACCCGTTGTAGTGGCCCAGCCGGACGGAAAATCTAAAAATCAACCACAAAAAGTGCTCTGCGTTGGTGTGGTTAGACAGACGCAGAGTACGTAGTTTATAGGCATAAATGAATGAATTAAATCGCATTTAATTGGCGTGTATGTCGTATAGGCTACTAGGCTATTATGTCGCAAATACGCTTTAGATAAACTTTTTGTGTTATCGAGAGAGAAAAAGATGTTATGTAGGAAGAAAAACTTCTGGTCGCATTCACTTGCCAATTCAAAGTTTGTTGTTATCAGCAATTTCCGTTTCGTTAAATTTTTGGTATACCATGCTATTGGCAACAATGTTCTTTCCAAAAAGATTCATCAATTTCTTGTCTAAGAATATATAAACATACAAAATGATAAAAAAGTACCGGCGTTTGTCTTAGAGCAACTTTTCATACTAATCGACAATAAAATGTTGTGTCAAGACTGGTAAAAACAAAGTTAACGAATGGTTTATAGAATTCGAAATATTTTCAAAAAAATGATGTAGTTGTCGAATATTCGCTACCGGTATTCGTTATCCATATAATTTGAGCATGTAACACCAAATAACGAAGAGCAAATGATACGAAATTACAACTAGCGAGCATTCGATAGTAATGGAATTTTTTGTGACATTTTTCGAAAGGTTATTACTGGTCATTCATTATTTTTGGAGCATGCAATAACATCTTAGCTATTTTTCGAAAAACGAACATTCGATAAATAACGAAGAGCAGGTAATGATCTACTGAAACAAGACTTAAAAAGATTTTTTAAAAGCTCAGTTGTTTTTATTTTTTTAGAGCACACTCAAGATTTTTTAGGTCGCAGTCAGTCGCGCAACCAAGGGGGAGGGGCTAAAGGGACATCATCCCCCTTTAGTCAAGTCATTTAGAAAATACAATCCCCAAAACAAGCGTTTAAACATGTTTTGGATTTGACCTTAAGTATAAGAGGGGCAGAAGGGGCTAGGCAAATTAATTTTTTCAATGACTTCTGAATTATAGCAATTTACTGTAATTATTCATGTGGCAGAAAAACATGCGAAATGTGATTGAAATGGAGTTAAAATCGCTATTTTTTTTGCCGCAAAATCACAAAAATCACCCAGGAGCTGGGCGCAGAGTTGTAAACAGGCCGACTATTTTAGGCCTGAACCCGGCCCGAACCCGAAAAGATAAGCCCGAACCCGGCCCGAACCCGAAAACTAATTTGCAGCCCCAACCCCAATCATGCTCGAAAAAACCTGAAAGTTAAGATAGATCCGAAAAATTCAGCAATGTTGCGAAGTTATTTTGATTATATTTTTGTGCACTTAAGACAAAAAGCACGTCTTAGGCCTGAATTAAGCCTAAAATTTTGTCAAATTTAGGCCCGAACCCGACTCAAAAAGCCTGCCCCGACTTGCAACTCTGGTTGGGGGCTCTAAGTGCATTGGTTAGTTCAGTACGGGGCCTAAAGTAGACTATTTTTGTACAAAAAAAAATTGCTTTCGGTTCAATTCCCCTCTTCACTGAGCAAAATCCTGGTTCGCTTCTAGTCGCATTCACTCCTGCAGACAGATTTTTTCGAGCGATTATACAGGCCGCATTTGAAACGAGCTAATAAACGCTGCCGGGCTTATACGACTCTTTTTGTAAACGTGAATACAAAAATTTTAAAATAGCGCATAATTGTAGTCGTAAAATATCAGTTTTTATGTGCAAAAGTTCAGTTTATTTTAGTGCCCCACCGTTTTCGGCTAGTTCCCCCTCACTTCATTTGCTCTGGCGACGGCACTGGTCTAACATAATCTACGCTGGGCGTAAAATTGTGAGCGTACCGCGTATTCTTTGTTTGCTTTAAACTGCAGCTTGTACAATGTATCTCTGCCAAGTCGTACGGTAGGTTAAAAAGCACATTATTGGTAAATTCAAATATTCGTACGCTCACGACTTTACACCAAGAGTGAACTAGACTAGGCCTTTAAGTCTTAGTCTTAAGTTGGAACGGAAAATGGGATAATAATGAAGGCAGAATATTTGGTGTAAATACAGCCAATTTGCATTAAAAAATCACGATTTATTTAAAAACTGGCATAAGTGACATGATTTAGCTTGATGAATGAATGTGATATAACGGATCATTACACGACTTACAACAGCAATTTTCTTTGGGCAGTCGCATATTCCCTCAGGGACTTTGATGATATGAGGTTGGCCTGTATAATCAAAAACAATAATCAATGAACAACGCATTTTTAATGAGACAAGACCTCTTTTTGATACAACCATTACACAAGTATTTTTGCAGAAGTTAGAGGCTTTCTCGCATTAACTCAAGAAACAGAATAATTACATATCTGCTATCTTTTTAAATAGTAGGTGCGCGTTGTCTCTGGAGGAGAATGCGAAATTACAATTTGCGGACCTCTATGCAATTATTGAGCAGCGACGTTACTGTTCAAAGTTTTTAGGCCAGAATTCAACTTTGCAAAAAAATTTGTAGCGTTTAGCGGAATAGACCTCTTGCTTCCATGCGAATGCTTAACGCGCTGCGCCATATTTATCATGAACATTGGTGGCTAATATTTGCATCTGGGTTTGCAAATTGTAATTTATCAAGCTGGAGGTTTGGATTCAATCACTTAAACATGCAAGTTGACGTAATGATAGTGCTGTCAAAGGCTCACCACCGCTGCAACATTTCTTCCTAAAAAACGATAAGACTACGTGCTTCTATGAAGCAAACATTGGACCGTGCAAACTCGTGACACAATTTGGCGTAAATCAGTGCGAAGAGAAGATATAACGCAAAATTACACTTACCTGCTACAAATGTATGATTGTCCGAGAAACAGAAAAAAATTAAAATCGAGAAGCATCTGAAGTATTTTTCTTTGATTGTTTTTTCAAATTTCATATTTTGAGAATCAAGATATTTATAGCTTGAAGGTTTAAGTACGTGAAGAATTTCACAGTGGGTTACAATCACTTGCAAAGGCAATCTACAATCTACACATATGGAATGATATTAGGAATACAAAACTACACCTAATGAAAAAGCAGAAGTTAGTGCACTAATAGCAATAAATTTGCGATTTTTCACTTCTTTACGAATGGTAACATTGATCTTAATTTTTCTCATCTTTTCCAAAAATTAGCAAGGTTTTATGCCTGCACTCTGGAAGTAAAATACCGAATGACTAAAATGTATATGCGCAAATATTCGCTAGTGCAAATTGTGACAGCAAAATGGGTCAAACTTGGTACGTGAAATTATTAGGTTACACAAGTTTTAACCGCAAACAAATTGCTGCTACAATAAAATTGGAAATTGCACGTTTTACAGTCACTCTTTTTATTAGATCACCTCATAATCATCAGTTTCTAGAAAACTGGTCGCATAACTCGATTCACAATGCATTCAATATATTTTGTGAATCATTTCACGTGCTGTTAGCCTATAAATGACGTTTCATAAACGTAATATTAACGTCGTTTTTCAGCAGCAGAATAAAGCAGATTTGATGTGACACATTTCACAGCTAATTTCGCTCCACATTAAACATTCGAAACGAAAACTGGTAAACTGAGTCCGTTTCTCAGTCAGGCCATGCAAAGACATTAAAAATGTTTTAACCTGCATTAACGTTTGGGGAGAGGATAAGTTAGTACAAATTTTGTACTTAATTTTGAAAGTTTTGTTGGTGAGAAAATTACAAGGAAACCTTTCTGACGCTATGAGTCAAGTTGCCATTAGCCCTCCTGTCACCCACATCCGGTGGAGGCTTCACACTGTCTCGTATTAATGTTGAACAAGCGGTAAGTCCCAATTTCAAAGTTTTTTGCTTGACCTGACCGGGATTCAAGCTATACTCGTAGATAGACTACCGATTTAGCAGCAGATGAGCAATACATTCAGTGAGGATTAGTATTAACCTACAAAAAAGTGATTCACTTTCGGCATTATGAATGACATTTCAACACTTACTTAAAGCCGTAGAAAGAATTTTCAGACCTTTTATACCCTTATTTCAAGCCTGGGTACTTTTACCCCTTACTCTCCCCTTAAACTGGCCTTGCGCTTGATCCACAAATCTCAAAAACTATGAAATAATCTATCAAAAAACTAACAAAAATAGTTCAATTATCTAATTTAGTGGTATCAGGGATAGAAACATGTTGATAGTCAATTTTCTGAAACAGTGCTCGATGATATACAAAGTAAAATCTGAGCAAAATATAACTATAAAGTCACTATAGAAGGTTAAAAGCACAACAGTCTGTTTTGATAAAATCTTATTTAAATAGATTCTATTTGAATAAGATTACAGCAGCACCTGACGAGTTCTTAGGACGAAACAGACAGTAGTGCTTTTAAACTTTTACTGTGATTTTATAGTGATATCAAGAATATATAGAAACAAATCCATGCGTGATATCTAAACGTACTTTACATTTTCTGTTTCATTGCATGTCAGAAAATAAAAGGTCTGAAGTAATACTTTATTCTGCTTTGGTTTGTCAAAAGAAAATGACTATCGATGGAAAAATGCATAAGATGCGTCTTTCTAGTTTTTCACAGCCCTGTAATACTTCTGCTACGTAATTCAATAGATGGCAAATTGAATAGGTCTGCTGAATACATTGTATTATAGTGAGATTATGTTACATCAGGAAATGTTCATTCATTATGGCACGTATTTTGCCTCGTATTTACCCAAGCATTATGTTACTTCCTGTGTAGGAATTGTGGTGGATGGAATTCAATTTGAAACGATAGCATTCGAATTGAATTTGATAACAAAATGTGTTATCACAAAACGTTACAGATGCGATATTTAAAATTGCAACAAACATCACAAAACAATAATAACAAGGATTACGATACAAACATCAGAAAATGAGCTAAACATAGTTTTGGGGCCGGTTGCGCCACCCATTGACCACCTACGTAACTGTGCCTGGTCTCACACTGGTCACTGCCCCTCTCTTTCCTCTTTATTAATTATTCAAACCAATACTCAGTAGCGTACGCAGGATTATCGGAAGAGGGACATAAACTACTTCCACAAAAAAGTTGCACTAAAACAAGCAAGAGCAGCGGCTATTGCTGTATGTATTAGTTTGTCATCGCTGTAATCTATAACATTTCTATGAAAAATGAAAAAAATAAACAGAAAAATTCTTTAGTGGCAACCCAAAGAGGGGGGGCATCGCACAGTGGCCCCTAAATACGCCCCTGCAAATACTCCAGCCGTTATGATTTACTTACATCTTGTGTACCTGCATGTGTATGTTGATGAGTGTGATTGATTAGGCCTATATTGTACGTTAAACTGGAGTGACAGGTGTAACAACCATGCAAATAAAAATCGCTTTTTTGTCTTCAATATCCTCTGCATGTCTTAACGTTCGACATTGTGTCGCTACTTCCTTTTGCTGACTCTACGTGTTATTATTGTGTTACTATGCATTCGCTATTGCTGTGTTGGTCAAGAATAAAAAGAATGAATGAATAAACTTACAAAAATATCGCTTTTTCAAAAAAATTGTCTGTATTTTGGTGTTACAGTATAAAGCTATGATTTAAAAATTTGGCGTTTATTTTGATGTCAAAAGTAGTTTTTCGATACCGCTTTTTGATCGAAGTAGAGGGCGACGTATACAGCAAATAAGAAACCACATATGAAGCAAACAAGCCGAATGAACAAATCAAAATTCATAAACTCGCTGTATTACGCCGAAGCGTGTAACAAGTTTGCCGAGCCCAACTCCGTGCCATTGAGCTTGTAGGCAACACAGCTATTTTCGAAGAACTGTCGTAGGGTGACGAGCCATTGGCAACACTGTGTTCGATTTGACCGCCCGGAGATTTGAACCTCAGACCTTCCGCTTCAGAGATGAACGCGTTACCGCTCGATAAACTGGTAAGTCATATTCATTAAATGCGACGCGAAATGATTCGCTAATTCCCAGGGAGATTATGACGTCAAGCGCATATTTTCAGGGGAGATTACCAAAGCTATTTCCTGCGTCCAGCATTGAAACAATTTTTTGAAAAATTGGTTTTCAAACTATAAATAAATCCGAAATCCGGTTTTCGAAATGAAAGCCCATCATGCAAGTTGCTATATCTATATGCTGCCAGCAAACGTCACTAAATTGTTTTTCGGTCCTTAATAAATGGCTTATAAATGCTGCCTGATTTTGCTACACGCCCCAAAATATTTCATTTAGCATTTTTACATGTCCCGTTTTCAGGCCCGACTCTTGGTTCTAGTGCCTGCTTATTGCTAAGTCATGACAAAAAAGTACCAAATTACGAAAACACCGCTAGCATTTCCAACCCTTTCGTAATTTGACACTTTTGTGGCTTGCGTTCACAATAAGTCAGTACCGAAACCTAAGACCAAGTCTGGGGCGTGTAAACACGCTAATTACGTACGAAGTCTTTGCCTGTGGTAGATTAGTATTTTTGTCTAAACAGCATGTTTGTTTGTTCAATGAGCCTACATTCCGTTACTTGTTCTTCGAAAGGAGCTGTGTTGCCCGGGCGCAATGACGTGGAGATGGGCCCCACAAACTCATTACACGCTTCGGCGTAATACAGCAAGTATAATGAAAGATTTGGTTTACTACAAAGCATCAAAAATAAAGCTTTGTTTTCTAATTACACAAATTTCTTAACTTAAAACGATTTTCCTTATTTAGCTATCAGCGTAAACGTATGCAAAATAACAAACAAAAAATCAAGTCCAAACTTTCTCCATACATTTTTGCCTTTTGGCTAATATCTAAGATAGGAAAGAACCGTTTGTATCGGTGAAAATCTGTTTATTGATCTTGCCAAAGCGTGCAGTATATCATAATGTAATGTAATGCATTATGCAAGAAAATATTGTAGCAGACTGGACCTAACATAATTGCAAAAACGCCTTGCTATAACATGATCTGTTTGTTGGTCTTGCAAGAATTGTATAAATAAGATTAGCTCGATCGGTAATTTTATGTGCAATTGAGAGATTGGAATAATTATTTAAAGTCAAATCACTGTATTTGAAGCTTCTTCAATTTTACTGGGCCTAGATTGCATTTTAGTACTGTATCAATGGTATCAATCTGTAATCATTGCAATTACATCTTTGCTTACCAGGCTGTCTTGGCCAGGACATAGCAAAGGGATTTTTGGTATGCGAGCCAAGCTACCACTTGTCCACCAGTCTACCTCATACGGTGGAGGTTTTATACTGTCCCTTTTATTGAATTTATAAAGCAGGAAAGCTGTGAAAATCAATTTTTATAGTGGTTGGTTTGACTCGAACGGAAACCGACCGCGAATTCCAGATTTCGTTCTCAGAACTGCCGAACGCAACAAAGCTTTCACCTTGAAGAGATACAATCTTTTAAAAGTTTTTAGTATCACAATACAGTATATGGCTTGATCGGACATCAAACTTGCCTTCTACTGTACTTGCTTCTAAGAAAATTGCTTTAATTTCTAGTTCAGCTCTTAATTTGCTCCTTTTTTATTCATTTTGAAGCGTCTAATTAGTTACCTCATCTGATGATTATGGCCTAAATAATTTTGCTTTCATTTTTTTGCTTGTTTTAAGGGCAGAATCGACATGTTTCGTCAAAGCTTGCCAAAGTTATTGATTTCTCTAATGCTCTATTAGGCTATATACTGCTGTATTGTGAATTGTCCATTTAATGCAATATAAATGGTTCAAAATGAGAACGCAAATGCCAAATCTGCAGGAAGTTGAAATCATTGCTGTCTGATTGCGTTGTCAAAATTCTTGTTCATCACGCTGTGACACAATGACAAACGGAAAAATAAGTGAAAACGAAATGTAATTTTAGGTAATAAGTGCTTAGAATATCTCGTTTAATCCATAACATTTTGTTTTCAACAGACCGAAATCAATAGATTTTCTGCATTTCAAAAAAATACTTTCTTCACAACCGTCACAAACAATATTTCTAAATCCGACGGTTAGTTCCATCTAAATCGTGCTGTTTGTCGCTAATTTTTTCCGTTTAATTTTGAAAAAATGCAAAACATTCCAAGCAAATTTTGGTTCCATGTAATTGTAAGCCTACTGTAGACAAAGCTGCGAACTTAACAGAGACTATTTCACTGGAAATTTTCACCTCAGTTTTTATCAGGGGCCTGGGCAGAATTTTTCAATGGGGAGGGGGTTCAAAGTGACATCAAAAATTTGTTCGCGATCTATACTTTGGCGAATAAATAACTTAGTGCAATGTCACAAGATTGAATCAAAGTCACACAGTGTGCAATGCAAATAAAACTTTTCAAGCAAAAAACAATTAAGCATTAGGCATACATCTATAGTTAACATCATAAGGTTGCACCTGAACAATCAAGAAAAAATTGCTCAAAACAAAAGCAATGAAAAAGCATATAAATATATACAGTGAAAAATTGCCAGGCGCGTAGCCAGAAATTCGCAATGGGGGACTGTTTTGGGGATCTGGGGGCGGAACCTCCAGCCGCCGGAGGCTATTGGGGGTCTTGGGACAAATTCCCCAGCTGCTGGAGGCACGGGGTCTAGGGGAGGAGCCCCCAGCGCTTGAAAAATTTTGCATTTTTTTTTTCAAAATCAATTTAATTTTACGGTTATTTTGATAAAAAAAATGCCTTTAAAACGTGGCATAGAAATTGGTAGTGCAAACTTGATTAAACTGCTGGCATAAATGGGCTATGTGGGAGGTGGCTAATGGTAAAATTTTAGCTCTTTTGTTTACATGCTGGTAAATCATAAAATCTTATAGTTCAAGAAAACTTACACAGAGTAATCTATTTCGTCTATATTTTATAGAGAAAAATAATCGGAGGGGGCTAATGGAAAAAATTTTGAGACAAGTGGTTGGTAATTAACCATGGTTGTTGATGAAAACTATGTTTAGCATTTTTACACTAGCCATCAAATTTAATTACTTGTTTTTGGCCATTTTTCAAAGTTTTTATTGATTTGTGAGTTTTATTTTTACAAATTAGCCCCCTCCTCCCTAATCTTATGTTTCAAAAGATGCTTTAAATTACTTTTTAGTCCATTCCAGTGCAAAAACCAGTCTCAAAAGTGCTAAAAACTTCTGAGACTGGTGTTTTCTTTATTCTGCATGTTGGTTGACAAGCCAATAGGGGGCTATAGCCCCCCCAGCCTACGCTACTAAAAGTTACTCTGACTCATAACACGAAATTCCAGATTTTCAGTATTACACTTAGTCACTTACAATGTTGCATTAAATAGCAAAAAAATTATTTACTATAATTAAATATTTTGTATTAATGTGAGAGTAAAGAAGGAGCTTGTTTGGTTTTCGCAATAAGACAATATTTCAAACGATATACGTCGGATTAATAGGGAGGGTAGTTTAAACCCCCACCCCCCTCTGTACGCCTTTGCGCATATTGCATAAGTGAGCTATGTGGGCAGTAGTGGCTAATGGTTACATTTCAGTCCTCTAATTTACAAGTCGGTAAATTATAAAATCATAATTTGAAAAAACTCACAAGCATTCATATTCTGTTGTTTATAGAGTGAGACAGTTGCGGATGGAGGGGGGCCAATGGAACAAGATTTGAGTGGTAGAAACTTAATTAATACTGATTAATTAACCAATGCTGAAACCCATCTCCATATTTTCATGAAGCCAATGTTAAACATTTTTAGCGGTTAAATTTGCTAATTTTGGCAATTTTTTGAAGTTGTTACTGATTTGTAAGTTTTATCTTTGACAAACTAACCCTCCCCAAGAAACTCTAAATGTTTCAAAAGTTACTTTAAATCATGTTGGAGTCCATGTCATCGTAAAAAAACAGGCTCAGAAGTGCTAAAAACGTGGTATTTTTTTATTGTGCATTGTAGTCGACAGACCAATGGGGGGTTTGAACCCCCCCACTGCGTACCCTCTTGGATTTGATTAATTCTGATCCAAATCTAACCTTAACTCAAATCTTTATTTTGAAATTTACGGAAAACCAAATTCTAATTCAAACCCTTATCTTCGCCCTTAAAAAAAGTAAATAAAAACGGGCGGATAATTATTCCTCATTTTCATTTTATTCTCTTTGACTGAAAAGTTTCGGTGAAATAATCGCTCCCTAAAAATTCTGCCAACTTGATGGTCTGTTTTGCTCTGGACCGATTTGTTATATAATGTACCATAGTCTAAGAATTGTTGATATTTTTCTGATTTCAACTTACGATATTTTGTTGTTGCTGCATAACTATTAATCTTTAAAACGTATCTTTAATTTGCAGTTGTTGACTCAAATACTGCTTTGACAACTGAACCAAAAATGTTCGACCGAATTCTTTGAATTTTATACTTCGCTTATCTTTTTACATCTTTAAGTACAAGCATAACATACTTCTTAGTTGACCTTGGGTAGTTAATGATTAACTTTCAAGTATTCTAACATTTGCAATAAAACGAAGTAAGTAGAGTTACAGCAATGATAACAAATGTTAATACTTACTAGCTTCTAATCGTTCTAATTCGATTTGGTTTAACAGATTAAAAAAGGTGTGGAGTGCGTAATTGAAAAATTCTTCGCTTTGCATTGAATTTACATTTCCGAGAGGTTCAAAGTTTAATAGCTTTCTCATTTAAACTAAGTTTACAAATAAATTATTCTCTTGTTCTGATGTCTTTCTAGTCAATTAACGTAACTTCTTTCTCAAGTGTTTTTAGTTGTTTTTGCGTGCAGTTTTCTTGCTTCTACGTTGTAACCAATCCACTAAGTTGCACTATGTTACGCAGATGGTTCTAACATGACTTCAAATTCTTTTTAAAGCTTTTCTCTTGTCCAATAAAGTAGGCGTTTCCGTGTCGGCTTGATTGGAAAAGCTCGAAAGCTGCCAAATTGAATAGGTCAGAAAATTAACATGTTAAGCAAACCTATGACGTCAGATTGAACATGCACGTGGTCATTTCAGAGAGCTGTAATTTTTGCGTTTTGCAATCGACATGAATATGAAATCAGGGATGTCTTAAGGTGGGGCGCATCGCTGTTGGGGAGGGGTTTGCTCTATGGGAGCCTTAATTTTTTGTCTGTTACTGCGGTGTATGAACATGACAAGATTTTTGACCCGAATTTATGGAAAAATGTAATAAGACCCCATTGGTTTTTGGTTCTGTATTTCCGCCCAAATTTTGCTTTGGTGCGTATTTCCATTGCGGTGACGGTTCTTTTTTGAGTAGATCTGTAGTGGTGACCAGTAGGGCAATTTTCCTCGTTACCTCCTCCCCCTTAAACTTGACCTTGATGGAAAATCGTGCTTGTATGACGAAATTTTGCGAAATAAACTTCGTGCATTATTAAGCCGGTATTTGATGGGTTACCAAATAGTAAAATTTTGTCACGTACTTTAGACAGAATAATGACACAAATTGAAATAGATCACTGCTATACGAGTAGAAATTGAAATAGATCGTGCTTTCAAAAGGTCTAGGCTGAATAGAGAATACTAAGCAAAAGGCCTCTTGTTTTAACTTGTTTATTGCCTTTTTCTCTTGCTGTAAAGTGTATAGTGCTACGTATACTTAGATTCAAGTTTCAGGGCCGTAAGCTCACTGGTATAACTTTGGAGTGCTGTTCTCCAGATATGGGCCCCTTACGTAAAAATACCCCATTTTAAGGAATAACAAATTTCTGGAAAACAGTCTTGACCTAAATCCGATTAAAAAAATCATCAAATTCTTGGTGAAAAATTTTTTGGTCTTTATCTAGAAATTTCGTCGAATAGTGGACCCTCTATAGAAGTTTGCTCCCCCTCACCCACCAACAAACTTCTACATACGCCCCTGCGAAAGCCCGGAGGACGCTTGACTCAATAAGGTGCACTTTAAGTGGATGAAGACGGTGTCACAATTTTTTAAATCAGTGAAAAAAAATACCGTTTTAAAGAAACTGAGCAAGTTTGACGAGCCATTTAAAAAATCAAATTGCTAGGGTAGAAAAGCTTTAGCCTCCCCGCTTACTAGTCAAGTTCAAAACACGTTTAAAAACTTGAATAGGCGGTTAAATTTTCAAGTGATTTAGTTTATAGTAATGGGCGCTTCAGCCCTTTGTCTTTCCTTTGCTTGGACAGCTTCATTGACAATAGAGAAGAACTGGTTAAAATGACAGTGGGGTAAAAACGTTGCTCCTGTCTCTAAAGAAAGATTTTCCCAAAAATATTTACGGAAAAAGGATTCCCTCCCCACAAAAAACAATGTCAAAAAAGAATCGGTACTCTTTGAAAAACTGTAGGCTAAGAAAAGGCCAACCAGCCACAAAAGCAATGATTTTGTATTCCAGCAAAGCTTTTTCTTGGGCCTTTCAGATTAGAATTTTCACATCCTGAATGTAAGTTGTCCACCCTAAAAATTTTATTATCACTGAAATAATTGATGGGGGCATTTGGCCGCGCAAATGTAGACCCACTTCCGAGTAAAGGGCCCGTAAAAATCAAACGACAAAAGTGGAAAAAAGTTCTCACCTAAAAAGCAACAAATCGGCGGAGACCCTTTTTCTTATGCACCCCAAACAAAATCGACACCACAATATAGCGAATCTCTGGTGAAGCTTATTGCCCCTCCCTCTGGCTCAAACTTCTAGTTGAGCCAGTATGTACTTTTGTTCATTTTTGGCGGACATTACTTAATGTCAGCCAAAATAGTGAGTTCCGAAGCTCTAGAGATCTGTTTTTTGGTTCTCGCTTGATTTTAGCCCAAAATTAGGAATCAAAACGACTGCAAAACCTTTTTTTGGTCTGCACGTGATTTGCTTCCAATTTGGTTTGGATGAACATTCTATGCACCCAGAGCCGTCGCCAAAGTAAACGAAGTGAGGGGTACTCGCCGAAAGTGGGAGGCACTAAACTTAACCGAAATTTTGCATATAAAAACTAATCTTTAGATCTTGTACGGCAACAAATTATGCGCAATTTTTAAAGTTCTGTATTCATGTCCAAAAATAGAGAGACCTAATAGGCCAGCAGCGTTTCTTAATTCGTTTCGTCTGCGGCTCGTAATCGCTTGAAAAATCTATGTACAACAATGAATGCTATCAGACGCGCAACCAGGATTTTGCTAAAATGGGTGAACCAGAAGTAAATTTTTTTGCTCAAAAATTGTCTAATTTAGGCCCCGAGCTAAACAAACAGTTGCAATTCAAGCGTGTCATAGACGGGGCGTAGTCATTAAATAATTAGTGACTGTAGACGGGGGCCAAGGGGTGGAGCCATCAGCCGCTAGGCGATTTTTGTGATTTTGCAGCAAAAAATAGCGATTTTAACGCCCTTTTAATCACGTTTCTCATCTTTTGAAGCCGTATTATTAACCGAATTGCTAAAAATCACAAGTCATTTCAAAGAATTAAATTGCTTAGTTCCTTCAGCCCTACTTCAGGTCAAGTCTAAAATACGTTTTAAACGCTCGTATTTTCAGATTAAATTTTCTGAGTGACTTGGCTAAAGAGGTTTACGCCCCTTCACCCTAGCTGCGCCACTGACTGTGACCTCTAAATCTTGAATGTGCTCTAAAAATCAACACAGCTGGTCTTTGGAAAAAAAGTTTTTATGTATTGTTTTAGTTCATAATCACTAACGAAGTACCAGTAACGATTCTGCAGGCTTACATCTCTCTTCCGCGACACGTACGTAAAGGCGTGTGATAAGTCGGATTATTGCGTCGCATTTACAGCATGTACAGCAGTAATGGTTGCCAGCTATTTCGCAAAGAATCGATAAAACGACAAAGGAGAATTATTTTTGAATGTAATTATTCCTTTTTCCATCATTGTCTGTTGTCTTGTCGTTACGTGATGTTCCAAAAACAGTATTTTGAGTCAACTAAAATGGGAGGCACAGCCATCCGTTGCAACGGCAATGTGTCCACCCTAACGATAGCTAATTTTCTCGAAGGCGTAAAATTTTTAAACACTTTTTCCAACGAAATCTAACCCTCAAAAAGCACCTTTTCAAGTGATTCGGTAAGTTGGTCGAGCGGTAACGACTTCGTCTCTGGAGCGCGAGGTCTAAGGTTCGAATCTCAGGCTGGTCAAATCGGACAAAAACAGTGCATATACATATGCAAAGCAGAAATCACACGTTCTTCTCCTATCCTTTATAAATTTACCATCATCGAAATGAAACACATTTTTTATTTCAATAAAAGTTTACATTTTTAACCTTGCTTTTTGAGCAATTTAGCAAAGCCGTAGATGATAAAGAAATAAAAACTACAAAACTTAACGAAAGTGTTTTCGACAAAACGAAAAGTTTGCTGTTAACATCAAAGTTTTAACTTGCTAAAAACATGTGCAATAATAGTGAAGTGTTAAGAGTCAAATTTTCATTTTACTCACTAAATTACGCCAATGTGTGACGAATTGGAGGCCCCAGATATTTTTTCTTAATGTACTAGGGACCGTGAGACATTAACACTCCCAGACTTTCTGTTTCCGAGGAAGCGCACTGCTTCTTCAACAAGTTGTCTACCGTTAACGGTCGTAAATTTAAATTCTTATTGTAGAGTACTTTCGTAACATATGTTGCTGTAGAGTGAAAATCTGCAAGTCTATTAGACTTTTTACATTTCCTTTCTTTGCAGCGGATCTTACTGGCAACTTATGAACATGTATGTGCTAACTGATAATGATGGTAGGAAATCCAGGAAAAGGAACTTGCTTAAAAGCTTAATCAGTAGAAACAGCTCGTTTCAGAAATGTCGTAACTTGTAAGGGTGCTAATGCGACGTTTAAGCCTTGGCGCAGCAAGTCACCGAACAATTTTTTGTCGAAGTCGCCAGTTTTACATTTGATAAAAGCAGGTTGGTTGTCTTGGGGATCACACTAGTGGTGAAGGATTGCTCATCACTGCTAGAGCTAGTTTTCTGTTTAATCGGTTTTCGTGCTTTCTGGCCCAAAGACTACCGGAGTAGAAGCCTAGCGAAGGGCCACCAGAACGTCGACTGCTTAAAAAAGCAACGCGAAAAAGTTGCCTGCCCACAGAATTCGAACCTGCAGCCTTTGAATTACCGATCCACTGCTCTTGAAGCATACAGGACGTCTCTTTGGCAACTTCAATTTTGGCTGTTTAAACCCAGAAACTTCTAAGCTCCCTGAGCTTCGCGATGGCAGCCTTTAATCCACAAAGCACGCAAACGATTAAACATTAAAAACTCTGGCCAGCAAACGTCAAAAACATCAATATTAAATTGTCATTATTAACAGTTAGTTTTTTTCCTCCTTTACTTTGCGTGCATTTTAGGATTCAATAGCTTCGAGCTAATAGTGCAGTGCATCGTAAAAGCTTCATATAAGTGAAATTGGGGTGAAGAAAGTATAACACCAATGCTTTATGAAAAATACCTTGTTACAAAAACGAAGAAAATAAAAAGAATTTACGCAGTAGCAACCTTAAAACGCACACAACTGTACAAAAACTAAGAAAACCTTGGGTCCGAACTCAAAAGCAAAGCAAAATACTCTCCAGCGCTATTCAAAACGACTTTTCAAAGCAAAAACACTCTCTCGAAGCCGGGTTTATAAACATCAATGGGAAAATTTTTCGCAGAATTGAAAAGCCATTTCAAAAGCAACTACATACAAAATAATCAATGACAATTTTTTGATCTTCCTAAACAAATCCTTTTAATGTAAACCGATACATTCTTTTCTTACGTGGCTAGTAAGACGAAATCTCAAAACGCGCTTCAATTGCCCTTTTCGCTTTGCTTTTGAGCTTCAGCACAAAGCACTGCAACTGCCAAACGCACAAAAATGGTGCAGAAAACGAACGAATAAAACTAAAACAAGCAGCAACATATGATTGTTAAAACCAGACAATAATAATTCACTCAGCCCTTCCGTACGGTAGCGTAAATGGCAGACCAATCGAGCCATAATAAAAAGAGTACTTTGAAGCAAATCAAATTTCAGTAAAAAGGAGACTTTTTACTTTGACTTGAGCTAAAATATTGTGTAAAACTTGCTTAAACTTTTATAAGCAACTTTAATTTCTACCCATCAAGCTTAGAAGTACGTTTTTATAATAACGGTTCAAGAGTCTGAAAATTTTGAGAGATGTTACGGTAAAAAAATAAGTTATGATTTTTACTATATTTTGAAGGAAAAAATGGGCGATGCTGCTGATCTGTTTAAATGGTCCTAAATGGTACAAAAAAAAAACACCTTAATAAAAATTCTTAATTTTGATCAACGAAATTTTTCACAAGAAAGCTAGCGATAATTCCGGCAAGAATTTGCATTTTTCTCAGCCAAATGTAAATAAGCTACAGGACTATCTACTGAAATTTTGCAACTTTCCGACAAAAAAACATATTGAAAAAAGCTTGTACATATATCGGTAAATGCTTCAAATTGAGTATTATAGTTACTTGGGGTTATCAAGACACTCTCCCATACAAAATAGCGTTTTTCAATGAAAAACACTCCTTAAAACTAAAATTTTTCTTGCTATAAATTATTTCCAGTAAAGTCAATTTCTTACGGCAAAAACCTGATTTTAACTTACCAACTAATTTAGGCAAAAATTGAATGTTTTGGGGGTGAGATTATATTTTCTTCTATAGGCCCTAACCTATTTCGTAATCATAGCTGATCTGGTCACACACGTGGGCATTATAATAATTTTAGAAGTCAGAACATAATTTTTACTGTTAAAAACACAAAAAATAGGTAAAAATACACTCTTGACAGCGCGTAATAAGACAGTATGTTCTTCAAACCAAGTACACAATGTAAAAAGTACCAAGATGAATGAGCAAATGACTACGTCGTCAAGCTTCGGGGACAATAAAAGCTATTCTACGCTATATACCGAGTTGAGGTTGCTGATGGATTTACCTGTTTTTAAAACCACATAAATTCTAGGTTGATTTAACGACAATTAAATTCTCCATTTACTAAGAAGCTGTTCTCCTAACTAACGGAAAAGCTTAAAAATTTCAAGAGATTCAGTACGCTATTTATAGGAAATTAACAAATCCCAGCCGTGTAAAAAGCGGCTTAATGGATAGGGCTAAACTACTTAAATTGATTACAAGAGCAGAAATGAACCAATACGACTTGAACGAAAATTTAACGTGCTAAAAATTCAAACTGGAGGTCTTTGGAGGAATTAACCTTAGAAAGTTTTGAATTAGAAAAACATTAGTATCAATTACACATTAAATTTTCATTCGAAGCAGTCTACTTAAACACAAATTTGCTTCCACAATGCCTTTGTCAGAATTCAAATGATAATCTGCTACAAATTTTGCTTGGTCAATTTTAATTACAATTACAAGTTTTAAGTGGTAGGCAGTCATTGTGATTTCTACTAAACTGATGTAAATTTAATCAGCAAAAAACGGCAAATTATTTTCAGCTCTCAATAATACAGCAGTTATAATATTTTCTTGCGTTATCTCAATTTCACACGGCTTAAGCCTACAGCTAAAGTTGAGCGTTACCACACATTTGACATTACAGACAAATAGACAACACTATTTAAGTTCAAATAATTCAATAAACACGTTGGTTTTCATAGTTTCTCAGACACCTTTGCAGAAAACAATATCAGTTTATTGAACAGTCTTGATAGTTTGAAGCATAGGCAGTAGATTATCATGATTTCGCTACTGGAAACACTGTTAATTCATGAACTTCCGACATTGCTTAGACCCGCAGTTACATGCTATTTTGTGATTTTCGTCCTCGATAGGGAACTTATAATCGTACGTCAGTTCCTCGCCTCTGTATATCTTTCTCAGTGCGAAAATCACTATGTGTTTTTTGCCTGTGTAAAAAGATATTTATAAAGATCACTTGAAACGTGGTAACATGCAAGAATAAGTTTTACATCACTTCCGAATTGTCATTGCAGCAGCTGCAATGGGCTTAGCAGAGTTGAAGGAAAAATTTTAAAAGAATAAACTAACTTCAGCTACGCTCCGCTCGAAGTAAGTTGAAAACCCGGTTTTCCCCCTTCAGCCCCCAAATGTGACCACTGAGTAAGTGACACTGGACGTACAACTGCTAAACGCGATTCTAACAAGTACGGGTTCGAAACTAGGTTAAGTCTCCAACAATTAAATTAGTGAATAATGAGTTATTCACTTGCAAGAGAGATTAAAAAAACAAATTTATACCTTCAACATGTACGATTCTTGAGTAACAGTTTGGTTCGCAGGAATGGTTTATGAAGCGGGCAGCAGACCCCATTACAGTTGCATCTACCACAATCAAGTCGTCCATTCTGAACATGTAACATCCTATGCTCTTGCTCTCATAATACTGCTCTCGTTTGTCAGTTAGGTTTTTGCGGATCATCTAGAAAAGAAACAATAGGATTAGTATTTGCGTCTGTTTACCAACTTGCCTTGGTCCGGAAACAGCAAAGGGACCTTTCGATCTTCGAGTCAAGCTGTCACCTTTCTACGGCACACGGTGGAGGCATCGCACTATCCCTTTAATACTGAACGTCAAGCAGGGAAGCTTTGAATATTAAATTTGTCAAAGCAATGCTATCAGCTTTAGCTTAATTAAGTATTGGGCATTCAGCAAAAGATTTATCTAATTAAAAAAAACTATGTCAAAAAAACTTGAAATAATTCAATTTTTTCGTGGTCGATTTCATAATTGCGAAAAAAAAAAAAAATTAAAAGCCAGGTTTGAATTCCGGTTCCACAGACCCCTGGCAATAAATATTTTGTATCTCTGCATTTTTCGAGCTTTCCAACGTTACTAGTTAACTCGTTCCACACATTCTACTCCGTAATCATTTTATGAATCCCAATGCAAGAAGTAGCGCTCACTTGGCCAGTATACTCCATGATCATTTCGCCTGCGTCAATATCTCGCTTGCAGTAGAGACCCCTGCCGTGGATAGATGATCTGTAAACGCCGACGGCTTGCTTTGAGAATGTTCGTATATGGCGGAACCGCATCGCCATTGGAAGCATTTCCATGCTTGTGGCACGCCTGAAATTAATATAATAATAATTACAGCTCTATTCGCAAAGTTGTCGTGGCCAGGAGATAGCGAACGAACCTTGCGGTCTTCGAGTCAAGCTGTTATCTGCCCACCTGTCTACCACACAGTGAATGCTTTACACAGTTCTTTTAACTGCCGAACGCCAAGCACGGAAGCTGCAAAAACTAATTTGCATAGTTTATGGTTTAACCCGACCGCGATTCGAATCCTAGTCTACTGGAGAAATTTTGCAACACCGCAATCGGGCCACATCCCAAAACCGGGAGCAAAAATCAAGATAAGCGCTGAATGAAACTCCGAATAAAAGGTTCAAAGGAAGCATATCACAAAAGGTAATAGAGCTTTCTTCAAGATGTTCACAGAAGCTCTAAAAATTTTCCCGTTGAAAAATAATTATAGATAATCGTAATGATAATCGTAATAATCGTAATGATAGCGAAAGTCTGTATAGCTCATAGGGCGAGGTCAAGTTCGCTTTTAAAATACGGACAAGGTTTTGTTTACCTGTTACTGAATTGAAGCATATCATCGCACTGAGATTTATCGGGCATATACTCAGGTGGTAGCCGATGTTTAGAAGCAAGGAATCCAAACATATCTGGTTTTGCTCGCCCCTTGTACTGCTCGGCCCGGCAGCATCCGTGAGGATTAATGTGGCTCACCTAATCACGAAAAAGCGTGATATTATCATATGATCATGATGTTTCAAAACAGAATATAACATTACTCAGGGACTTGTTTTTTCAATTTCACATCACTCAATTCGTGCAAAATTTTATAATCATCATAAAAGAAATTCGTGATAAATAATCACACAAACCATATATCCTAAATTGACCCAAATTATAGTGAATCTAAAGCTTAAATTGAGGAAATATTAAAGTAAAAGACCCACAAACTAAAAACTTTTAACCGATTATAATCATCTGCACTTGCAGTCAGTCTTTAAAGCTAAGGATGAGTCTACACGCACCTGATGAGCACCTATAGAACGAAACGGCCCGTGATTTTCATGACAAATACTAATTATAAATTTCGTGATATGATTTAGCATACCCCTTCTTTGATTTTCATGAGTTTGTGATATTTCGCTTTGTATTTCGGACAGTGTCTAGCACCGGGCAATTGCTCTACCAAGAATCTCACGGCATCATGTGACAAGCACATGAAATCGTGAGCTTTAATGATGGAATGTAATGAAATGGGCGGGAAATCAAATCGGCTGTCTAACCAACAATCATGGATAGAGGTCAAAAGCTGGTTGATCAATTCTGAAAAATAAGACAAAGAAATATTGCACATTGTTCAAACATTTTCCGCAATCTCTTCCATTTCGATGGTACATTTCTTTGAAGCATTTTAGTCTGACACTTGTCATGAACAATAGTCAAAACGGAGAGCGCAAAAAAAGAACGGATATCTATAGTGGAAAAACAATCTTTTTCTGCGGGATTAGCGCTAATACATTGAGTTTTTGTTTAAAACGACGGAAGTAAAAGCAAGAAAGTTCGAGAAAAAACAAAAAACTGCCGACATCACATGCATAATTGCATATTTTTTAGCAAATTTGATGATGTTAAAAGGGCATTCAGGTCGAAAGTTTTTTTGCTCGGTTTTTTCTCAAAAATATTTGAAAAAGCTGAAGACAAACTTTACCTACTTTGAGCTATCTACAATCTTCCGTTCCTAAGATATGTCAATCTACGTTTACCCTTAGAAAAACTTTTTTCCTTTAAAATTTTGCCAAGGTTGTTAACTAAAAACAATATTTCAAAAAGTTACTGCGTGTTTTTAACTCTCATTGAGTGTTTTCGGCAGTGTTGTTGTCAAAACAAAGTAAAGGGTCACAATTATTGTAATTTAACTACTTTTTAAATAAATTCAAGTCAACTTTCTACAATTAAGTCTCCTGTCACAATACTGACAAAATGGAAACAATGAAATGCGATTATTGTTAACTTTGAACTGCAATATCTTGAAAACAATAAGACACAGCTTGGTGAGAATGTATTTTAGGCTTTTCCCAACTTTTTGGTCAAAAATGAAAAACATGACTTGAATGTCCCTTTAAAAATTTCATCAATTTCATTTACCTTCAAGATCAGTGCCTTTAGCGAAATAACCGTCCTCAGATTTGATCTCATAGACGAGTTTAGGCTCGTCAAACTCATCTACATCCGGGACTGGTAGTCGATTTTCTTTGTTTTTGTCACTGGGAGGTTTGTCCAGAAATATATCGTAGGCTGCCATGGCCTAAAAAATAAAAAGTCATACAAAGCAGATGGGTACTAGTCAGAAGGGCATTTAGAAATAAACATTCAAAGTTCAAAAAAATCTTTAAACGGCCGTTGAGTGGTTACAGGTTAGACATATCAAGCTGTCATCAACATCCAATTTTGTTCCAAACTTAGGCATGAAAAACTGTAGAAACAAAAAAGAAAACACATGCAAATCAAATCTAATGTCCGAAGCATTTGTTACGCGGTGTAAAAACGCTAAAATTCCAATAAACGCCTAAATTTCTACAGACCATTTTAAAACTCATCTTTATAAAATCTTTAGTAAGGTATTTGAATAATGAACCAAGATTTCTTTTCAAACAATTCAAAAAAAGTGCTTGAAATTTAAAAATAAGATTACTAATCAAAAGGCCTCTACTGATTTTATAACATTTGGTGCTAAAGAGATGCGATAATTTTACATATTTTTGCCACAGTGTTTTTACAGTAAGATCGTTCTATGTTGTAGCTTTTCCATAGCAAAAAAACTAGTCCTTACTTGTTCTACAGTCTTGTTTCGTTTCTCTGCAATTTTCCGACGCTTTTCATAGATTTCATACAGATAAGAACGTTCTTCTGCCTCAACGACTTGCTTTGCATCTTCTACTGCAATAACAAAACTAACGGTCGCTATATGGAGTAAAACTAGCAATTATTCAACAGTATAACTATGAGTATAACGCAATAAAAGGTACTTTCCAATAAAGGAAAATAGTTTAATTGCTAAAAGGCCAGAGCGAACACAAAATGGAAACATTCTATTTAAGATCTATATCATATTACATTGCATTATTTAAATATTCTATTTATCTATTTTCCTAAATATAATGTTGCATTTTATTTTGGCTCTGATTTTTTTGTCAAAGCTTTTAACAACGTCCCATTTCTCTGCTCCGAAGTTGTTAAATTGGGCTTTCATGCTTTTTCTCCATAAAACTTTATCTGGGTTTTGTCACCCCGAAATAAGAGATTGCACTTCTACAGAAGCAAGCCCAAATCTAAGGCCTCTAGAGGTGATGCTTTTTCATTACGGTTCTTTTTCATTATGCTTTTCAGTAAGATACACAGTAGCTACCTAGCTTTATGCTAGTCAACTTACTTTCGTCAAAATCTTTCTTTGCAACGAGTTTTTCTTTACGTCTTTTTCGCGATGGTTTTACACTTTTGTCACGTGATGATCGTTTCTTGTTCGTGGTAGGTGCTTTTTTGCTAGTGCCAGTATTCGCAGTAGTTGTTGTTGGCTACAAAAAGTACAGTGTTCACATGAAACCCACTTATATAATCTTGAAAGCAACTCTTTTAACCAAGGAGGAAAAGCACGTTAGTTTACTAGGCTAAATTGCAAAGAAGCAATTCTCAAACTCAGTATAAGTAGTAAGTACACTTTGTTTGTACTACCACAATTTTATAACAATACGAGGCTCAATTTTGCTTAAAATTTAAGAAAACTTAGTGATTTAAGATCAAAAAACGCATTTGCAAGTAATCAGTATGCCTTTTCAGTACTGCCATTGTTCATTTGAATAACAGTAGTCCTGATCAGCAACAAGACAATTTTTAACCACGCACAAAAAAAAATTGCGTCACTTTTTCATTCCACACAGTTAAGAACAAATGCAAAAAAATTGAAAAATTTAAGAACAACCACCCTCAAACCCAAGTATTCTGGTTCTAATTAAAAAAGTAGCCTACTTACAGTAGTTTTGGCCTTTTTTAACGGCTCCAATGGCGGCAACACTGGTTGAGGGCGGCTCGGAGATGGACCTTGGTTGGTTTTTATTTGACTGGTAATTATCGAGCGTACGATATCTTTCTCTTCAGCTGAGAGTTTGTTTTTGGCGCTGTAGAAATCGATCAAGTGCTCCAGCGAAGACAAATCGCGGGCGGATGGCGTCCCGTCGGGAAGTGGAACCAAAGGCGGGGTTTGAACTTCGGAGGGAGCGATCATATCGGTCAAGGAAGGAGGACATAACACGGTTGGGGCGTGCTTCAAAATTGAAGATTGCAGCGTTGTCTCAACCTAAAAATCACAGAAATTATAATTATGTATTATTGTTGGTTTGTGGTCAAGTAGATAGAGCGTCTGCTACTGAAACGGTAAACTCGGGTTCGATTCCAAGCCATGCTAAATCAAAAGCTATGAAAAATTACTATTCACCGCTTTCGTGCTAGACTTGACAATCAGCATATTAAGGGACAGTGTAAAGCATCCGCCGTGTGTGGTAGACAAGTAGCAGTTTGGCTCAAGACCGAAAGGTCTCTTTGCTCTCCTGGCCAAGGGGCCTAGATCAATGAAGATGTAATTAGCCTAGCCTGCACTACCATACAGTGACATAAAATGCAAAATACATATTTAGTGAAATAGCTGATCCCGTAAAAATTAAACAGACTGTTAAGGGTTTCTAAACTTGACTGTAAATAAAATTACATCTAGTGGAATACATATTTTCAATGCACTTACTATGTTAATAGGCAAGTTTTGAAGTGGGGGGAGAGAATTTTGCAGATACGATGAACTTGAAGACTGAGATAGATTTGGTCGATTAACCTTGCCTTCCATTGGAGGCGCTGGTGGACCTTGTTGAAAATTTGGGGGCATGTTTTGTCCCGACAATGGGTTATTGTTATGGATCAATGAAAGTTTTGTTGGTGGGTTTGCGGGACTAGTCATTGCCATGGTAGCACGCATTGAATACGGAACTGGTAACGGGTTCTGAATGGGGGGTGGGTGCAATGACGTCAGAGCGGGGGGTTGGGTTGGCACAATTGGGACTGACTGAATGTTAAATGCGCTGGGGTTGAGATACGCAGGTATGTTTACAGGCGGAACTAAAGGAGAATTGGGCCCTATTGGGATCCGAGTAAAACGTGGATGTGGGGCCTTGTTTCCTTTTTTTCTACCCTGCTTACTGAGGCGCGTAGTAGTTAGGGGTTGTTGGACTTGAATAGTCTTCAGTACCGGAGTGTAACATGGAGCTGCAACTGGCGCCGCTAATCTCGAAATAACTTGGGGAACAGAATTTGGCGGAGTTGGTTGCTTATCCGCTTGAAGGTTATCGGAATTTTCCAAAATTGTTTTCACGTCGTCAGCACTTAAAACAGGATAATCATAGGTCTCCGATGTCGCGGAGTTGATTTTTCCAGACAAAATCGACACTGGACCAAAGTTTTGGCGGAATGGAGCAATGTTGGACGTCGGAGTGGACGTGCTGCTGATATTCGACGGAATGGACCCTAATTTTAGCATGGGAGTAGAAGGGCGAACAACGCTTGATGGGTTTAAATTCAAGTTTGGATTTGATCTGGATGCAGGTGACTCCGTCAATGAGTCTTGGATCGGATCAATACTGCCATTTAATCTCGATAACGGAGAGTCATCGGCTCCGCCACGGAGCTCTTCAATTGAGTCAATAGTATCATCTGAAAGGGGCTTAAAGTCAGAGTCAAAATTCAGTGAAGATGAATCTTGGCTGCCCTCCAGTGACGGCCCATCTTTGGACTCGGTTGTTGTCAAGTTAGAAACAATGCTCAATTGAGAGTTTTCCACATTTTCAGAAAATACAGATGGAGTTCGTGGGAGAACAACAGAGTTTTCTTCAGTAACAACAGAAGAATTGACAACACTATCTAGGCTAGCTAATTTTATTGCTTCAGAAACAAGGGCGGTATCTTTGAAAGGTTGATCTAAAGCGCCGTTAGGTGTAGAATGGGTGTTGGTTTTTTGAGCAGGGCAATCGAGTTTTTGCAACATCACAAAACACTTTTCTTGGGGAATCGTAAGGGAAGTCACTGCTTCATTTAAAGGGCGACTTGTGGCGCCATCTAGTGGAAACTGAGGCCCGGCTTCGCAGGTTATGCAGACGGGTTCTTGTGGAGTTACAATTTTTTTTTGCTTTTTTTCTTGGGATGTTGATGCACGATTGAACTGATGATCCATGAGGTCCTCTTCTGGAGGCTGTTTTTCGGCTTCTGAAGGTTTGCCAGTGTTTTTGTTGAAAACTTTAGTACACTTGCCTTGGTCATTTTCCATGCTTTGTTGGGTTTCCACAGTATTTTCAGAATGTTCAGCTTGAAAATTTTCTTCAAAAATAGCGGAGTCTTCTGCTTCGCTTGTATTATCGTCAGAAATTTCGTTATTTCTAGACGGTGACAGAGCTTCAGTGCCTATCTGGTTCGAATTGACATTTGGTTCATCAATTTCGGACGGCAAAAGAAAAATGGTCGATTGTGCGCATTGTTCAGCGTTGTTTGGAGATTTTGTTGTAGACGTATTAGCTGTTTCACTCAAAATATTGTCATTTACCGCATTTTGAGCTGCATTATTCTGGGTTTCAGTTGTAGCGCCAAAAGTGGAGGAAGCGGAAGATTTAAGGACGTCTTTCTTTAACTTTATTGGACTTTTTGAAGTAGATTGTTTCGTTAATTTTGAAGGCGAATTTGACTCTAACATTAAAGATTCTACTGTGGAAACACTGCACTTCTTCGGTCTTCCTCTTTTACGCAAAGGTTTTCTGCTTTTTTCCTCATGGGAGTAAGAAGCCAGGGCGTAATTTGGAGACAAGCCAGAAAACGACTTTAAGCAAGTGTAAGTATTCCGCCTAGGATAGCGCCGTGTTGAGTCCAACTCCGCTTTTTCTGAAATCGGAGTGTTATCCAATCCATTCCCACTGTCGCTAACCGGTTGAGACTGGTTGGTATTGTTTGAAGTCACGACCGGTGTCTTGGTGACGGATTCAGTAGTAATAACGTGAGTTTGGGGCTCAAAAGACTTGCTTCGAGATCGTGTAGTTAGCAGTGAAACAGAGGAAGTGAGTTTGGGGCTTTTAAGCGCGAAATTGCGGAGTTTCTTGCGTCGGAAAGCAGGTTCTTCATCTTCAGCATCACTAATTTCCGGAGTAGTGGAGTCGCTTAAGTTGGCGGAGTCATCCAGTGGTTTTGAATTTGCAATTAGGCAATCTTTCTCAGTTTGATCCACACTACTTGAAGGCTGTGTTTTCTCTTCGCAAGTTTCTTTCACACTAGGTGCTTTGAGGTTATGAAGGCTAGTTTTAAGCGCAGAAGGGGTCGTAGGGCTAAAAACTTCCTCAGCTTCATCAAAAGCTAAAGGCTTTTCGTCAGAGTCAACGGAATTAAGCGGTAAGTAGTTCTGGACGTTGTTGTTACGGCTAGAAGTCGGGGTCGAAGAATTATTTGCAGAAATCGATACCACTTTCGTTGTGGAATTCGATGACGTTTCAGTTTTTGATGACGTGTGAGTTGTGACGTTATCAATGGAGCATTGTTGGCTAGGTTTGCTCCCACGAGCAGATATGACGGTTGTGGGTACCGGCGTCAAATTTTCATGAAAATTAGTCTTGCTTGAAGGGAATTTACAAATATCGGTATTACGATGCTGTATGGCGCAATCGGTAGTGTCATCGGCAATGAATTCTTCAAAGATTTTGTCCATTTTTTGCTCGCTGTAGTCCATGCTTTTCCGTCGGCCTCTCATGCCCTTTCTGGGGCTGGAGATAATTTTCAACCCCGACTTTACACAGAATTCATCCTCAACAGTTGCTTTAGAAGTACGTTTTTGCTGCTTTGAGACTAGTTTTTGCTCAAAAACATTTGAACTCTTGGGTTTCTTAGGGGAGCTAAATTTACTAGGTGCAACGATCTTCGCACACACTTGCTTTTCAACACTTACAGCATTTCGAGCCCCCTGGATTAGCGAGATAACGGGTGCAGGTTTACTACTTGTATTTTGGGTTTTGGGTCCCATGGCAGTATTGAGAAAAGAACTTTTAGTTGAAGTTTGGGTGGGAGAAATTACCAACGCTTGAGACGAGCTTTCTTTACTTGGATTTGAAGGAAGAGATTTACTGAGGGACGGGCATAGCTTTTCTAGTTCTTGCTTCGATGAAGATCCACCTGGGGGCAAATGGGGCGAGGTGAGAATAGCAGACCCAGATGAACCCTGCTTGACGCCAACTTGGGACTGCGAGGCAGGTTCTGATTTCTTCTGCTCAACTTTCTCATCTGAGGCTTTCTTGTCGACAGAAGACACTAAATTATTGGATAGAAACGGAGCTACTTGTGAATCAGGATTAGGCGCAACAGATGAAATGGATACTGATGGAGATGCATGCAGATTTTCCCGCTTTTCCGTCTGTGAAGGCAAAGGGGCCAGTTTTGCAAGGTCAGGATTTGGCAATATAGGTTCAACGGTAGGAGTTGAAGTCTTGGAGGTGCTCAAAATGACTGGTTTCGGAGCAGGAAAATTCAAAAACGGGTTTTCGGGCGATATTTTAACGGGGGTTGTTGTCAACAAAGACCTGCGGCTACCAACAGTTTCTTTAGATGCGGCGTACACTAATCGATTTGAACAAGGGGTAATAGCTTGGGGTAGGGTACGATTGATTGACGAGATGATAGAATATGTCCCTCCTCTTCTTGAGCCCCTTTCTTGAGGGGGTAATGGGGCGCCTGCAATACGTCGAGTGGGAGACAAGGGCCCAATATCGGGGTCGGATTCCATTATCTCAACCAAACTATTACGCTTGGGAGGAGGTTGGGGTTTCGTCACAGGACTCTTTATGACAGGTTCTGTAATCGGAGTTACGTCATCTAAAAATATAAGTTTAGTTTTCCAATGGATGTTCAATCGATCAGCAAACGAGTGGATAGAGCGTGTAACTGAAACGGGTTCGATTCCCGGTCAAGTCAAACCAAACACTATGGAAAGCTTGAGAGCTTCCCTGCTTGACGTTCAGCAGTAAAAGAGCCATAAAAAAGCATCATTCTACATTACAGCGTACGGTAAGGTAAACAAACTAGGATTGGGCAAGTGGCAGCTTTACTCGAAACAGGGAGGCACCTTTGCTATCTTCGAGGTCTACAAGGCAAATAATGTAACCATAATTACAAATTTACATCTGATAACATAAAAAACGAATTTCTATACCTGATACTGCATGTGAAATAGTATGGTTGTTGTTATGTTGCGAAGTAGTAGGCTGGTGGTCGTCAGCCGTCGATTTACTTTCACTGATAGTGATGGTGTAAACCGTCTTTTTACCAGCGTTCACTGAGCTCCAAAATATTCGAGTAATTCTGAACATTAAAATCGAATCTTGATTATACACGTATTTGGCAGAAGCGTGTAATGAGTTTGTGGAACCCCATCTCTGCGTCATTGCGAATGGCAACACAGCTTCTTCCGCAGAAATGTCACAGCGGTGGCAAGCCGTTATCAACACTGTGTCTGATTTTACCAGACCTGGAGTTAAACCCTAGACCTCTCGTTTCAGAGACGAATACGTTACCGCCCGACCAATTCCCGAGTTATTCTAAAACTAAAACCAACACAATTAAACTGTTTCTAATTTCAAAGACAATTAAGTGATCAGAGAGAAATATTTTTAGTAACAAACCTCAAACATTTTTCATCTTAATGTTCCAAAGCTTGGGCAACGCGCTCTGAGCAAAATTTTCACAGAGGAGTGAGCTTAGGAGCACAGCATCAGCTTAACTGAGGATAGATCCCAAATCTTTTGCGTTAAAAACTGTCACTTTTACGGTGAGATTTACTTTCTTGCCGAAATCTCTTCAGTTTTGGGAGATATTATAAATCATACACAAAACTACCAACTAAATTTTACGACTAAAAACAATGACAATTTAGCAATACCTGAATGCTATGGGCTTCAAACAGTTTTCAGAGTCTGATGACAGACAAAGGCGGCCGAGCTCTTGCACAGTTGAAGAACCAATGGTGACTGTGATGTCATTAGCAGGAATACCACGTTGCCAACGTCTGCTGGGCCTGGTTTCATCGTTGTCAATAGCAACCAACCTCTGAACTTCGAACTCATCGTCCAATAAGAGCTAAAATAAATGCTAGGGTTAACCGTGGCCTAATATTAAGCCCACAGCTAGCTTGTTAGTATCAGAAGATGCAGCAGATAGAGCGTTCGCTACTGAAACAGTTGATTCGAATTCGACTCCAGGTCGGGCCAGATACAATATCGAATTGGCGCTCGTAGCATTTCCGTTTCTTAATTGTAATTAAATCTTTATTTACCGAGTTGCCTTGACGAGGAGACAGTTGCCTTTACGTGCGTGGTAGACAGGTGGCAGCTTGACTTAAAAACCTTCCGGTCTTTAAGTCAAGCTGCCACCTGTCTACCACGCACGGTAGAATCTTCACCCTGTTCCTTTTTAAATGCTGAGCGTCAACCTGGGAAGCTGTGAATACCATTTTTTTTCTTTCGATTCGATCCGACCAGGAATCAAACCAGAGTCCACCGTTTCAGTAGCAGACGCTCAATCCACTCAACCATGAAAAAGGGCAGTGCGACTGCGAAGTCTCCACCGTGTGTAGTCGAAAGGTGGCAGTTTGACTCGAAAATACTTCCTAATTCGGTATCTTCCTGTTTACGGTAACTTGGGTAGGAAAACACTTACAATAAATTTCCAAGTTACCGCCTGGATGCAAACTCCTTACTTTGCTCTTAGCAGTGTGCCCATGTTTCCTACAGTAGAGTTTCTTGTCCTGTTGAAAAGCACAGCTTGCCATTCTAGCGCATGGAAAATGATAGTTCTTAGGACAGTCTCTCGTATTGCAACCCACTGTAGCTCCAGTCATTCGACAATAATCGCATTTCTAAAAATTTTGTTGTAAAACTTTGATCAGTATGTAAACCACAAACACGTTTTTTGTAATTTATGCAGCGAAAAAATTCTCGAAAGCATGCTAATTCTCCGTTGTTCTGTATAAAATTAGAGACTATTTGCAAGTTATTACGGTCATGCACAGAGCTGGACAACGCTATTTCGAGCTTTGAGCTCTCATCAACAGTTCTCAGCAATCAGCACATCTAAACCAATAGTAATCCCCAGCCATCTCTTGGCCAAACCAGGCAAACCTTAATGGCTTGCACAGTGGCAGGTTCTTTTTTTAATATGTTGTACCTGGTCTCAACCTCAAAATTACAAACACAATATCAAGCATTATTCTCAACGTTTTCCAAATCTGAAATCAAGCAGAAGATTAATTAAAACATCAAGACCATGACAAAAATGATTTTGTAACTTGCATCATTGCTAGTAAGTGACGTTAATAAAGTAGTCGACTTACCATCATTTTTCCTCTTGAGGCAGCAGAGTGAACGTTTTTGAGAGCGCCATCATGTTGCTCGAATACCTCAGCCGTCCACAGGGCGCAGTTGACATGAGCCCATTCATCTTGACCGCAGTATAACAATCTGCCACAATCCTACAAATAACAGTAGTAAAAATAAAACTAGTCTCGCAGCATAATAATGACTGAAACGTTCCAGTAATTCAAAAATGTTTGCTCACTTAACTAGTTTGGTTTTTGGCGTATTTGTCGGTCATTGACCACGAAAAGTATGGATCAAAGAGCCAAAATCATGCTTGCTAAAACAGAAATTGACCCGAAAACTTAATGAACTAATCGAAAAATTAGTTTTAATTTAGACCATTTAACTGAATACCCAGCATTTACGTAATATATAATAGTCACATTAGATGATAAAAATATGCTGGGTTTTGATAAGTAGCGAGCAAATAACAACTTCACTCGAAGACCGCAAGGTCTACTATTTGTTTCCTCTTTAAGGCAACTTTGTGAAAATACGGCAAATGCAATTTGTCGCACACCGTCAGCACAAACCGGGATTGCTAATACGTTTCAGTACCTTTGCCATATCATCCCCATATTGACTGCAGAAAATACATTGCCTCAAGTCTTCTGGTTCAGGAAAAAGTTGCTCGACTTCTTTTTCCGATTTGTTTGACTTTAATTGATTGGAAGAGTCCGTATTCTCAAGGTTTTGCGAATAATTGTGGTCTGCATGCGGGGGCAGGAGCGCATTCAAAACAACGTCTCTAAAAATACCCAGCGTATAATATTTCAGATAACCACAACAATTTCTGCTAACCATGTATCAATAATTTTTACTACCTAAAAATTGTAGAGGTTAATAATTTTGGCGTATTTGGACGCTCAATTATAGGACTGTGTTATACTTTTTCACACTTATTTTATACTTCTTTGTGCTACCCATGTGAAAGCTAAATCAAAAATATGAAGTAAACCTTTCAGAATTTTTATGATTCAATATTGATCGAGATTTAACAGTTCTAAAACTATTCCTACGGTCACGTAATTCTAGCCGTACTCAACGTAAAACTAGCCACTTACTCTGCCTCGTTAATGTTGTCTTTGACTTTTCCGGTTTCAAAGTTAAACCAAGAAAAAACTTTTCCTGATTCTTCTTTGAAAATTTTTTCTAGTTCCAGCCGTTCTGTTTCATCAATAATTGATTGAATGACGTTTTTGACGTCAGAGCAAAATTGACCAATTGAATGATATCGCTGATTGTGAACAGCGAATCGGATTGCAAAAAGATCACGTGGTCTGGTAGCCTCGAAATTTGAATTTTCTTTCGCTTGATTTAGTTCGGAAACGGATTCATTCTGAAAAAAAAAAAATTCTTGAAAACAAAAATAGTTAACTAGAGTGGTAGAAGTAAAAAATAAGATAAAGCAACTTTTAAAATAGAATTGTTCTTGCAATTTTACGCTTCCATCACAAACAAAAAAATCAAAATCAGAAGACATAATAGGTAATAATTGACTAGGTATTACTTGGATTATTTTTCCAATGACTGCTTAGGCGTTCAATAATCCTGCCAAATTGTTGATCTTAAAATTAAGCAAACCACGACACACTACCACAATTTATTACACTGCATGAGACTAAGAGATAAAACAAACCCACCTTTTTAAGCACGGAGCAAGTCGCTTTATGGTCAAACAGACACATGATGATGGTTTCCAAACCACTTTGTATGTCTTTCTCTATCAACTTTCTCCACAGGGGTGGGGCAAGCCGAGACAAAGAACTTCGTATTCGATCAACATCCACTTGCTTGGTGCTGCAAAATGACGTAAGTGTGACGTCAACAGGGACGTAGAAAATACGTAAAAAGACAGGCAACAAACTCGTATAGTTACTTTTTGCATAATTATAAAATTAAGCATTGAAATAAAAATGACGCCAAAATTACATAATAGCTTGTAAAATGACGTCATTTATTTTTGTTAACGTAAAGTAACTTACCTAGGGTCACGAATGTCCCCATCTTCTCCCAATTTCTGCGACCTCCCATCACAAGCAGGGCACTTGTACTGAACACTATCGGGCATGTGGGTGAGGAGTGTGTACATTTCAACTGCAAAATCAAATTAAAATTTTGCCTACACAAAACTTAAATAAACAAATCTTCATTCTACGGAAAAACAATGTCAACTTTTGTACCCCTTTTTTTTTCTTGTTTTGTAAACAGAAGTTTACTGTAAGAAATAACCTATGCGCGCACAAGCCAACAGTTTAAAAATCAATGTCAGTAGGATACAAAATTGTCTCAACAAAAATGATTGCAAATTTTCGAAGTGAATCTCTTAAAATCACCAAGCCGAAAAGAAGTTTTTACTTATGAAACCCAACTGCTAATGCACAGAAGTATAGTAAAAGGATTCCAGAAATAACATCATTTTGTTGAACCAAAATCTTATGATAATTAAGCATCTTCCAATTCCACAATATACCTGTTAAATTCTCGCATTTTGAATGGATCCACCTTTTGCACTTAGCACACTGAATCATGCGGCAGTCATAGTCTTCATCACTGTAACACCTAAACAATAACCCAACTGAGAATGGAATCGCATTTTTATTTAGCACCAAGTGGCGCAGGCCAGAAGACAGCTAAGAAACCTGTGGGTATGAGGCTGAGGGCCATTTGGTCAAGTTGCCCAGTGCCCACCAGTCAACCATAAACGGTGGAGGCTTCACACTCAACCTTTTTACGTAAGGTTTTGGAATGGTATGGATAAAAATTTTCAAAACCTTTTCGTCATAAACATTGGTTATTGCACCACAAAAGCTTGTATCACGAATCGTATTACCTTATAAAAGTATTCATAACAACCGTAATATCTTTTATGACGAAATGGTGTTGATATTTTTCATAAACACCATTGCAAAGCCTTGTGTAAAAAGATTGACTGTCCGTGTATTGTTGAGGGTCGAACAGTGAATACCAATTTTCACTTTAGGTCTCACCAGGTCAGGGATCGACCGTTGCAAAAGCTCTGCCCACTCAACCACTGTGGCCACGATCAGAGGTGGAAAGCCAAGACTTCATCAGTAAAATAACCCGATGGAATAGCGATTCATGAAACCAAAGATTTACCTTATACGTAAAATGGATCGACTGTTTTCGTTAAAAAATTATCTATTAAAAACCTACTATCAGTGGTATAGTTTTTTTTGTTAGCTCTGTGCCAAGCCACCAACTCGAAAGACACTATACGACATAATTTCTTACCTTTGACAAATGGAGCAGTAGTTTCCTTTATCGTATAGATCGCCACATTTCTGACACATTGTATACTCATGAGTCCACCTCGAACCACTGAGGTTCCCCGGTTTTGCGGCCCCACAGCTTTTACACGTGATACATTGCATACAAACCCAAACATTGTTAGTGAATCTGTGAAAAATTGTCCAAGGATAGAAGAGAAAAACAGTTTTTCTTTCAAACTAGCTGCCATGAGATATGTGGTGGTTTGATAATTAATTCAGACTTTGAATCATCCGATAACGATTCGGGTTCACGGCCAAGCAAAAACACTAATGCTATTTCTCAGGATGGACATCTAGAATTTCCAGTGCTAATGATTCTAGAGAAGCCTAGTGACCATGTACGATTGGATAGTTGAGCAAGCCGTGCTTCCACCAGCAACACCCAATTTCGGACCAAAATTCGATCAATTTTACCAGAGTTTAAGTTCGAGTTCAGCATACTTTAGCAAGACCAAGTTCTCACGATCAATTTTTTCGAGTTCAAGTTCAGCGAAAATATCAAGTTTTTCGAGTTTAGGCTAGTCTACTTTTCGACTTAGTTGCTCTCTTATTGTATACATGCTGTTTCTCTAGATCACCATGGCGTAAATAAACGACAATCTCAATTTACACGGCATGATCAACAAAAAATTTCTTTCCGACAATTTTTCAATCTTTGAACTTCTTTTTAATGAACTCAAACAGTTTGATTCGAGTTTAAGTTCACAAAAATTATTTTTTCGAGCTCAAGTTTGAGTTCGCAGCCCTGATCGAAACACAGCTTTGAAAATTGTATTGATCTTTTGAGACCAAAAAAAGAAACAAATCTTTCTTTGTGCTACTACTCCTCAAAAAAATGCCCCAACCAGACGCGAAAAACTCTTTTTGGCCCCAAAATTGTACATTCTGCTTTAAAATGCACTTACTTCGTAGGATAAGTGGGGCCTAGGCAGTCGCTGTGGAAGGTTTTCATGCAAACGCGACACTCCATGAGTTTCCCCGAAGCACCACAAACAGAACACAACTTGCACCTGCATAGAACGTAACTTATTTTGTACCAAAAACGCATAGCTTGAAAACAGGACTGAGCTGGTGAAAAAGGGTCCTTTGATTATCCATTGCGAAAGAAAGAGGGATTGTT
This sequence comes from Trididemnum nubilum, assembly GCA_963965965.1. Classification (NCBI taxonomy): domain Eukaryota; kingdom Metazoa; phylum Chordata; class Ascidiacea; order Aplousobranchia; family Didemnidae; genus Trididemnum; species Trididemnum nubilum. The sequence goes on along the minus strand of OZ014469.1, from coordinate 24,099,566 downwards.
ATTAACAGCAGTTTTACCGCATCTTTTGAGGATTTTTCCAACCTCCTAAGAGAAACCAAAAGTTTGAAACTAAATTTTTCATGTATATTTTTTCTGCTGAAGGTTATTAGAGATATCATCTGCTTAGAGGTAGAACCCATACCTAAGTAGGTCGAAAGAAGGTTTGGGAAAACTTTAGAAAATTCGGAACTACAAATTCAAAACATCAAAAAATTTAGCGAGTCAAATTCGAACTACAACTTAACTCTAGTCAAAAACATATGTTAATTATTATCTAATAACCTAGATGTAAAAATTTACCTTTTACATAACCAAGTCCCATTATCCATCGCCTTCTTTACGACAGGATGCTCAAAATTGACGTCAGCACAGTAAGAATGAAATGAGTCACAGCAGGAGCAACAGTGGATAAGACGATCGATGATCTCTCCCGGAGCCCCCTGGGAGCCGCAAAGGAGACACACAACTCGAGGAGGGGCGGGTTGGGAAGTTATCAGGGCCTGACCTCCGTTTTTCCACAGCAAATCATGATCATAGGTCCCCTAAAAAGTCGCAAAAATAAGATAATAGTTAAAAAAACGGGCAAATTCTGGTGAGCCAAACAAAAACTTCATTTAACCAGGTCAAGACAAAATGTTAAAGTAACAAAGGTATTACAACTTCTCTACTGGACAATGAGCATTTAAAGGCACAATAGCGAGACTCAAGCGAGTGTGGTAGACATGTGACAACCTGACAAGAAAACATAGGGTCCATTCGCTGCCTCATGGTCTTCGCTTACAACTTAGTTAATAAATACAGCATTTGCAAATACGAGTTTATTGCAAAAAAATAAGTTTTTGTTTTCAAATACTTACCTTCCATCGCTCAGTCTTGATCAAGCTTTGCGATTGGGAATTCAATCGATCAAAGATTTCTTTGGAAAACGGGGAGAAATCAGCCCATGAGTCAGGAGAAGAACGCTGTAAAATGAAAGATTTGTAGGGATTACTATTCGTCAATAATTATGTTTGAGAAAAAATATCGCCTTTAACGACCGGGTAGATTCGGGTTCAGGATTCTCGTTGGAGTTGAATTAAACACATTAAAAGTTGGTGTTCACAGCTTTCCAGCTTGACGTTTAGCGATAAAAAGGGACGGTGTGAAGCCTCCACTGTGTGTGGTAGACAGGTGGCAGCTAGACTCGAAGACCGAAAGGTTACTTCGCTGTCTCCAGGCCAAGGCGTCTTGGCTAACAAAAGTAATTACAATTAGCCACTGCCAGTCGCAGTATATCCGCGTTAGAAGCTAGCGACTTTTATGAGGGTTTGATTTTTCAACTTACACAGTCGTAAGGCAAAGTTGTTGCGTCCAGATAAGGTGGGGCCTCCACGGTAGCAAGATTAAGGCTTTCAACTACTGGGGGCGCCACTAGAGGCGCTATTTGCTGCTGAAGTCGGGTGGATTTCCTGGATCCTAAAAAAGAAGCAATCGATTGAAATTACAAGATTCTATTCAAGTATATTACACTCAGGCGGGATCTGAAGGGCTGTTCATTTAGTGATAAGGTCAAACGCTATTACAATGTCTAGAAAAACGTATGTTCTTTTTAAAAGCAATACTCAGAACACGCATTTGGCCCGAGGGCTCCAAATTTGAACTGGTTTTCGGCTTTTCTGATATAATCATTTCAAAATCTTTGTAAAGATGACCACAATCCTACTTACAAAAAGATAAGAATCATTGTTTTCCAGACTGATAAATTTCCAGGTACATACCTGGTTGCGAACTGCTGAATGCTTTGCGCGATTTTTTCGCTGGAACATTATTCTCGCTGTTAGCAGTCATGCATGGTTTTCGATTCCGACAAGATAACACCTGAGTAGAAGTGCTGTTCTCCGAGTCAATACGTCTAAAAACAACTGTTTGTTGCTGGAAAGAATTTTTCTAGGTTCTAGTCTGGTTCACACACAAAACATGGAAAAATCTGCTTTTTTTTCTAAATCCTTCAAATTTTTAGGTAGTTCTGACGTGGTAAAAATATTAGTGCTGTATCTTACTGACTGAAGGCGGCTTTTAGCTGGAATACTTCAGTGGTTCAAAGTCAGTTCGAATTCCGAACTAGGATTACATACGGGTTTGTGTCTGTCTAAGTCAACATATTTTAGTAAATTGGTAGAAAAGATGGTAGCTACTTCGTCAAAACGGCCAAAACATGCGAAAAGAATTTGATAAAAGCCCCTTAAAAAGATTGCAATTCTAAAAATTATCTCGAAATTTCGAAATGACAAAAATATTTCTGATTTTAGAGATTATCTGAAAATCTCAGTGAAAAACAAACCTAGATGCACGTAAAGTAGACAATGATGGTTGCTGATAGGGACAAATAGCTAAGCGGTTACCCACTACAAACCGCAAAAAAACTCCGAAAAGTGGCCCACATTCTAGAGCTGTTGTGGTTAGTCAGACGATAGTACAAAGTTCATACTAAAAAAAAAAATTCCAAAACTTTCGTGAAATACCTGCATAGATCACAGTGTTGACATCGCGGTTCTTTACACGTTGTGCAATTGCCGCAACGACGCGACGCATGTCGCTTGCGACTTTTCTTTTTCGCAGGCAGAACCACAATTGGCTTAGCAGCAGGCTTCCTTGATCCCTCATCAGAAGACATATCGGCATCTGTAATGAAACACTCACCAATTGCTTAAGGGAATTTTATGAACGCAACGATCACAAATTAAAATATTGTGAAAGTTGACGCTTGGTGTATTATGCAGATGCGTGAAACGAGTTTGCGGGGCCCATTTTCCCGTCATTTTATCTGCGGACAACATAGCTCCTTTTGAAGATATGTCACAACGGTAGCGAGCCTTTGGCTACACTGTGTTCAATTCGACTGACCCGAGATTTGAAACTAACACCTCTCGCTCCAGCGACGAACGCGTGGCCGTTTGACCAAATATAATTTCATTTCAATTTAAAGTTGACGCATAACTGAACCGTTTCGCTCTTGCTTTGTTTTGTATTTCATTGCAACAAAATCACGAAACGTACAGAACCCAACATGTCACAATATTATTTTCAAATTAAATCAAATTTAATATATACGATTACTATAGCATTATACAGAAGCTTCAAAGTTTGATTATACTTTTTATGTAATCGCTAGTTTTTAATTCGTCGCCTACAAAATAACGTTTTTAATTTCTCTATCGATGCAGTCTGAATTAAAATTAACTTTGTTTTGAATGATTCTGTTCTTTTATTACAACAAAAAGGGGAAAACGAACAAAGCGCAACACGTCACAATTATTTTCCAATCAAATCGAATTTAATATTTAAGAGCATTACATAGAAGTATCAAAATTTGATTATGTTATTTATTTAATAGATAGTTTTCAATTCGTTGCTTAAAATATAACATGTTTTCAATTTTTTTAAAGATGCAGTCGCTCATAGGCGTAGCCAGGATTTTGATTGGGGGGGGAGCCCAAACCACGTAGGTGAAGACCAAAAAATGTCTTCACCGTCTCTTTTAGGATTTTTGATTGTTGGGGGCCCGAAATTTACTTGGAGACCAATTTAGGATTGGGAAGGGGAGGCCCAACCCACAACTTACATAGTGAAGACCAAAACAAAAACACAACAAAAAAAGGTCTTCAGGAGTGAAGTTAGACTGAAAACAAAACAACAAAAGATAAATATAAGACTTCCAGATTTCCAAGGTAGTCGATGATTAAATTAGCAAAACAGATCATAGAAAAATACAGGCATTGTTCCAATTCAAGATGAAAGCAACCCTTGTATGCAGTAATGGCGTGAAGTGCACATTTTTTTGAGCGCTGTGAAAATAACCACTTTTTTCCTGGGTTTGCCAGCAAATCACAAAGGTTCTGTACTATGACATTTCGCTGCACCATGCTCTCGTTTACAAGATACAGTCGGCTAGTTTCAGCCAATCACACAACTAAGAAAATTACTTTTAAGTTTTTCCGATTTTGCGAATATTTTCTCTCTTTCTTTCTGTGGTAACGCAGTTAGATGCGGAAATTCATCACCTGCAGTTGTCGCCAAAGGTTGACCCGTGACCAACGAAGCTCTGACAATATAAAAACCACAAGTTAAAAATATTGACAAATACGGTTATATATATAAAAAAAAAAACAAAAAAAAACCGTAAGATGGAGATACTTTGCCCGACTGCGTAACTTTGCTTTGCCCATTAAAAAAAAAAATGTTATGAGTATAGCTACTCCCACATGCAGGGAGAAACGGGAACAATGAATGATGTTGTGACAAGGGTAATGTATGAGGTTTTTTTCAAACACACTTTTAACTATAGTGTTTTTCAGATATTGTGCTACAGCATGAAAATATACATGGTGCAAAAACTGCAACAAAAAAAATTGCCTGTTTAACTTTTACTGCCCCCTAGTGGCATATAATTCAGATTTTTCAAACAACCTTATTTTGTGTTACCAATGTGTTTTGTGATAGACAAAAACACAATTTTTAAAAATTTGGTATTTTGCTACCTATAATCGTAGATATTGTTGATGGAGCCCAAATATGCTGCTTAGGGTGTTTCAAAATTGCACCACTTTCAAATTTTATAACGGCTCAGCAAATTTCTGATGGAGTTTTGGCCGCTGATTACGAATTTGATATTATTTTTTAATTATGACGTCATTTTGAGGGTTCACGCCTCCATTGTTTGCGTCATTTTTTGACTTTTTTGTGATATCTCACTAACTACATATCGTAGAACCTTAAAATTTACATCAAACGACGCAGAATCCACGGTTTCCTATAAGTGCTCTGTAGATAAAAAAAAGTCTAACTGCAACAGAAAATAAGTTATACGCAAAAAACGGTTTTGAACTGTTTCAAGATATGACGTCACAAGCCATTTAGGCAGGGACACTTTTAGTTTCTTAGAACAGTTTCAGTTAAAACAAAACATATTTGTGATGTAGCCAAGCGTTATGGTAGCCGAGTTGCGTTGTAATAACGGAGGGGTTTAGGTGGGGGGGGAAGGGGCATGGGTGGGGGGGAAGGGGCATGGGTGGAGGGGGTTGGGTGGTGGGCTAATTCAGGGGGTGGCGTGGATTAAGGTAGCGAATTCATCATTTTTCTTTTTTTTCTAACCATGGACTTGGGCTAAATTAAACCGCAATGCCCTCCTACAGCTGCGCAAATTGTGCTGCACACATCACCGCTTTAAAGCCTGCTGCACTATCACAACGAAACTTTTCATAGAGTGCATTGTATTTTTCTTCACGAATTTCTGCACTTTGCAGCAAAACAGAATAGGTAAGATACCTACCTATTCAAAAGGAAATATCTTATAGCTTTTCATTGAAATCACTGACCAAAAGTCAACACATAACAAACGAATACCAGCGATTCTAAGAATTTTCAAAAACAATAACTAAACCCTGAAGTCAAAAGATATCAGCAAAATCTTAACCACCAGAAACGTTACTATAACACAATTCTGGGACCTTAAAACGGCATCTGCAAACGATACACAAGCCAACAGTCCGTTCATTCCACATTACTCAGAAACGCACGGATACGTATATCAGTTTTGCTTAATTCTGATAAATTGTCGACAATCTTGCTTTGAATAACCCCCTTCATTTTTCCTATTATTCTCTCCGTAGAACGATTATTGTTTTCAGCATGTTTCCAAAATGTTGCAGGAACTTCAGGGCACATGATGCATGGTGCATTTTTGGTTTCGTTAGTAAAAAAGCTTTTAAGATTTGTCTTGCGATCCCTAATTAACATACCTATATCCACAGACAGCGGAAAAGACCCAGTTGTAACAGCTTCAACAGAGTAAGGGGGCACTTCAGCAAAGACACTCAAAGCTATGTTAATCGGTGAAAGCCACTGCGCAGCATGTTCATAGAAATACTTCAGTGCAACTTCTGCAAGTTCCGGGTCGATGTCTCGATAAGCATGTAAAAGATTTCTTTGAAACAAAGTGATTCCAGGGCCTTCAGCAACCGAAGGTTTTAAATGGATACTAAAAAATGATGGCACATAAACAGATAAAATAAAAGAAGCAAGCCTAACTAAATTTGACCTCTGGCAATCATCCAAGCGATGTACATCGAAAATCAATAAGCGGAGATATGCACTTGCGGTTGTTAACCATCTTGCATGGCAGGTAGGCTCTTGCTTGTAAATTAATAGATTAGCCATGTTTTTAGGAACGTCCATCACACAATAGCTAGACAAAGCAAGCAAACACATATGGTCATTTCTGAATTGTTTGTCTTTTGTTCCTGCTTCTTTGCGACTTGCAAACCATTCCATCTTGCTTTGTAGATGTAATGCTGCCATTTTGGACACCGGTATATCTAATTCTGACCGAGCAACAGCTCGAGCCATGTCTGGCTTTTTAATTTCGCTTAAGTATTTCATCAAAGCACCTTCTTGCAACGAACCCGGGCCTTTCTTCTTTCCCTCAATTTTACTAATAACATGTGTTAAATATATCTCATTGACGTGAAATAAACATTCCAACGTATGAAGTCCATGACCATAGTGCTGTTTGCAAAAATCAGCAAGTCGTTTATTTACTCCTGACTTTCTACCAGTGTTCAGAGCGGTTGTATCAGACATTAGGGAATACACTTTATCTAAAACATGTCCACATTGTTTTGTTGCTTCTAAAAATATGGCTTCAGATGTCACCGATGTCCCCTCTTCAAAGGTTTTTATAGCAATTACTTTTTCCATCTTCTCCCCGTTTTCCGAAAATTGTCCCAAAAACACGTACCTATCCATTTTTGTAATAATTTTTCCGTCATAACACATTTGGATAGCTCTTGCGCTCATAAGTGTATCTTCGCACTGCTTTAATGCAATTAGTCAGAATTGCTCTCGTTTTCGATACACTGTTGCAGGCGAAGCTGAGATGTTGTTTTTGCCAACAGTGGATTGCTGGAGGTCTGACTGTTGTCGAATGGAAGTCAATCTTCGGTCCGCTTTTACACAGTTATCAATGCTAATCGAAAACGATCCAACTTTTTTGTAAGCCTTTCCATCTTTTACATATTTAGCTGGATCTTGGTAGTCCGGGTCGAGTTGCTTTGGTTCTTCTGCACCAAAAATTATGGCATTTTGTGACGCATCAACACCATTTTCAGCGATAGACATGCGAGGTCTAAACTTATTGAGTAAAATAGTGTGTGCAGATGCATTTTCTGCAACTTTTCGTTTACTGGAGGATGTTGCACTGACTACGTTAATCTCCACTTCGTTGCGTCGTTTAAGTTTCATAGCTGCCTTCTGCGTGCGTTTGTTGAAGCTTTTGTCTTTGGACGACGTCAAGATCATCCGCCTCGATGATCTTTGATCCAGCAAAAATTTAAGCTCAGCTGCAGGGATCCTGTTTTCAAATTTGCACGAACAAAGGCATTTATCCTTGTATACTTGGCAAGTTTCGCTAATATCACACCGGCACCTACTGACATCGAATAATGTGTCCAGCCAATCTCCATCAACTGTCAAGCTATTTAATCTTTTAGATCTTTTCCTTGCAGCATCAAATCTCTCAACAACTCGCTTCAATTTATTTTGGACACTTTTAGAATTTACGATGGGCAAACTAGCCTTTTCCCACAACCCTATAACCTCAGCTTGAACTAAGCCCTGCACATCGCTAAAACCAGAAATTTTTCTTAAAAACTTGGGATCAGTATCCATCAAAAGCTGACGAACGTAATAAAAGTGTCCCAAAACCTCCCTTGTTATCGGTAACGTGTTTCCTGCTGACTTGTTTTTTACAATCAAAGAGCTTGCTTCAACTGACCGCAGCATTGTATCAACCTTTATTTAAACTCCAGAACTACTTTGTTTAATGACTCAAGTTTTACGGAGCTGAATCTCTAGAACTGCTTAGTAAAATTAAATTAAATTTGAGCGAATCCCCGTATGATGCCCTGCTTAATATTGTTGTAAAACAATCAGTTTTTATGAGTTTTTCAGATGCGATAAATATTAATGATGACGTCACAATACTTTTTTTATGCTGAGTGAATGTATAAATTCGTGAACTGTTAGTGCAGCAAATGTACGCAAAACCGTTTTTTGCGTATAACTTATTTTCTGTTGCAGTTAGACTTTTTTTATCTACAGAGCACTTATAGGAAACCGTGGATTCTGCGTCGTTTGATGTAAATTTTAAGGTTCTACGATATGTAGTTAGTGAGATATCACAAAAAAGTCAAAAAATGACGCAAACAATGGAGGCGTGAACCCTCAAAATGACGTCATAATTAAAAAATAATATCAAATTCGTAATCAGCGGCCAAAACTCCATCAGAAATTTGCTGAGCCGTTATAAAATTTGAAAGTGGTGCAATTTTGAAACACCCTAATGCTGCTGGTATGGGGCAACTTTGCCCACCTACAAAAATTAGGTTTCATTTTAAGTTCGGATACAAATTACCAATAATTACTTTGATTTGATATTTTCTGTTCTTTGGGGTTATTGTATTGATTTTTTGTAACTCTTTGCTGTTAAACTTTGTGCTTTTTTTAACTCTGTGCTCTGTTGTACACTTAATACCTATGTTCTATGCTGCTCAACTATGTGATTTTCTAACTTTGTCTCCCTGGGTATATCTATGCTGTTAAACTATGATATTTTCTGTTCATTTGAATCCAGATGTTTTTCAAAAACGCATACAGTGGGCAAAGAATACCAACATTGCAAAGAATACCAACATTCACCAACATTGCCGATTAATTTGTTTTCACAGCTTGGGCAAAGTTACCCCAAATCACGGGGCAACTTTGCCCGCTCACATTTTTTTAAAAATTGAAAATTGGGAAGGTTGCCAAGACCCAGATTGCTTGTGGTTCATTAGTACCAGTATCTGCCTGTATCCTAAAGACAATTACTCATCTGCACTACAACTGCTTTTCGAATTATCTTTCTTCAAACTTGAAAAGTGGGCAAAGTATCCCCATCTTACTGAACTTAAAAGTGGTTTTTAAGTTGACGTTCATATTTTAAAAACGGAGCTGTGCGATGTTTTTCTTGGTGGTTGGTAGACAGACGGAAGCTTGACTCGAAGCCCGCGTGACCCTTTTCTTGTACAAGTTGACACGGAAATAACTAAAAGCAGACAAAATCAACCGCACAGTTACCTTCGACAGACGTGCTTTATTCGTGGACCTTTTACTTTGCTTTTCACCGGAGTGGTTTGGGACTCGCTTTTACTCCGACTCCGCTTCGACTTGCCCTCCGGAGTCAGTTTTGTCGACTGTGACCTACAAGGCACGTCCTTTGAAGAAGGCGACGTGATGACGTCATCGTAGCTGGCGCGTCTGGTGCTCATTGAAGCCGAAAGATTCTGGCGCAGACTGCTTTCCAAAGCATTAATAACAGGAGCTGAAACAAAACAAAAAACAATCCAAAATTTATATTTTTTATTTATCTTGTTGTTTAAGTGATAAAATTTTACTTCAAAACGAAATTCAGTAAATTCTAAAGCTCACCTGCTTCATCGTCTGGTCCAATCAACTCCGCTTTTACCGGATCATCCCACAGTGGAACGGATCCGAAAATATGGACCGCTCTCCGAGCTGGACTGATGGATAAATCTTCGCTGGCCATCCCTAAAAAACAAACGTTCAAAAGATTAGCGATACATTACTTATTCTTAAGTTAATTTATCTCAACAACGATTTCCCTGAGCGGAATTTCAAACAGAAATTGAATGTTGCTGGCAGCAGGAAATAGCTATCCACACACACACATTGCCACTAGATGAGCTTAAATCACTGATGCCTTAAAAATTGCGGATAGCCTTCTTGACCAAACACCTCCACTGCTTTGGCGAGAACCAAACACGAATCTCAGATTTACTAATATTTGACGTTCACTAAGTACAGCACTACAGTTCATATTAAAACCTCTTTCTTCACCGCAAAATGGGAATGTATTGTTTACGGTAACAATAGGTCAGAGATTTGGATTGCGAAAGAACGTAGTTTTACCTTCATCTTCTAAATCTGGTTGCTTGATTCGTGGGCTTCCACTTGGTGGCCTCGAGGTTTTCGTTGATCGCCCTGTCAAAAACTAGTGTCAGAATGAGACCTTTCATTAACACATGCTGCACCAAGGCCAAAACAAAGCGTGTCTAGCGTTGACACTAGAATACTAGACAATGGTTTAAGCCTATACGTTAAATTGCATCTTTCAGTATGTTTGGCAAAACCTCACTGGATGCGTAGGAGTGAGGAAAATCGTTAGAGAAAATGGGTTAAAAAGGGTTGGGGCAATTAAGAGTGGCAGAGAAGTTTCCACTATATTTAAAGCACAGAAAGCCTGTAAAAGTCACACTTCTGCCAAACGGAAAAAAAGTTGGAAAACGAAGAAGAAACTTTTCACCTATTATATCATCATGGAAAAGCTTGTAGTAATCAAATGCTATATAAAACCCCAGCGATGCTTTGGAGATCCCCATTTACCTGTTCGTTTAGATAACGAGCAGATGGTTACTGCTATTTTCTTGCTCCTGAAGTATTCCTTTCCTCGCCTGCTTAACACTACGTGCAATTTGGGGAGGACGTCAGGGCGCACCTAAAATTGATATAAAACTAACTAAACCTAAGATAAGAGCAATATTCAACAAGACTTAGGACATTAATCTAAGCTACCACGCCCTCTCCTATGAAAGGGGTTGGGTAGCATTACCACCATTGCAGTACGAATGCAAAAGTAAGCAACGCGTTCGTCACTGGGGCGGGAAGTCTTAGGTTAAATCTCGGGTCGAACAAATCGAATACAGTGTTTCAAACAGCTTGTCCACGCTGCGACATTTCTTCAAAAGGTGTGTGTTGCCCGGGTGCAATGACGCAGAAATGGGCTTCTCAAACTCGTTACACGCTTCGGCGTAATGCAGCATGCATTATGACACATTTGAAGCAACAAAAGTTCCTTCTAAAAGCCTGGTACTGATACAATATTGACACTGAACATTCAACAAACTGTTTCCGTAATCGCTAATGATGACGTCACACTTACGTCATTAGCCAAGATAAGGCCGCGGCAGCAGACGGATTTATAGCGCTGCCTGATGTCGATATTATCATGTCCGTCCAAAAATTGATACATGGCGGAAATAGTTAACCAAGCTCCTGGCCCGAAATAATGGATACCGTGTAAAACATTGTGGATCTCCCACGGAGCCCAGGGGGGCTGCAAAATAAAATTTGTTGAAACAATGTCAATACCAATTTACTAAGAACAATAATACCAGTTCTACTTTTAAATTGTACTTAAGTTTACTAATTGTGCTGAGAAAATAACACTGAAAAATTTTCAAGCTACTAGCGCAAAATAAACGTGAAAAATACGTGTATTCACAACAAATACAATGACGTCGCCACGCAAATTTAGTACGCTGTATGGTCTTTTGCTCCTACATTGGTTAGGTGCGATTACATCCTTTAGTGTGTCGGGGGAGGGGGGGGGAGAAAACCGCGGCCGAAACGCAAGGGTTTGGTTCGAAGATCTGCAAACATAAAACGTTCCCATTGATTTCTGTAAGATTGAAATGCAGGACAAAGAGACAGGTGGTGCTCCATGGTTGGTGATGGTGCCAGAACCTTTCTGGAGGAATGGGGGCGCGGAGTTTCCGCAGACACCCAAATGCAGGAACATACTCCATGGTAAGAACTAGAGGTCGAAAATGAAAAGAGAAGAACCAATGTCCCACCGCCTAAACGAGGAAGAGCAGTCCCTTTCTCCAACGTGGAGTGGGTCAAAATGGCGTGGCGAACCACCCCAAGCAATGGGCAAGAAAGCGTCCCTAGCCTCTGGATGTTTCAAGTTTTGCAAATGTCACTTGGAGGACAATCGATGACGATTATCGATCGACGTACCCGACGTTCCTTCGTTTTAGTCGACTGTCGTGGCATGAGCATGTGGAGCATACTCTGAACAGATAGACCCAAGTATAAATCTTCTTTTGGTATCTTCCGCAGTTTTACTTTCTTCCAACGACTATCTACAAAATACATGAGCTGACTACAAATTTTTTCCTTTTATGTAGCCTACTGCAGGTTACTCTAAAACTCGTACATACTCTCACAGGTTTAATTCCACAAACTCATAATTAGTAAACCAAAAGCATTGTTTGCAACTATTCAGTTGTTTCTTGTGGATGAGAGAATGACGTAACCAGGGTAGGAAATAAATCCAGATCAAGAAATCCAGGGCCTTAAAAGCAAAGGTTTGGGTCATGTTGCGGACAAAAAAACTTTTTGATGGAAATTGCATCGTTTTTGTGTTAAAACGTTGTCAATGTCAACCAGTTGATAAACGTTTTAGCTATGACAGTTTACTAACCTGCTAACTTTGTTCCAAATATTCGACCTCTAGCTGAAACTTCAAGTGCATTTTCTAAAAATTATGTTTTTTCAAACAATAAAGATATGATCATTTATCAACTCCGACATGTTTATTTTAAAGTCTCTGCACAGTGTACGCCCCCAATCCATTGGAAGTGGTCGAAAAGGGCTAAACTGGTTTTCCTTTAGTCAAGATAGAAATACAATCCAGAAAAAAAAAAAAACACTTAGAGCATCACAGCACAATTTATTTCGTTTAATGTATTTACAAGAATCTATTTACTGTATTTACTCACCTAAGATTAATGTATTTACTTACCTAAGATTTTCATAGGACCCGGCTTTTTCTGAAAATATAAATTTAAAGATAATGAACTCACAAAAATATCGAAAATTAAAACTTTTGCACGATTTTTCTTCGAGGCTGTTATTCTCATCCCGTGCTTCATTCGGGACAGACTTCACTGGTACCGACTACCTAGGGAGCAGAAATTGCCACTTTTCTCTCCCGGGTTCTCCAGCCTAGCAGTCGTTTGGTGGTGTAGCATCTCCGGCCTCCGCTGCACCATGTCGTAGGACTTGACCACAGACAGGGAAGAGCCGGGCAGCTTCAACCAAACAACTAAGAAAGGCTTTGGTTGTCCAAGGGCAAAAACATGACTTAATTAAAACTCTCAGGTTTATTTTTGAAACAGAACAATTTTCGGCTTTCCGCCGCTGTTTTTGCCAAAACAAAGAAAACCGCGAATTTTCGTTCAACGCTTCAATACAAAAAAGCAGATTTTCTAACCTCCTGTTGTCTAAACGCCCTTAATCTTGCAGGAGCAAAAGAGCACGGAATGTTGGCAGTTAACCCTCGAACCTTAAGCTCGGCGGGCGTGAACACAGTGACGTTAGGGTTTTTGCTCAATTTAGGCTGAAGCTGAAGCAAGACGGAGCTCTGAACCTAAAAAACGTAATTTTAAAAAAACTGAATTTGAATTTACACATTTTTTGAAAACAGGCGATTTGCAGTAACAGCCAACAAAGCGTTATTACTCAAAACGCTAAATTCAGCAAATCATCAATGGCTTATCTACTGGACATTCAGCATTGAAATGAACCGTGTGAAGCTTCCATCTACCACATGTAATTGGCAAAAGGCATCTTGACTCGAAGACCGAAAGATCCTTTCGCTATTTTCTGGAAAGACGTGGTAAACAAAGATGAAATAAAACCTCAGCCTATGATTTAAAACGCAAAGTTAACGCTTACATTATTAGCCTATATCGCTTACCTTTCCAGCTGGATTCAAAAGGCCAATATTCTGGCACTTTTTGACCTTCTGGTTCACACTAATCCAATCCCTATGTTGCTCGTGGAAATCGTAATGTCTGGCGATGCTAGACCAGGCCGTGCCAAACGTGTGTGATCCGTGCAAAATATTGTGGATTTCCTGGCGGGACCAGCACTAAATACAATTATAGAGGAGCAATTTAATCCGAACTTATGCAATCTGGTAAGTTGGAATTACATTTGTCTTTTTGTGGGTGGATGTATATTGTATAGTGCAACGAAATGATTCACCATGGAACCCAGCGAGGCACTGGGACAACCGAGAGAGAACTGGCCATTTTTTCATCACTAAAAGGCGGTCCGTGGGCATACCAAAGGGCTCAAATTCATTTTTAGTACCGGCACTTCTACATGTCCACTTTAAAACCAGTTTTTGGTTCCGGTCTCTATTTAATATTTATTGCTGACTCTAGCCAAAATAGTGCCAAATTACGAAATAATAATGCAAACCAAAGTTGAAATGCTACCAAAAGCACATCGCTAACATGTAAACTCTTTGATATACTGCTCTTTCCTAATTTGGCACTTTTTTCGCATCACTCAGCAACAAGCAAGCATTACAACCACGAACTGGGCCACAAAAATGGACAATCTGGACATGTAACAACTCTAAATTGAGTGCGGTACGACCGGCCAGAGAACTGAACCCAAATTGTCACAACTCAAAGGCGAGCGTGCGACCTGCTCAACCAACTGATTTACAATATTATTGAATAAACGATACTGCGAATCAATTACTCGGTGGTCGAGTCGATTGAGCGCCAGGTATTGAAGCGGTAAACTCGGGTTCGATTCCCGTTCGAGTCAAATCAAAGACTATCAAAATTGGTATTTACAGCTTCCTTGCTTGACGTTCAGCAATAAAAAGAAATAGTGTGAAGCCTTTACTGTGTGAGGCAGACAGATGGGCAGGTTGAATCGATGCTGCAAGGTCCCTTTGCTGTCAGCTGGCCATGCAATTTGGCAAATAAACTGTAATCAAAATTACTCACTGGGACCAGCTTAGGGCTCGAATCAAGGATCCATTTTTTTCCCTGATGGTGGTAAAGTTTTTCCCAGTCGCTGGCAGAAATTCCCAAATCGTTTAGTTCTGCAGAATTTTTGCTCTTATATTGACTTCGCGTTCTTGAAGTAGGCTACACAACAGATCAAAATTAAGAAGACATCAAGAACACAAAACTTTATCTCACATTTTGAATTATGAATAGAGCGGCACAAAATAACGATTGTTTCAATGTTACTTTGAATGCCCTGCATACGAATCACTCATTCTCTCAAGTCGTTTAGTAATGATTCACACTTATTTTGCTCATTCAGTAAAACCAGTTTAGTCGATCATCGACTAAAATTTTAAAAGGGATGAAAAAACTTTGCTATTTTGGTCACAATAAGCGAAAAAATGAAAAAAAAAACTTTTCTGAGATTTATATAGAAGCTGTAAAATTGCACTTACAATCGCCAAAATGCCCTTAAGGTTTTGAAATGACCGAAAAATCTGTACAAATTCGGAAATATGACCGAAAGTTCAGAGCAAAAAAGTAAATCAACAAATTTAGTTCAATGGCCATCCAAAACAAAACAAAATAGCAATGCACATTACTTACAGCTGTAAAGGTGGCTTCCCTAATCGGGTTTTTGGGGGTTTGGGATTTGTTTGACTCCTTGTCCGAATCAGTGCCCAGAACCAACGCATCGGATGACGTAGGATGCTTGAACCGAGCTCGTTTTATAAAAGAACGGGAACGTTTTTTTGGTTTTTCATTTCCTAAATAAGAAAGCCTGCTAATGCAAGTACGGCTAAAATTGACAGTTCGTCGGAGCTGTAGTCTATGAAACAAAATGTCTTAGGGTCAACTCCCAGACGCACATATTTAGGTTCTGTACCCTTTTTAATTATATTGCTTTGCTTTCTCTGAGGCTGAAAATGCTGCCTAAATCCTAATTTAACTGGAGAAATACAAAAAAAAAGGTTTGATCGTCCTACGAGGTTTAGAAAACTCTTAATTGCTGCAGATAGTAAGTCTTTGAAATAACAATTTTTACTGAAGAATGTTGTAATTTCGCAATTTCGCACTCAAGTTTACATGAAAACAAATAACTAGTTCACCTGAGGCTTTGGATTTTTCTTTTGTCTTGGGGTCAGGTAATTTGGCTTCAGGAGTGTTCTCGTCAGGACTTTGGAAACGCGTAGGTTTTAAAATCAACTTTCTGGGGGTTACCACTTTTGACTCCTCCTATTCAAAATAAAGCCAAAACTGAAAAAAAACTCCAAAACTTTAGTAAAAGCGGTTTTACACAAACATAGTACGCAATCCGCATATTTTAAGAAAATATTCAAATTTGCACTACCAAGCAATGCTAAGCATTGACAAAATTACGGGTGGTCGCAGCTAATACTTTTAAAGTTGCAAAAAAACGACCAATAATTGGGCTAAATAGCTAATAGAAAGAGTTACACCAGTAAAAACTTACCACTTTGGTAACCGCAGCAGTGAAACCTTTAGCTTCAGGGAGTGTATCGACTGCCACCTCTGTCTTTTTGACAGGTTCAGAAATATCTGTTGCGTCAATCTCCGATGATTTTCTGTAAGCGAAAAGAAACGTTTCATAACAGCAGAAAACACAACCACCCATCTCACAATCTAGCAAAAATTTTTTTTCGCGGAGAATTTTTGTACATATGCCAGAATCTAAAAACTTTTTTAATCATTTCAAAAAGTGTGTAGTTATTTTTACAAACTTAAGTGTAATTTTAAGGTTTGTATGAAAAAACTTGTGAATTTTTCGATAATTTTGACCTATATGGCTAAACTTTAATCGGTCATTCACAAAAAAAATTAGATCAATGACCGCAAAACAATAAACACGGCTAAGCAGTAGTTATTGCAGAATTTATTCACCAAACAGCTTTGCAGCAACGAATCTTTTTGCTTTTGTACTCAAATGATAAAACACAAACTGCCCATAGTATTGTTTTCACAGTTCAAAAACTATACTAACCTGCTATGATATGAAATATTATCGTCCATGTATCTCCGATTAGCTTTGATGATTCTTGAAGATCGAACACTTTTTGAAGGCAAGTGAAATCCATGTAGAGACTAAATATAAGGATCAATTCAAACAACACTATCAGAATATTTAAAAAACTGAACTTCCCGCAACTTCAAGAACCAGGTAAAAACAATGATAAAAATATAGAGGTAGCCCAGCAGTCGTGTTATTAAGTTTCTTAATTTCAAAAATGCCACGATACCAGCCTCAATAAAATAAACTTTAATTATTCTATTGGGGCAGAGTTCTTAGGTTTTGAAACTACGAAACAAAGCTTTACTTAGCTAATGGAGAAAAAACCAACAATTTCAAAAATCGACAGAATGTTTCCATTAGCCAGGAAATCAAACGATAATGCGTTCGTCTACGGAGCAAGGGGTTCAAATCTCAGATACAGTGTTGTCAACAGCTTACCGCCGCAGCAACATTTTTTCTTTAAAGCTGTGTTTTGCCCAAGCACAATGACATGGAGATGTGCCCCAAAACTCGATTCACTTTTTGGGATAATTCAGCGAGTATAATAAAGTTTTGAATTTTTTTCTTTTGGCAAATCTTCATCGTGAAGTACAAGGCTCCAATTCTGCATTGACCATCAATCTTTTTAAATCAATACTTTATAAGACAAAACTTACTCTTGATGATTTCACAGCTGTAGAGGATGTGCTATTGTTATTGCTCAGGGTTTTCAAACTTCTGCTAGCTCGTGTCAACAAAGCTTTTGCCATTATATCAGGATGCCCAACACCTTTTTTCTTTTCTTCAAGAGTTGTTTGATGACCAGCCTAAAAAATTATACCCTTGAGAATGTTTGTAAATAAAAAAAAAAAAGTGCAAATAACTACAAAAACTAGAAACGATTGACGTCCACTTTTAATCAGTCATTCACTATAAAATAAGGTCAATGACCGTTAAATGATCGAAAAAACTTAGCTGAAAGTTGCTGATAAGAGCTAAAAGCTCGAAACATTGTTGTCCAGTTTTGTACATGACTAACTAAGTTAGAAAAATCTTTCACTGACCAATCCAGAATACTGCCTATTAACTGTCAAAAACAGCTACTGTCAAGAACAGCTATTCTATCACAAAAATGCACCAACTTACTTTGAATGATTTAGGTGTCTTAACAGCTACATTTTGAGGAGGGGGTGCAATGAAAGTGGCTGGTTTGATGGGGGATTTCGATGAGCTCAATGTTGTGCTCTCCTGAGCCAAGTAGATATCGGAGGCATATTTGAGCGAAGCTGTACTGGTGTCTTTTCTCTTTGCTTGTTCTTCTGCACTGCAATCCTCATAAGATTCCTACAAAACATGCAAATATTGTACCAATATGTATGAGCCAAGTCAACTGAATGCAACATATTGACAGCAAACCAATGGTTTCGTCACAGGGATTTCGTCACCAATTTCGTCACAAAATGAGGGTTTGGACAAGATGGCTCTGGGGATAGTAAAATATTTTTATGATCGCCCTTCTCAATCAATCGGCGTCATTTGGTTCGCAGTCAGTTTGTCGTGATCAGTTGTCGTGGACCCGGAATGTAGCAAAAGCAGTCCAAGAGATACTTGTGCATAAGCAAAAAAACAAAATCAAAACCTTTGCAGACTCTCTAACTTGAGATTTACCAGTACCGGTACCGATTCTAGTTGAAATGACATCAATAATATACTAGAAAAATATTTTTGTGATTGAGACCAAAAAGCATTTGCATCTGAAAGGGTCGACATGAGTTCAATTTCCTCTTGGGTCCAACCAACGACTATAAAAATTGGTATTCACATCTACCTGCTTGACGTTCAGCACTAAAAGAGACAGTGTGAAGCCTACGTTGTGTGTGGTAGACACAGGCGAACTTGTGTGTGGAGCGTAACTCGAAAATTGAAAGGTGCTGTTGCTGCCTCTTGGCAGTCTTGGGCCAATACAACTTTACACACAAAAATGTTCCATATTCCATATCAAGATAATCACCACTAGCTCTTCTAAAAAAAACAAAAAAGGAGTTCTTTAATCTCAAATAATACCAAGCAATACATATTAGCAAAAAGGCAATTTGCCAGCACTATATATCACGATTATACGAATAAGTTTACCCGAATTCTTGCTTTTTTACTCAAGCGATGAAAGTCCAGTTTTGTGTCTTTGTATTTCATGAAAGCTGAATCGGCAATCTGCTGAGAAGAACCAGCACCTAAAAAAAGAAAGTTGCCAACTATCAATTAAGTAATCTAATCATAACTGTATTTAGATTTTTGCAATTGAGTAATAGAATATTGAGTAATGTAACCATAACTCAGTTTAGATTTTTGTAATTGAGTATGCTAATTGCAATTGAGTAATAGGAATTGAGCGATCTAACCATAATTCTGTTTAAAATTTTTGTTCCACTGAAATTTAATAATGATTTTGTTTGTATGCTTAATGATACAACTTTGCATTAACAATTTAAAAAAAAAAATTCTAAGATCTTGGTAACAGGGTAGCCACAGAAACTGCAAAATCAAATTCCAGGACTTTTTTAGATGATTTTCCAGGACTTTTCCAGGACTGTGCAAGATTTTTTTACAGGACTTAAAATTTAATTTTCACAATTACTCTTTTATGCAGCCACTTTTTGTACTTGTCATTAAAGAAAATTTTAATGCCACGCATTTGGATTTCTAGTACTGACTACTAGCCAGGTTTATAGCCAGAAATCTGCAATGGGAGGGCTTGGCTTGGGGTATGGGAACGGAGTTGCCAGCTGCCGGAGGCCATTGGGAGTCTGAGCCCCGAGGTCAAAGCCCTCAGCACATAAGACTACATAATTTTTGCAATAATAACTTAATCTTAGGCCCAGTTTGGTAAAAATTAATGCATTTTAAATGAAGCGCAGAAATTAGCACTGCGAAAGCATGATTGAACTGGTTTTATAAATGGGCTAAAGTATGTGGGTGATGGTAATGGTAAAACTTCTGTCCTAGCTTTATTTCAAGCAGGTAAACCATAAAATCCCTTCATTTGAAAAAACCTGAGCTTATTTGCACCAGCGCACAAATATAAAATCACTATCCTAGCCCTAACCCCAACCCTAAACATAACATATCTAACTGTAATCCTAGCTATAACCTGAATGTTAATTCTAACCCAAACTCAAAATCCAAACCCAAACCCTAACCATAATAATTTTTTAAAAAAGCGTAAATGGGCACCCACCCTAACAATAACAATTTTCGAAAAAGAATAAATGACCACCACTCTTGCTCTCTTTTTCTCTACAAGCAAAGCACCCTAAAGTGCAAATGGGCGCTTCCTTTAAAAAAACTCTCAAGCATTAATTTAAGTCGTCTGCATTTTATAACGCTAGATAATTTAGAAGATGCTAATGAAACAAGATTTGAAAAACATGATTGATATAATTAACTGAATGAAATACTGAATAGACCAGGGGTTCCCAACCCGTGGCCCGCGACGCACATTTCTATGGCCCGAAAGCCTTTTCCGTGGAGTTGATATACCTAATACGCTCAAAAACTGTGCCAAAAAAATCAACTGTCAGTGGGACAAGTTGATTCCTGTTTGTTCTGACGCAGCTCCAGCTTTGACGGGATGTAACGATGGATTCTGCGGTAAGTTAGAACAGTTTGCAGGAAGAACACTGCTGAATATCCCTGCACAATTTATCAGGAATCACTCTGTTGGAAGTCATTACAGATGAAAAACGTAA
This sequence comes from Trididemnum nubilum, assembly GCA_963965965.1. NCBI lineage: Eukaryota > Metazoa > Chordata > Ascidiacea > Aplousobranchia > Didemnidae > Trididemnum > Trididemnum nubilum. Next base: position 24,079,113 of record OZ014469.1, on the reverse strand, counting down.
TGTTTGAGGTTGTAAAATGTGTGAATGATATACGAGCTGCAGCTTTGAAAAAAAGAGAATTTCGACAATTGCTGAACGGGGTAGATAAACAGTCCGATTCCTCGCCATTAAAAACCACGTGTATAGTTTCTTAAATGAGAAGATGTTGCTGGAAAAACAACAAAAGCTGAAAGACCGGTCGTGGCTGTAGAATCTGGCTTTCCTGGCCGACATTTCAGGACAGCTAAACACGCTGAAAAACCGCATGCAAGCAAAGCAACAACTCGTAAGTCACTTCAATGACCAAGCGAATTCGCTGAGACAGATGCTACAATTATTTTATCATCAATTAAGTGAGAGATGCTTTGACCACTTCTCAGCATTGAAAAATAGAGTGGCGGAATTGGGCAACAAACTGGATGAAGCTTTTTATGAGGCTCGTAGCCAGAAATTCACAATGGGGGGGCTGTGTTTAGGGGCAGCTGCCGAAGGCCAATGGGGGGTCTAAGGGCGAAGCCCCCCACTGCCAGAGGCTGGGGGCCTGGGGGCAAAGCCCCAAGCTGCCGGAGACACGGGGGTCTGGGGGCGGAGCCCCCAGCGCTCGAAAATTTTGCATTTTTTTGCAAAAATAACTTAATTTTAGAGCTATTTTAATAAAAAATAATGCTTTTAAAACGTGGCATAGAAATTGGCAGTGCAACATGATTCAACTAGTTGCATTAATGGGCTCAATGGGAAGTGGCTAATGATAGCATTGCAGTTCTCTTGTTTACATGCTGGTAAATCATAAAATCCTATTATTCAATGAAACTCACACGGAGTAATCTATTTCGTCTATATTTTATAAAGAAAAAAAATTGGGGAAGGGGGCTAATGGAAAGATATTTGGGAGAAGTGATTGGTATATAACTAACACTAAATAGCCCCCCCCCCTTATTCCTGAGTTTATAATACATTTTTAGAAAAAAACTATGTTTGGCGTTTTTACACTAGTGATCAACTATGATTGTTTATTTTTGGGCATTTTTAAAAGTTTTTATTGATTTGTGACTTTAATTTTTGACAATTAGCCCCCCCCCTGAATATATGTTTCAAAAAATGCTTTAAATCATTTTTTAGTCAATTCCAGCGCAAAAAAAAAGTCTCAAAAGAGCTAAAAAATGGTATTTTCCTTACTCTGCATTTTGGTTGACAGGCCAATGGGGGGCTATAGCTCCCCCCACCCCTCCCCCTGGATACGCTACTGCTTTTTACGTTGACAAGCTTGACGTGATGAATGATGATCAAAAACTTTGAGCAAAAATTTAAAGAACTAGACTCAGATAAAGCAAAACACAAAAATCTACTATTCATCAATCCGTTTGCAGTAGATCCTGGCAAAATGGATTTCGAATTTCAGGAACTGATCGATCTTCAAAATTTAGCGGCGCTCAAAGCACGCTGCGAGAAGTTACTGGTGATAGTCACAGGGCAGGACTTGGTGGACTTTTGGGAGGCCGTACCAGTTACAACCTTTCCAGAGTTACGGTCATTCAGAGCTAATTTCATCTCTCGCTTTGGAACGACGTATCGGTGCGAACTAGCTTTCTGTGTAACCAAATTCGTAAAGTCGAAATACCGAACTGGGCTCAGACATGCACATCAAGAGGCATTGATGAAAATGGCTGTTACGGACTTGCAACCAAGATTAGAAGATTTGGTGAAGAGAGTTCAGCCCCAGGGCTAGCATTGAAAGGTTGAAAATGGAAAAAATAAAATGCTTCTTATTTTTGCTTTTGTGTGACTTTGTTTTCTTTGTAATTAACTATTTGCACATGGCCCGCAACCGCCGACCCCGAATAAAATTGGCCCGCTGAACATAAAGGTAGAAAACCACTGGAATAGACACTTTACAATTTTTTTAGAAAGCCTAATTTAAGTATTTTGCATTATGCGATCAAATTGATTGTTTATTTTTAGCCATTTTTGTCAGTTGTTGCTGATTTTATTTTTGACCATCATTAGCCCCCCCCAAATGCTGTTTCAGAAGTGGCTTTAAATTACTTTGGAGTCCATATTACTGCAAAAAACTGCCTCATAAGCATACTTGCAGGGTGAAAAATGTTACATTTTTTATTGTGTTTAGCCAACAGGCCAATGGAGGGCCTACAGCCCACTACACTTCTGCTGCTAGCAGGAATACTGCTACTAGAGAATCGCATTGCAATAAATTACTGTTCATAAATTCACTCTTCCTAATAATAGTTAATAATTTATACATACTGCACCGCAAAGTGTAAATTTTAGCATTTCAACAAGAAAGTGCTTATTTATACACTGGCGAATAAGCAAGAACTGCTTAAAGAAAATAAGAGAGCAAAGAGCAGAAGAATAGGCACTCATTTACTCTCTTCTATCTTTTTAAATTATCGTTTGGGTAGGGGTGCCATATTTTCATAGACCAAAAAGAGGACAGTTTCGAAAAACGAAGCCCAAACGACCAAACACACTGAAGGTATATACCGGCCAACTGGAATGACTAAAGACTTTTTTATTTTGGAGAACACAATTTTCCAAGAGAAAATTCAAAAACTGAAGACCGTTTTTTTCTTTGGAGACCACTTGTTTTTGCACCAATTCTCCCCTATGAAAATGGTGATCTCAAAAAAAAGATCTGCTGTCAGTAGGGTTGTAGGTTGGCGGGAGCTGAACCCGAGTGTGGATGGAAGTATATCGTTTTTGGTCGGTTTGGTCTTTGAATCCCGCCTTTAAGTTCTAAGCATTAAAAACAGAAAACATTTGGCTACTTTTTTGGTGTCCTACAGAAAAACAAGACAAATCCTCTTAAAAGAAAACGTATGGTAGCCCTACGTTAGGGCTATACAGGTTTAAGATTAATGTTAGGATTGGAGCTTGCGATACAGTTAGGGTTAGATTTAGGGTTGGGTTAAGGCTAGGATAGCGACTTTTTTATGTGTGAGCCAGCATAAAAATAAGCTCTGTCTTTTAACAAAATAAACTTTTAAATTTACCATTTTATTTCACAATGCAATTTATTTCAACAATATTACAGACCTTCATAATGCAAATTATTTCAACAATACCTTTGTGCAATTACAAGGTACCAGTTATCACAACAAAAAAAAACTTCACATTCTGTCCTGGTAAATCACGGGAAAACTTTCCAAACTTTTTCCAGGACTTTCCAGTACTTATAAACAAAATTCAAGGACTTTCCAGGACAGAAAAAAAATCCAAGACTTTTCCAGGATGTGGCAACCCTGTGGTAAGCAATAAAGGCATTGAGCAATCTAGACCAACCAATTGTTCACTATAAATTTCACGTTTAAAATTTTTGATCTTCTAATGTCGAATTTGTGTTTGAAAAACTTTTTTAATGATTTATTGATATGGTAGAAAATGAATTTAACTAGTGCTAACATAAATCACAATATTTTTATTTTGTCTTATTGCTCAGAAAGACACTCTAAAAAACATATATCCAACAGTTACAACTTACAAGTACCAGGTCACCATGAACTAGCAACTTGTAGTTTCAATCAAACCAGTGAAACTGAAGACAAGCAGTAGCATCATGTCTTCAGCATTAGCATATTTCAATAATAAGAAATGTACTTAAAACTACCAGTGCCAAAATTTTCAATATAAAAAATATGAAAAGACAATCTCACTGAGTATATTGTCCACTTTTTATTAATTCTGACTCAAGTTTAACTTCAACTCAAATCTATATTCTCAAAGTAATCCCAAATCCAACTTAAACCCTAATTCCTTTAAAAAAAAAAGTAAATAAAAATTGTGCAAATGCATATTTCTCATCTGGTCTTACTTTCTTCAACCTAAAAATTTCTGGTGACATAGTCACTCCCAAAAAATCACAATAATCCACCAAGCTCAACAGCTGGTATTTATCAAATAAAACACCCACATGTAGGAGACAATGATCCTTTGGAGAAAGTTGGTGTTTCGATTGGAGTTATCCTCACTGAAACAGGTGTTGTGCAAGGAAGATTTTCTTCAGAAACACTGTTATCATTCCTGCTGTCAAGTGCAAATGATCGCCTAAAAATTAAACTATACAGATTGTAGTTATAGTGGTTGACACCTGTGTTCCCTCTAACTTTACGGCTAGTTGGCAAGTGCCCAAATTATCTTAAAACAATTGTGCCCAAAGCTCTAAAAAGACATTCGTGTGCCCAAATTTTGTACCAATCCAGTATTCAAGTATACCAAATGTCTTATTTCCACAAGTTTGTAGAATTTTCTAAAGCTTTGTTTACTATATTGCCAAAAAATATTTGCCCTTGCTCCAACAAATCGCCGATTCGCTGAAAAAAATCGGCTTAGTGGGAACACTGGTTAACATGTTATCATCAATGCTAAGAATACAACAAAAATAACTGATCAATTTTTCCAGCAATTTTACCAGCCCAAAAATGAAACTAAAATAAAGACTAAAAAGTCAATCAATCTTGAGAAATAAACCAAGCAGTTACTGTTAATCTAATACTCTTTTTTTTGAAGGCAGAGTAAAAATTAGAACTTTGTAATTTTTTTAACTAACAGGACTGGAATCAAATTGAAACCTATTTACTTTCAAAATGATTTGAAATTTGATCATGCTGCGATCTTTAAACTCTTTCAGGTATGTTACTTGAGCAATAAATAATTTTGATGTTGATGTCAAAAATGACCGTGCCCCTGCTTTTAACTTTGAATTTCTGATCAAATGACCAAATCTAGAAATAGCTTTTCAGGCATTCAAAAAAATTGTGGCTATTTTTAGTTTTCATGATTGCAAACATGATTGTAAACATTGTAATGTATGTAAGCATAAGTACACACAGTATTTTTTTCTGTTCTTTTGACCTGAATGGCTTCACATTTTGTGGGCATTTCAGAGTTGTTCAAAACTTCAGTCAAGGACCACTAAAACAAAAAAAATATTGACCTAAACAAGCCACAATGCAAGAATCTCACCGTGTAACAATTTTGTCTTTGGCTAATTTTGCTTGATTGCTACCAAGAATGTCATTTGTAACTTTAAAAGGAGATAAATGGGGTTTGGATACTCGTTTGTAAGCACATAAACCACATTCTTCTGAACTAAATCCAACAAATTCATAGTCCTGCAACAGACATTTCATAAAATTAAATGTCAACGCAATGCACTGCAAAAAACTACTGACTAGCCTACTACATAAGTACTAAATGCAAAAAATTCAATCAGAAAAATAATTTAATATGTGATGTATCGAATTTAACAATTTTTTTTTTTAATGTCAATATATACCTAAGCAAACTAAAAAATTTACTGATTATGGTTAGAATATGGCTTCGAAAACTTACGATAACAATTTCTTTGTCTAGCCTATTGACATGTTCCTTTCATAATATCTGTACGTTCTAGAATAATTTTGGAATTTTTTTTATGAATTCCAGAATAAGAAATCCTTCAGACAAAAAAGAAAGCTAATTGAAAGCAATATCACTACCACTAAGTAGCAATAGTAATGGCAATATGAATTACGGCATTGGCGCATTGTTATAATCACTTGCCGATCACCATTTTTTGTTTTTTCTTGTGATAAAGAAAAGATACCCTCACCTATTGCTACCAGAAGGAAGAGCATGTGCATTTTTTATCTTTCTTTTTTCCCATAAAAACGAACGAGAAGAAAAACGCAAGAGATTAAAGAGAATAAGCAATTGAGCATTGACATGCATTGCATGCACAAGTGACATACAGTCTTACACATCCACTATTACTCGTGTGCACAATGCATGTGTAGGGCAGCGGGTGTGCAATGGCTGTTTGCTGTGTGCTTGCTACAGAGTGAGCAAAGCGCGATCAACGACATTCATATGCAAACAACGCAGAAGCAGCACATCTTAACAAATGTTTACTATTCCAATTCCATAATTCTGGAATGGATACGATATTCTGTAATGAACATCCCTACTAGCCTATGCCCTAATTTAAGCCTACTAGCCTACGCCCTAATTTAAGCCTACTAGCCTATGCCCTAATTTATCAAAAAACTTTTTATTTTTATCGATTTTAATAAGAATGCTGTAGACACTCTCTTTTTTAAAACCATTAGACTATATGTTTTCTTGTTGCTAGCCTATAATGACATAGTTATCTTCCTGTCACCAGACAACGTCAGACTCTAACAATTGCCAGGGTTAGGTCCCTTTGTCACTGTAACCTGTTAAGATGGTCAAAAATAAGACAAAAATGAATAAAAAAATACAAAAATTTTGAAAAACCAGAAAAATGTAACCTTTACGTAAATCTGAAACTTAAAGGCCTACAGTACAGTAAAAGTAATTAATTAACCGATAAACTTACTTGGTCTGCGTCATCATCAAAAATGTTTTGGAACTGATCATTGGCTTCATTCAGAAATGAGCACATTTGCATTACATTATGAGGACCCAATTTCTGAAGTTTTTTTCGAAATTTCACAGCTTTTTTGTGAATCTTTTTTCGAGGTTTTCCAGGAAAACCTCCTTTAGCAATTGATGCCATACTGGTAGTCACCCTAGAACCAGTATTTGTACTGTGTAGCTTTTAGTGCTGAAAAATAAACAGTAGTCATTAAGCTATCCAAAAACTTACTACTAATTCACCAAATTTATTTTTATGGCAGTGCTTGAGTTGTCTATTTTGGATTTAGCACAGTACTGTTGGGCTATGTATCTGGTAATGATATTTTGACATATCTTACATAACTCGATTTTTAATCCGCTTCAAGTTAATTGTAGTACAGCGCTGTTCTTGTACTGGACTAGCCTAGACTTAAAATTACCCATATCACTGTCAATATTTGATTTCATGACACACATGTGACAATTTTTTGATGACTAAGCAAATTCTAAGGGGGCGAAGTTTGGTTAAACTAAGTAATTCTAATTCAGTTCAGAATACTGCCACCAAATTCAGGTACAGACCAAAAAAAAAAATGTCTTTGCCGCAAACTGGTTCTATTTCAGCCAGAAATTTCTGAATTTTGCCTACAAATTCAGGTGAAGACCAAAACAAAACGATTTTTGCTGTATTCTGATTCTATCTCAGTCTGGAATTTCGGATTTCTTATTGACAAGTGGGTATCACTTGCCAAAAAACCGAGAGGGCCCAGACATATTTTGGCTCCTTCAGTGCAGAGTGTCAGACCCAAAGTGGCACCACCCTCTCGAAATTGACACCAGTGTCAGAACATATTGATCAATGATTAGCCTACATTACACCAAAAATTAAATTAGACAATTAAATTAACAACTTTTTAAATACGCCACAAACAATAAAGTTGCTTCAACAATTGATGCTGTTTTAACGAGAGCTGTTTGTTTTTCACAATTTACGCTGTTCAATTTTTTTCATGTTGCAAACCAAAAAGATATAACATATCCTCTATTTTTTGACATTTTTGGTTCGCAACGCAAAGAAAATTCAACAGTGTAAATCGCTGACTCAACTTCATTGTTTGTGGCATATTTTAAAAGCTGCAAATTTAATTTTCTATTGACTACAATTTTCACATTTTTTATTTTTCAACAACTCTCAGATGCACCACAAAATACAAGAACAAGATAAATCATAAAACAAAAACAATTTGTTCATTTATTTTTTGCATCATATTTTCCAGTCAAATTATTATACTTGCTGCATTATGCCAAAGCATGTTACGAGTTTGCAGAGCCCATCTTTGCGTCATTGGACTTTCAGGCAAAACAGCTCTTTTTGAAATGCCACAGCGGTGGCGAGCTATTGGCAACACTGTGTTCAATTTGACCTGCTCGAGATTTGAACCGCAGACCTATCGCTCTAAAAACGAATGCCTTACCACTCGACCAATTGGTATAGTTGTTAATAATTTTCTATTGACTATAATTTTCACATTTTCAATTGGTAGATAATTTTTGACACTTCTCATACTTAGCACAAAAAATTAACAGCGTAAATTGGTGAAACAAACAATTAGTTTATTTTTTGTAGCATATTTTAGAATTGTTAATTTTAATTTTCTACTAACTTCGACATTCACATTTTTTTATTTTTCTGCACTTCTCGCACACAAAAAAGAACAGCGTTGATCAAAAAAACAAACCATTTGTTTGTGTTTTGTATCGTATTTTATTGAATCAAATGTTCTTTTATACAGTCGAATCCGGTTAATTGCATACCGGATTATCGCATAATCCGCTTTATCGCATAAAAATTGTAAATCCCAAACCATAGCCAACCATTTGTTAAGAAAATAGTTTGGTTAATCGCATAGTGGTTTATTGCATTATCCGCTTAAACGAATAGAAATAAAGGGTTTATTCAATAGCTGTGTAAAACATTTCAAAATATATGCGACAGAAACGGACAGTTCCAAAGTCTTAACGGAAATAAACCATAGCAAAGCGCAAAACAAGCTCGCCAATTGCCAACATCGCAATATGAAAGCCGCCGCCGATTAGAGATCAAAACAAGGCAATGTGCGATGTGATTGATGTTCTTTGAAGACAATTACCGATAAGGAACAATAACACGTGGCTGCCATTTTGCAATCACTAATTTTCGCACTTTGCACTGTTTTTGTTTCATTTAACTTTTATCAGCTAGTTAGCTACACAGAACAAATTTTACTTATCAAAAATGATCGAAGCAGCAGGGACAAGTAAACAAATTAAGCGCAAAGATTTAACTTTGGCGGACAAAATTCTTGTCCTTGATGAACTTAAAAATAAAACATCTCAAAGCGCAGTTGCAAAGAAGTTTGGAATATCGCAATCACAGGTGTCACGAATTTTTGCTGCAAAAAAAAAGCTTTTGTCCGCTCATCGTAGCAACACAAATCCCACTCGTAAAAGGGCAAGAAAGAGTACCCAAGAAGAAGTGGAGGACGCCTTGTTACAGTGGTTTAAACAAGCGAAAAGTAGGGGTCTTCTAATCACTGGCCCAATGTTACGAGAAAAAGCAAAAGACTTGGGGAAAATAATGAACGTAGATTTCGATCCATCGTCGAGCTGGGTCACTCGCTGGCGAGAGCGGAATTTAATCGTTTTTAAGCGAAAGCATGGTGAGAAACAAGATCATGATTCTGAAGCGGCTGAAAATTGAATTACATCAGTGTGGCCAAAAATACAAGATGATTATTCTCCCTCAGAAATTTACAACTGCGATGAAACTGGGCTTTACTTTCGTGCACTCCCAGAGGGTACTTTGTGCTTTAAAAATGAAAAACTCTCTGGTAGCAAAAAGTCAAAAGAGCGCTTTACCGTTTTGCTTACTGCAAACATGGATGGCTCAAACAAGCTACGGCCATTTGTCATTGGAAAATCTGCTAATCCACGCTGCTTCAGGGGAATAAAAAAACTTTCGGTAACTTATAAATCTAATAAAAATTCCTGGATGACTGCAACACTCTTTCAAGAATGGCTAGAATGGTTTGATATTCGCTTGCAGAAACAAAAGAAAAAAATATGTTTGCTGCTAGACAATTGTTCTGCCCACAAAATTGACGATCCTGGATTACAATGTATTGAACTTGTATTTTTGCCGCCAAATACTACTTCCGCTATCCAACCGCTTGATCAGGGCATCATCAAGAACTTCAAACACTACTACCGACGTCGAATGTTACAAAAAATTGTCCTAGCCATTGATGCAGATGAAAACAGTACTGCGACCGAAGTGGCTCGGTCTATTTCTGCTTTAGACACAGTAAATTTTATAAGCGCTGCTAGGAACGATGTTTCTGCAGACACAATTCGAAACTGCTTTTTCCATAGTCTAACACTAGTAGTACCCGATGAGCCGTTTCTTGGATTTTCAGCGGATGAAGTTCCACCCTCATTTACGCAGAAAACATACACGCAATATGTTAGTCTTGACGATGACCTTGAAGTGACAGGTGTTCAAGATGATGCAGATATATGTGAAGAAGTTTTACAAAACAAGCAAGTTGAAGCAGACGATGTCAATGAAGAAAGCTCTGCCGACGCAACTGCTGTGATTCCACCAAAAAATAAAGAAGTGTTACACGCACTTGCTATAATTCGGCGACGGCTACAATTTGAAGGGGCCGATATGGACATATTTCTTCGTTTAGAAAGACAAATGCAAGATAGCATGCAGAATAAAATTAAACAAACAATTATCGCGGAATATTTTGCTTGAAATTAATAAACAAATTTGTAATCCTTCATTGGCTTGTTTTTGTTTACTATTTGAGTAAGAATTAGACGATTGCGTTCATTTTTGAGTAAGAATAAGATGATCGCATCCGTATGCACTTGTAGGTATGACGTGTGACGTTTTTGTGCGTAACGAGCGTCGCGCATCATGTGAACTTTGCACTTTCGGTTAAACGCATAATTCGGTTAATCGCATAAAAAGGCTTGACAAATTGACTATGCAATTAACCAGATTCGACTGTACTCCCTGTATAACGCCAAAGTATGTAACAAGTTTGCAGGGCCCATCTCCGCGTCATTGCGCCTAGGCAATATAGCTTCTTTATAAGAAATGTTGCAGCAGTGGTGAGATTGTTAGCAACACTGTGTTCGATTTCAACCATGGTCCTCCCACTCCAGAGATAACGCATTATCGCTATATCAACTTAATTGTTAATTTTATTTTTTATGAAGTATGACTTTTAGATTTTCTATTTTTTGACACTTCTTGAACGCAATGCAATAAGAAAAACAGCATGAATCATAAAAACAATAAGTTTACTTTCATGGCATGCATATTGTTTTTTTACAGCTTGATAAATTTGTTAAAAATGATCTTGTGTTAACAGCGTCATTAACGCTAATGACCTCTCAGCATGAAAAAATGTTTAGAATATGACGATAAAATCACGATTGTGTACTGATGATCGAAATTTATCAAATAAGCAAAAAATTACAACCTTAACACGTGTAAAGACCTACTGTAGTTTGATTGCATGATCCTTTAAAACAATAAGATCTAAAACCTTGCAATGTTTTACACACAATGAAAAAATTGCTTCTTTTTAAATGACGATTCCTCGAAAAGTTCAAGGTGAAATTTCACAGTTATGGTGTTGATCAAAGCCAAACTTTTTGCAGAATCACAAAATTTTAATCAAAGCATGCTGCATTGCCTAGTTTAATCGCAAATTTTATCGAAATAAGAAAATTTAAGTCCGCAAAGTTTGCATACTGTATGAAAAACAAATCATAAAAAATTGACCATTTTTAAATGATATCTCAAAAATTTGTAAAACTTCACAGTTTTGATGTTGATAGAAGCAGAATTTACTGCAGAATCAGAAAATTATAACCAAAACAATCCTTAGTATAAAGTTTCTTAGCTAGGTTGATTAAAAAAAGAACACCCAAATTTCCCCTAAATTACAAAAATTGCTAATTTTCAAATGGAATAATGTCAAAAAGTGCAGGGTAAAGTTTTATTTTTTTTTTCTTGATTGCAGCGAAGTTTACCACTGAAGCGGAAAACCATAGTCAGAACATGCCCAAATGTCTAATATTTATGCAATACACTGAAGACAGAAATAGGCTAAAATCCCATTTATTTTCCTCACCCCCTTATTTCATTGATTCATAAACGGTTATGGATTCGGAAAATGGTCGATTATGAAATCGTAACCGGTGTTGAATTTGGAATTTTCCTGAAATGATCAAGAAGAGACGTCGAGACAAAATTTGCATACAACTAATTGATTTCGAAAAAAAACTAAGTTTTTGCGCATGGGGTTGCAAGTGATTTTGTCTCAAAGTGATTATGTGACAGATGGCATTTTGAACACACAAAAGACCTATCTGCCAACCGTTTTGTACTACCATTGCATTGAAATTAAGGCATTGACTAAGAATAGCACTCACTACACTATTCTACCATCCTCAAAGCTGTCTAGCCCAAACCCTCACTTTGTGGCAAAATCACTGTGACGAAATCACCAAGTGACGAGATCATTGGTAACCTCTATTCGTGATTGAAAATACGTTTGATTGCAGCAAAATGGCAGCGTTAATCAATATCACTGTTAGTGTTAATGTATATAACAATGCAGAATTGAAATGATTACTGTACAATCAAAAAATAAATTTTTGGGTGATAAAAACTACATATTACATCATTAACATAGCAATCATACTGTATGCACGGCAACCAGTGATCTCGTTACATGGTGACTCCATCACAATGATTCCGCCACAAAGTGAGGGTTATGGCAAGACAGCCCTGGGCATCGTAGAATAGTTTAACGACTGCTGTTCTTAGTCAATGCCTTAATTCTAAGGCAGTGGCTATTTGCCTCTAGAGGCAAAATAGCCCCATGTTATTTTGCCATTTGAAGAGGCAAAATCGCCATTAGGACTATTTGGCCGCAAGTGCCAAACTAGCCCTAAGCCTAGCCCAAACCTAACCCAAAACCTAACCCAAACAGAGGAAAAACACTATTTTGCCACTAGAGGCAAAATAGCCACTTCCTAATTTTAATGCAATGGTAGTACAATACGGTTATCAGATTGGCCAATTCTGTCTTTTTTAAGTTCAAAATGCAGTCTGTCACGTACCGATAATCACTTTGCGACAAGCCAACCACACTGTGACGAAATCACTTTGTGATGAAATAGGCCTAATGTATCTTGGAAACTTCACCAATACTGCACAGTACGGTACCATCTAGAAAACTTAAAGGTAATGTTTTGCAAAAGACAAAGGAGCTAGATCTTTAAAATGATAATAATAAAATGATTGCTCAATTTTTGACATTGTCTTCTTCAGTTCTTGCAACTCAGGGTATCAGAAAGAGAGGTTGGTGCGACATGCATGGAAAATTTTTTCTCAGGAAAAGAAGTACGATAGCATTTTGTGCTAAAAATGTTGCAAAGTCTGAAAGTGCATCTCAGTATCGAATGAATCTGCAGGCAATTAAAAAGTGCTAATCGTAATTCAGAACTAATGATGTACGTGTGATTAAACTAGGTACATACCGGTATATAAGTGTTAATCTTGATGCTTGCCCTTAAGTGTTAAGTACCGGTACCTAAAAGAAAGCAAGTCAACAGCTTTTTTTACCAACTTGCAGTTGCATTTCATTATAACATACCGGTACCTATGCTATCAAAAACAGCAATTCAGAACTTCAGATTTGCATCTCTAAACTGCTAAATACTGGTAAATAACAGAATAATCTTCTTTGATGTTAGGATACTGTCATACTCATACTATAGGCAGTATTTTGTCAACTTGCCCATTGGGCCAGTGAAATTGGAAATTAACTTGCCCAACTGCTCTGTGACTGAGGCGCTAATGTGTAATACTACCGGTAGCCTACTATTTTAATCAGAAAAATCACAAAACTTGCCTAGCAGCTGAAGACTCCTCTCTGTCCCCAGAAATCAGTTTGTGAAGGCTGCAGACAACTTTCAGCTGGTTAAGCTCCCTCCACACAGCCCCTCCTAGTAGGCTATGCTAGTAAGCAAAATCCTAGTTACCAGTACGCATCTGCACATGTTGTTGGTTGAGAGAACCGGTTTATGTTGTAGGCCTACTTTAATTTTAAATACCGTAGCATCACTGTACCGAACCTTGCCTCTAGTCCGTGAGTTGAGAGTTGTACTCGTAGGTTGGTGACTAAATTACCCTAGTAATTGTAAGTAGCCTACCAGTAAATACTGTTACTACTGCGCAGGCTACAAATCAACAGTATCCTACAGTACAATAAATGCCAGTTCCGAGTTTGGACTGGAATAAGCCTACAGAACAGTACAGAGATACTGCAACACTGAACATTACTATTCTGCAGAGATAGCTTATGATTTTACGACTATGCAATAGCCTATACAGTAGCCTATTATCAAAGTTGCTGCCTCAAACTGTCAAACGCTCTCACTAACCCAAAGAGGCCAAACAACTTCACAATCAACCTTTAACTTGAGGCTTTGCAATGAATGTAAACGCTGTTCATGAAAAATCAACACCATTCGAAAGATATCAAGGCTTCTGTGATTTAATAACCAATATTTACAACGAAATCGTGTTGAATTGTCATCAACACCATTGCAAAATCTCATGAGCAGTAAGTGTTGTTTACCTTTACCAATGGTCATGGCGTTGACTCTGGCGCGCTTTCTATTCCTTTCGTGCCATTATTATTTTGACTCCGTAAAAACTGATCGTGTAAGAAACCAATTATTAACCTGTTGAAATTGTAATTACATTTCATTCGCCGAGTTGCCTTGGCCAGGAGACAGCAAAGGGACCATTCGGTCTTTGAATCAAGCTGCCACGTGCCTACCTGTCTATCACACTCGGTGGAGGCTTCACACTGTCCCTTTAATTGCCGAACGTCAAGCAGGCAAGCTGCGAATACCAATTTTTATAGTCTTTGGTTTGACCCGACCGGGAATCGAATCCCAGTCTACCGCTTCAGTAGCAGACGCATTATCCACTCGACCACTGAAATAGGTATCTGTGATGCTTGCATGATTTTCAGAATCCTATACCGATACAGAAAAGGGAGGATTGAAGATTTTACTAACAATACCTATTTAAATTATTGATTCTATTTGAAAAAGGTATAGGCCTATGGTATAGGCCTACTGCTGTAGGTTTTTTAAATTCTTTTGAAAAATGATTATTCTTAATTCCATTCTGTGGTTCATGTATAACCGCATGGATTTGGTGAAGACTGACCTATTAATGAAACTGGTAGGTGAATACTATGAAGATAAAGATATTGAAGACGCCAAATCACTGCTCTTTGATAAACTACCCTCTCAACGCAATGTCAAAAGAAAAGGAGATAATAAGAAAGAAATGAATCTAAAAGATATTCTGCAAGCATTACACTCCTTGCCTAATGAGAAGCAGCAACCAGACCATGATGCTGACTGTCTAATCTTTGCTACAGCAAACTGTCACTTTCCCTCTTTGGAGGTAAAGAATATTGATGCAGGCACTATTGTGACAGATATAGTGTCCTTGAAACAGGAAGTGAAGGAACTGAAAGAAGAAAAATATCAAAGTCAAAAATTGTCTAATCAAATGACAGAATTAAGAAGTATGGTGTCAGAGTTATCTGCATTAACAAAAAAGAATTCTAGCAAAAAATATCCTGTTTTCACAAACAGTCTAGATCCAGCATCAAATCCAAATTTTTCCAATTCAGAGCCTAAGGAAGCAACTGAAAATAAACCCAGCCCATCTTGGTATGTTCAAACTTTGAATGAAAATTCTCAAGAAAATGATCAAAGCAAAGCTTTATATTCTGAAAAAGTAAAAAAGCCAGGCAACAGCATTGTAGAGAAATCCAGACCTATGGCCAAAGAAGTAAATAATGATAAAAGTTGGGAAACAGTAAAGAAAAAGAAAAAAACACATCTAGGAAAGCTTTCGGGATCTTCTCTTAAAACGGTTCCGCGACGATTGCTACCAGCTGATGTTTTTGTATCTCGCCTAAATCCAGATACTTCAGAATCCGATATGACTTACTTTGTCAAGTTGCAATTCCCCAAAGCCACCAATGTGACATGCACTAAACTGAAAACCAAGTTTGATAGCTACTCTTCTTTTAGAATTATGCTAAATGGAATAAATTTCAAAGACTCCTTAAATCCTGAGAGTTGGCCAAATGGCGTTTTAATCAAACGGTTTTATTCACCTGCTCTTTCAAAAAATCAAGCAGGTTCATCTGCTCACTCAGATAATGCTGAAAAATTAAATAACACTTAAGCCGGATGGAGAGTCAAACATTAAAGCTAGTTTCGTATAATTGTAGAGGTGTGATGAAGTCTTGGCTTGATGTTGAGAATCTGTGCCGTAAACATGATGTGATTCTTTTACAAGAGACTTGGTTAACAAAGCAAAACCACTCAATCTTATCTTTCGTAAGTCCTGATCATTTTTCATTTGCTTTTTCCCCTGTCACTGATGAAAGCGGGATCAGACGTGGCAGACCTCATGGAGGAATAGCAATCTTGTGGAACAAGACACTCAAAAATGTTGTAGAGGTACGTAGCTCCAGTGGCTCTATCATTGGCATTAAAATTTCTGGCTATGATAGAGATTTGCTTATCATTAATGTTTATCTGCCATATTGCTGTCCTGACAACGTTGATGACTTCATGAATAAACTGGGAGAAATTAATGCACTGTGTGAAGAACACAGTGACTGTAGCCCATTCATTTTGGGCGATTTTAATGCCTGTACTTCAAATAATTTTGGCCCTATTCTTTCTGAATTTTGTGCAGACAATGGATTCGTCTTATCTGATTATAAATTACTTCCACCGGATAGTTTCACTTTTATAAGTGATGCACATGGAACTACTTCTTGGCTGGACCATTGCATGTGCACAAATGAATCTCATGCTGCTGTTAAGAAAATCTCAATTCTACAAGACTTCATCATTTCAGATCACCGCCCTTGTCAGGCTGTAATTAATTGCAACTCACGACAGTTTGAAGACTTTGACGAAAAACTCCAGCAAAATAGGTCGAGGCCTTCTCGTGTGGCTTGGGATAAAGTTTCTGATGAACAAAAGTTTGAGTACTTCAACCTGACTCGAATTCTAATGAGCTCTATTCTTCCACCTTTAGAAGCGATACATTGCAACAATACTAATTGCACAAACAACTCTCATGTGGCTGCTACAGAACACTATTATGATCAGATTGTTGACTCACTACTTAAAGCATCATCTAGTTTGAGCCAAAACAAACCAAGCAATGTAAGAAAAAATCCGGTAATACCTAATTGGAATCAAAATGTAAAAGCTGCTCATGCAGCAGCAAGGCAATCCTATCTGACCTGGATTAAGCTTCAGAAACCCACTGCAGGTCTTGCATATGAAAGTATGATTAACTCTCGCAAAACTTTTAAATATGCTCTGAGAAAAACGAAATCTATGAATGACCAGTTGTTTGCTGACAACATTGCAGCAAGTCTTACCTCGGGCCAATCTTCACCAAATTTTTGGAAGCATATTAATTTAGCAAATTACAACAAATACAAAACTCCTGTTTCCACCTGTGTAAATGGTCAAACTGGTGATCAAAACATTGCTAATATGTGGGAAGATCATTATAAATCTCTCATGAATTTTCCTGAAACTGAAGCGGAATCCGTAGCGAAACAGTTTGTGCACCAAACTTTAATTAATTGTGACCTTAATAAGTTGAACCATTTGCCTATCTGCGATGTAGGGCTCATTCAAGCTCAGTTACGTAAATTAAAACGAAAATGTGCTCCTGGCTTAGACAACATATGCACTGAGCATTTAATTTACTCACATCCCTTGATATCTGTTCATATTAGTATGCTGTTTAATGTGTGCTTGACTCATGGCTTTATACCTAACCGTTGTATTGCATCTATGATCACACCTGTAGTAAAAAGTAACAAAAATAGCGTTAGAGATGTTAATAATTATAGACCTATTGCTTTAGCTTCGACTTTTTCAAAACTTTTTGAATTAATTTTGTTAAAGTATTTAGAATCATTTCTACATACTTGTGACAATCAGTTTGGATTCAAATCTGGACATGGCACAGATTCTTGTGTATTTTTGCTGAAACAAGCCATTAACCATTACAATCAACATGATACTCCCCTGTATGCAATTTTCCTGGACTCCTCGAAAGCTTTTGATCGAGTCTGCCATTATATTTTATTTCAGAAGCTTATTGAAAAGCAGGTTCCTTTAATTTTGGTGCGATTTATTATGTATTGGTACAAAAACCAAATGATCACTATTAAATGGAATAATGTCTTTTCACGCTGTTTCTCCATAACCAACGGGGTCAGACAAGGTGGCATTTTGAGCCCTTATTTGTTCAATATCTACATGGATCAGCTTTCTGTTAAGTTAAATCGACTGGATATTGGTTGCTGTATTGGGGACAAGTGTTTAAACAATCTTATGTACGCTGATGACATTTGCTGCTTTGCTCCTAGTTTCAAAGGCTTACAAAGGCTTGTAGATACTTGCGTCGAATTTGCTGCAAAATACAATATTGTCTTCAATTGCAGGAAGACCAAAGCTATGTATTTTCCTTGTAAATTCTTCAAAACCACTGATCATAATCTAACTGTGAATGACCAGCATGTTGAATTTGTGAATAGTATTAAATACCTTGGTGTTACAATTAGCAGTGTTCTTTCTGATGAACTTGATATTAAAGCTCGAGTAAGATCTATATATTGCATAGCTAATATGCTTCGTACTAGGTTTTTCAAATGCTCTGTTAATGCAAAAAACATTTTGTTTCGTTATTTTTGTTCCTCTATTTACGGCATCAATCTTTGGTGTCGTTATCCTGCGTCCAGTATAAATCGTCTTCGTGTAGCTTACAACAATGCTTATCGTATACTTTTTAATCTCCCTAGAAGAATACACATCAATGAAATTATGGTTAATAACGGCATCTCGACTTTTTATTCGTTAATGAGAAAACATACTGCAAATTTCATAATAAGATGCAAGCACTCTCCAAACGCTTACATTCAACAAATTTTTGGCTCTGCATGTTTTCTTGATTCTTATTTTTCAGTACATTACTCAAAATTACATTTTGGCTAAATTAGCACGCATGTTTATGCTTTGTGTTGTGCCTGATAAATTTGTTTGTGTGTTTTTGTTTTTTCGCGTTATTATGGACCTTTGTTGAGTCTGATACAAATAAATAAATAAAATAAATATGGGGTACCATTTGTAAACCCCAACTTTCCAATGTAAGCTACCATAGCCTTATTAAGCGGTCTCATTTGCCATATCGCATAAGTATGAACAAAATGTTAGTCCAAGTACGTAAGTTTTATTTTGTAAACAAACATACGAATTAATTTAATCTTGAACTTTTAACAAACCAAATGGTTTGTCAAAGAAGTTTGGGTAAGTTGTCATTCCTATGCGCTACATCCATAGGTGGGCACAAGTCCGTTAATCGTTAATCCGTTAATAACGAAGCTAACTTTTTCATCTCGTTAATCCGTTAAAAAGTTTTTTCATGTTAACGGACTAAATTAACTTCCGTTAAGTGCTGTTTACGGACTAAAGTAACTTCCGTTAAGTTCTGTTAACTTCCGTTAAGGTTTTTATCGTTAATATCTTGCAGCTTCGTTGTGCATTTGAACTTGTTTTTATCTTAAAATTAGATTAGACTGTAAAATGTAACTTTCAAAACACGAAAGGACCACCATAGCAATAAATATTTCCTTACAATTAGCTCAACAGCGTCAATACGTGTTCTAGAAGCGAGTGAATAAAACGAAATGTAAATTACACGCAAAATGTTAACGGATTAACGGACTTTATTAACTTCTGTTATTTAAAGCTGACAATAACGGATTAACGTTAACGGAGGTGTGAAGTTTGTTAACGGACTAGTGGTTAACGAAGCTAACGTGTTGCATTAACTTGCCCACCTATGGCTATATCAAATAGGTTTGGCTAGCCGATAAATTGTCATTCCTATGTGATTTGTCAAACAGGTTTGGCTAAGTTGCCTGTCCTTCTACTGTACGTGCTTGATCAAATAGATTTGGTTTATTGGTTCAGTTATCATTCCTAAGTGTTGCATCAAATAAGTTTGATTTAGTTGTCATTCTTATATGTTTAGTCGAAGAGGTTTGGCTAAGTTAGCATTCCGATGTGCTTGCAAATGTGTGGCGTGTCAAAAGGGAGCGCGCTCCGATACCGGCTCGGTTGTACAACCTCTGAGCTGCGATGATCTGTTGACTTATAAAGCTATCGGTTCCAATTATCTTTCATTTGTGGTTACTTCCATGCTAGTTTTCCACATCGCCACTGGATGAAGCAGGAACTGCGACAAATGGCTTTGCGTTAGATAGTATTTAAGTGGTGCCATTCTTAAACTCATAAACGAGTATTAGATAGTTGGAAGAAGTGACAACATTAAAGTAACGAGCAGTGGTGGGTAGTAACTAGTTACAATTGTAACTAGTTACTTTTTTAGTAACTGTAACTGTAACTTCATTACTTTTTTTCAGATGTAACAATATTTGTAACTAGTTACCAGTTTAGAGCCCTAAAAAAGTCACAGTTACTTTTTGTACTACATGCTTTGAAGCAAATTACAGATTTTTCATGAATTCCATTCAAAATAATTGTATTACACTGGCAACATAGGACGTACAGCCGCATGTCTGATCAACCATAACCTTTCATCTATATTTTCTTCACTGTGTTCACTGGACTATACATGTGGTTGCTGGTTAAAGTGAAGGCAGCGATAGTTTTCCAACTTCGCTTCCTGGTGATTGAAACCGTTTGGGGATTCAGTGCTGAGTAGGCCTACTGCACAACTGTACGTGTACTAACAGTCAGCGTTAGTTTGCAATTTCAATATAATACTACCCTACCATCCAGAGCAGCAGTGGAGTAACTATTTAGTTTGGGTAAAGATATCTTAAAACCAAAACGCTGTGGGCTCAATGACGAACACTTTGAAATGTTAGCCTTTTTGAAAGGCAATTAACTGATTTTTCTTTTCAAAATTTTTGTAACTATCAGTGCATATTTTTAGATCTAGCTAGTCCTTTTTTCTTTGCATTCTTACACAAATGCGACTTTGAAAGTTGATGCGTGAAATTTAACGCTTTGACAAAACTAAATTTTGTGACAAAGAAACATCCTTGGTTTGATCTTGAGACAAACAGACGTAATCTGGCAAGTGCCGACAGGCCTGTTTTTAGTCCAAATTTTTAATCACTAAAAGTAACTGTAACTTGTAACTGTAACTAATTACTTTTTCAAATTTGTAACTGTAACTGTAACTTAGTTACCTTTTTTGTCAAGTAGCTGTAACTTGTAACTAGTTACTTTTAGAAAGTAACTTGCCTACCACTGGTAACGAGTTTTGCAAATAGATTCAGCTTTCAGAAGAATGATTACTACCACAAAAGCTATTCGCAAAGCACAGAAGAATAACTTAGCCAAACCTCCTAGCCAAAGCACATACACAAGAATGACCACTTAGCCAAACCTCTTTGACAACGCACAAAGGAATGATGATTTGCCAAACCATATTTAATATAGCACATATGAATGACAACTTAACCAAACCTCTTTCACAAACCACGTAGGAATGATAACTTAGTCAAACCACAGCACGTAGGAATAGCTACTTAGCCAAAACACATAAATTTGTTAAAGCTTTATGATAAAATACATAGGTTTCATTACAAAATAAAACCTACGTACTTGGACGTAGGTCAAAATGGGCAACTTAATGCAAAACGTTAGCTTCGTTAACCACTAGTCCGTTTACAAACTTCACACCTCCGTTAACGTTAATCCGTTATTTTCAGGTTTAATCAACGGAAGTTAATAAAGTCCGTTAAATCGTTAATATCTTCTTCTTCTTTTCTTCTTTTTTCATTGCCCGCTTTTCCGTGAGGGTTGTGGGGGTAGCTCAAAATTAAGCCGCCACACCTTACGGTCTTCCATCACCTTCGTCATTTCGCTAGGGCGAAGTCCCAAGCAATTCCCATCCAAGATCCTCAACGTAATCGGTCCATCTAGTATTAGGTCGTCCAACAGGTCTTCCCCCATTTGCTTTGGCAAGTAAAGCTTGTTTGGGCAGTCTTTCCTGAGGCATTCTGCTTACATGGCCTAATCATCTGAGCTGAGATCTTTCAATTCGGAGAAGTAACTGCTCGATGTGAAGAGATTTTCGAATCTCAGAGCTACGCACCTTGTTAAACCGTGTAACTCCTTCGATTCTTCGTAAAAACCTCATTTCGGACGCTTGCACTCAGTGGTGCCGATCTTTGTTAAGCATTGGGGGGATAATTTCCAATTTTACCCCAATTTTCAACATTGG
Source organism: Trididemnum nubilum (assembly GCA_963965965.1). Lineage (NCBI taxonomy): Eukaryota > Metazoa > Chordata > Ascidiacea > Aplousobranchia > Didemnidae > Trididemnum > Trididemnum nubilum. Next base: position 24,057,296 of record OZ014469.1, on the reverse strand, counting down.
GGGGATGAACCTTGACCACGATTTTGTTCAGGAGTGGAAATTTAGTGAAGACCAAAAAAAAAGCAAATGGAACACTTTTTTCCCCAAATTTACGCTCAGATGCACGCCCATTCAATTTTTTGGGGGGATACAGATGTGGACCATTCTCAAACTATTGGGGGGGATACAGCCTAATTATTGGGGGGATATATCCTTCCACCCCCCTTGTTTTGGCACCCCTGTTTGCACTTGTGATCGCATACTTTCGGTCATTACCCAAGATTCATGACCATAAGTGAGAATGGGGACAAAAACTACTTTGAAAATTGAGAGCTTTGCCTTTTTCGACAATTCTCGTTTCATGACAACCGAGTAGTGCAAAGCTCGCATTACTGCACTAGCCTTGCCTATTCGGGTATCCAGTTCTTCGTCTTGCCTTCCGTCACTCGTAAATGCAACCCCAAGATACTTGAACTTCTCTACCTGCTTCAGTGTCGCTCCATTCACTTGCAATACGCTTTGATCAGGGTTTCTTGAAAGATGAAGTACCTCAGTTTCGGCCGTGCTTATTTTCATTCCGGCGGTAGTGCATGCATCTGCAAAGCTATTTAATGCGCGCTGGAGGCCAGATTCTGTGGAAGAAAGCAGAACAAAATCATCAGCGAATAGCAGACAACTAATTTTGCAATTTTCAATCGTGGCACACTCATCAGCTTGACTGCATTTGTCGATCCAATTCATGTAAACAATGAAAAGGAGAGGTGACAAAACGCACCCTTGCCGGAGTCCAACACCCTCATGGAACAGCTTTAATTGCTTGCCATGTACCCGAACACAAACTTCCGGTCTGCAGTAGAATGACTCAATAGCGCGTAACAATTGACCATTGGTGGCCGAGCCATTAATTAATATATTTATCCTTGTGTTTTGTCTGCGGTGTCCGGTTGTTGGCACATACCGCTCACTGCAATGGGCGGTATTGCATAATGAGCGGATATTGCAAGACAAAAGGAATTTAATTACCGTGTCTTTGTTTTCGCTTTTCTTTGTTTGCTTGCTGTATATATACCGCTGCTTCGCTGTGTTAAAAATTAATTGAATTATTACGTGTGACGATAATAAACAATTACGTTGGTTTTGAGACTCGTTTGCGCACGAACTCACTAAATTGGTGCCCCAAATGAGTCTGCGCTGAACCAAAGCTTCAGCAAGAAGCTTTCAGAACATTCAAAAAAAAAAAAGTGAGAAGTGAAACAGTAATATTAAGCTGATAATTGCTCAACCTCTCGAAAAGAGTTCGCTAAAGAATTCGAGTGAAGAGTTCCAGAAGAGTTCCAAAACAGGACAAGAACTTTTCAAAACTATTCGTGCGTTGTTTAAAACTGCCCAGCTATTCGAAGAAGAGTTGTTCGAGTGGCCAGAAACGGAAACCGGAAACCTGAAGAAACCTGGAGAAGAAACTTCTGACAAAAAAAAAAACGGTACAGACTTTTAATTCATTTTTCTCGCATATTTACTAGTAAAAGTTTTGCTTATTCACCTGTAAAAATTTTTTCGCATATTTACCTGTAAATTGTTTTGCTTATTTATGTGTAAACTTTTCAAAACCCGCTCACCCGGTAATGCACAAATTACCAATAATACCGTATAATTTGAGAAAACGTTCCACGAAACAAAAACCTTCAAAACTAAAACCTATGACCACTCCAACCCCAAGGACCTCCAACCTACAAGACGCAATAATCCCCACAACTAACTCTCTCCCATCACCAACCAGCACCTCGCAAAATATCCAGTTATCACCCCCTATCTCAACATCCCCATCGGTGAATCCACCCAACCCTCCTACAGCTAACTTTTCCCTAACACACCCCGAGCCCACTGTAGCCCTCTCAAGTTCTCCTCAAAACTTATGCACCGCCCTTCCGACTGTAGAAAATTTGCTGGCCTCGGAAGACCAGTATGAAAATGAATTTCTGCAACATCCCCCTATCGAACCCTATGCACCGACCACTTCTACATGCAACGAACCCATCATTTCGTTAAATCAACCAACCCGCTCCCCGCCCATTCCAATTACCACCAATGCCGAACAAAATCTTTCTGGTCTTGAAACTTGGGCACGAAACTTGCCTTCACCTCAAACTTTTCCCCAATTAAATCAGGCACTAACATTTCCCAATGCGCATTATGCTTCTAGACAACCTCCCCAGTCAAACTCTCCTTGGCTAAACCAGCAACCCGCGCCGTTCACTCAATCAGCCAATGTTTCTCTACCGCCCTTTTGGGAATCAAACGTAGAGCTCTGGTTTTCTACAGCAGAACATGCATTCACAGCGAACGGCATTTTCAACGAACACAAACGTTTTTCCTTAGTCCTAGGAGCCCTTGACATTAAAATGATCCAAAAAATTCAATATGTTGTTCGATCACCCACTAGTTACCCGTACCAAGATATAAAAAAGCCCTGATAAAAGCCTGCAAACTAGAGATGGCGCGGATAACAAAAAATGCATCCGCATGCTGCGCTGCGTCCGCAAACTTTGTCCGCATGCTGCACCGCACCGCATTCAAACACAACTAAGTTCACGCTGCACCGCGCCGCACCGCAAGTTAAATATCTTTTAAATTTCCACTAACATGAGAAAAAAATTAGCTCTCTAGCTTATGACATATAAAAAAACTGATTTTTGGGGTATTATTTTGGAGAGTTTTCAAAAGAGTTGCTCTCTCAAACCATGTCAAAATATTTGTTTTTTAAACATCTGCCGGTATAAAAAAAGTAATGCCCTAGCTTGAGTCATTCAAAAAACTAATTTCTGGGGAGTCCATTTGGGGGCCCCTGGGGGGGGGGGCGGTGTAGTACTTCCATACTATGTCAAACTATTTGTTGCTTAAATATCTACCAATAAAAACAAAAACCTATCACCCTAGCTTGAGCAATTAAAAAATTTAGTTTTTTAGGGCCCCATTTTGGGGGGTTCTGGGGAGAAGCCTCAAAAAAAATTCAGGAGACAAAATAGCATTTGCAGCCCCACAAATTTACACAAACATTAGATATCGATGTTGCGTGGTTTAGGAGAAGAAGAGTGCACAAAATTTAGAAAGCTAAAACTGAAAAAAGAAAAAAAACTTAATGCAGCTAAAAGTGTAGGTAGAGATGACAGAGTATCTTACGACATATAACCATGTCAAATATTTTTTGCCGTACTTAAGCCGTTTTTGAATAAGACCACTTTTTATACCAAACTTTTGAAGTAGTTTTCAGATCCTAAACCTGAAGTTACGGAACTCTTTGCCTTGAAATTTGGCACACACAAATAACTTATGAATCTCAAACTGCTGTCGAAATTTCATGCAGCTAGACCTAACCATTATCGAGTTATAAGTAAAAGTCTGACACTTTGCACTCGTTAACTTTGAAAATGGCCGAGTAAAAACTAAAAAACATGCGACGTGAGATCAGTCGTTTCAATTATAGGCTTTCAGGTTTAATCTGCCTTGTGTGTGCTTGCTATCAGTTTTTCTGAACCATGTTTTGGCAATCAAAAACAATCTACCCAGTACCAGTCTACCTGATGATTTCATGCAACTACTGTACTAATCCCGAACCAGTAGCTCAATTAATGAAATATAAGGTATCACGTGCTCTGCATGCTGTCACTAGCTACTACACTTGTATGAAACTACCCTATGTATTAATACCTTTGCCGTTTACATGTGTGTTGGATTGTGGAATAAATTTTGCCACTACGTATATGCAGTGGCGGATCCAGAAAATTTTGGTGGGGGGGGATTTGAAGCCAAAACCTCAAAAATTCGGATGTCTTCACCAAAATTGAGACTGATTTTTCGGCCGAAATCGGAAATTCAAACGTTTTTTTTGCCCAAAATCAGGTGGTCTCCAAAAAAAAAAAAAAAAAAAAAAAAGGTCTTCACCAAAATTGAGACTGATTTTTCGGCCGGATTCGTTACGTTTAGGTCGGTGGGGGGGGATGCATCCCGAAATGGAGCCGAATTATTTAAAATAAGGGCTGATTTTTCGGCCAAAATCGTAACTTTTAGGCTGGTGGGGGGGATGCATCCCCCCCATCCCCCCCCTAAATCCGCCACTGCGTATATGAGATAGGCTCCAGACATAGAACCGAAAGCCTAATTCTTGATGCCATGACCTGTTGACAAATAGGCTACACTGAACTAACTCTTTCACTCTGAAATGCAAGCGCATGTGTAGTAGAAACTGTTGTCTAGCCTTGGGCTTGTACCAATACCATAGGCATAAGCCTACTGCATAAAGGGGGGGTGTGTTTGCTAGGCTTTGTTTTGTGCCTCTACTCTGATGATTGTTTCCGACAAATCTGTTTCTTCTACTTTTGTCTGCCTTTGTTTCATCTTCTCACCGATAGGGGTGCCGAAACCCAGGGAGGGATCGGGAGATATATCCCCCCAATTTGACTGTTTCTCCTCCAATAATTTGAGTATAGTCTGCACCTGCCAGCCTGCATCCCCCCAATAATTTGACTTTGGTGTGCATTTGAGCGCAGGTCTCCACTAGAAGTTGGGAAACAAAGTTTTCTTTCTTTAGGTGAAGACCTTTTTTTTGGTCTTCACTTAATTTGCTAACCTGAAAAGTAAAAGAAATCGTGGTCGAGGTTCATCCCCCCCAAAGTTGAAAATAGGGCAAAATCGGGGTAAAATTGCAAGTTATCCCCCCAACTGCCCAATGCTCAACGAAGATCGGCACCCCTGCTCACCCAACGTCCTAAACCTTTCCTAGTCTAGCCTACCAAAACCAAAATCTTTTTGTTGGTGTCAAAAAAAAAAACACGTTCAGCGGATCATAACTAAGTTTCTTGTAGCCAAAATAGCCGATTCTAGGATGCTCCGAATTCTGAAAAAATAAACTTGAACTGAAGGCACCTTTTCCTGTTTTAGTAGCATGCATTGTCTTCAATTCATACCGTATAATAGTTACATCCAGACTAACCATTATTGTTCATAAAGAGAAAATCACCAACAATAACTGTAAAAAAAATGTGAAAAAATTTTTGTACGCGGCGCTGCGCTGATGCTGTGACGTAATGCAGATTTTAGTTGCCACGCTGCGCGGCGCGGTGCACCAATAACAGCGCGCGGCCGCGTACGCTGCGCTGTTGCCATCTCTACTGCAAACTAAATGAAAACGACCGCTAGGATATTTTGTTTAATCGAACTGAACTAGGCGACCGCAAGCCCAGTGAAATGCTAAGCGAAATGCGTCAATTACTGGAAGCATATGACGCCGATAACGCACAAACCAATGCGGTTCTTAAAAAGCTTTTTCTCGATACGCTTCCTCAGCAAGCTCGAACCATTCTGGCGGCAAACTTAGAGACGAATCTTGATGTCTTGGCCCTACGTGCCGACGAAGTTGTAGCAGCACTATCCCAAACTTCAAACCAAACCGACGCACAGCAGCAGTTAATAAACGAAATTTTTGATCAAAAACTAAACAAAATTATCGAGACACTTCAGGCCCCTAACACGACTACGCAACACACGCCTCGACAACCTGGAGGCTACAGAACAAATTATTACAATAGCCGACCTCCTTTCTACAACAGATTTAATGACGCTCCCCGACAAATGTACAGGCCCAGATTCAATACTTACAACCAAAACAGCAATTTTCAGCAACAAAAAAACTTCCGGATTCGACCTTGTGGGTCGGCGGCGTCGAATCGGAAGTAAACACCGGCCCACTCTTTACTATTTACGATAAAACCAATAACATCACATTTGTAGTCGACACAGGATCAACAGTAAGTTTGCTCCCACAAACCTTCGACTCTGAGACTTACAACGGACCACAAGACCTTCTGGCAGTCAATCACACACGATTAACAGTCCAGGGATTAACCAAGTTAGATGTGGACTTGGGCCACTTACAGCTCTATCCCTGGGTATTTAGGGTTGCTGATGTTCCGTTTGGAATAATCGGTTGTGACTTTTTAACCTTTCACAGCTTTCAGGTAGACGTTAAAAACAAACGTTTAAGCGAACCCGAAAGATCTGAGTTCAATCTCCCACACGAGGATACGAGTAGCAGAGCAGACGCTGCGATCACTACTGGTTTCGAACATTGCTCACAATCTTTTGTTTCTCACCCTCCCATCATTGAGCAGCACGAGACTGATATGGCACCTTTCGAAGAAACGCTCAATGTTGAACTTGAATTCGCCAACCCAAACATTAGAGAAACAAACTTCGAGCTAAAATCGCAACGGCTGGATAGGGAAGCCAACTCAGCTTCCGCCGTCCAACAAAGTAAAATAGAGCCTTCTACCAAGCATGGTCCCACTCCACTGTCTCTCGAAAAAGGACAAAGCACAGTTAAAACAACAAAAGTCTCAGTTGAAACACAAACAGAGTCGCAACTCCCCGATTTCGATATCTCACCAGCTGAATGTCAGTCATGCGAGAAGGCAAGCAAAACTGCCATACCTCCCGCAGAAACATTTGCAGTTGTGCATTCACTGAATGACAAAACAATACGTCATTCAGAAACCAAAAAAAACAACACGCAATCAACCTCGACTGACGCCTCAAAGGTTGAGCAAATTTAGGCACTCGAGATGAAAACTACCGCTTCACAAAGAGAAGCACCTGCTTTACAAAACACGCTCATTAACGACTATGCAGAGGTTTTCCAAAAGAACATTCAAACAACAAATTTCATACATAACATTAATCATCACATCATAACATCAGGCCCACCTGTCAAGTCTAATCTCCGACGTTTGTCTCCCGAAAAATTAACATTCGTTGAGGAGGAGATCGCTCAACTCCTACAAGATGGCATAATTACCCCATCTTCGTCTCCGTATGCCAGTCCAATACACATTGTTCCAAAATCTCAACCAGGAAAGTTTCGAATGGTTGGAGATTACAGGGCACTAAACACTACAACGCAACCTGATCGCTATCCCCTACCATTCCTTAACGACTTCGCTGACATGCTACATGGCTGCACAGTATTTTCCAAACTAGACTGTTACAAAGGCTATCACCAAATACCAATGGCCGCGGAAGACGCTCATAAAACAGCAATCATTACGCCTGTTGGTCTGTACGAGTATAAAATGATGCCGTTCGGTCTACGAAATTCCGGAAACACCTATCAACGTTACATCGATCAAGTTACTCGCGGTCTGCCCTTTTGTTTCGCTTACGTGGATGATGTCCTTGTTGCTTCACACTCTTTTGAAGAGCATGAGCATCACTTACGACTACTACTTGATCGCTTTAAACAAAACGGTGTGACACTAAACAAAGAAAAGTGCGAATTTGCAGTAACTAACCTCACATTTTTAGGCCACCACATTTCTACCAAAGGATTTGAACCAATCGAACAAAAGGTACAGACAATCACAAAATTCCCAAAACCCCAAAGCATGAAGCAACTCAGACGATTTTTAGGGATGATAAACTTCTACAGACGTTTCATTCCAGGGTGCGCAGAAACATTACAACCACTAAACAAAATGTTGTCACCGGGTAAAAACAGCAAAAAGAAACTCAAATGGTCTGTAGAAGCTGTTTCAGCATTCCTTAAAATTAAACAAAAATTGAGCAATGCAACATTACTTACCTTCCCCACTCCTAACGCCGAAACTGCCATCTTCGTGGACGCAAGCGTTTCCGGTTGCGGAGCAGTTCTCCAACAGAGAGCTGAGAAAAGTGATGCTTGGAAGCCTTTATCATTTTACTCTCATTCTTTCTCTTTGACCCAATCACGCTACTCCACGTTTGATCGTGAATTATTAGCCATATATTTAGCTATCAAGCATTTTCGTTACTTTATCGAAGGCCGAACCTTCACTGTCTTCACCGACCATGCTCCACTTTGCAAAGCTATATTTTCACGATCACAGAACTCCTCTCCGCGCCAGCAGCGACACCTTGACTTTATCGCGCAGTTCACAAGCGATTTACGCTATGTCAAAGGTGAAAAGAATGTCGTTGCTGATTGCTTATCGCGCATAACCGCAAGCGTATTCGAGGAGCACGAAGCAATCGACTTCTTAGAAATGGCAGCTGCTCAACAACACGACCCAATTATAGACCATATTCAAACATCCAAAAATTCACTAAAACTCGAATACAAACCACTGCCCAATCAAGGCGTGTCAATCCTAGGCGACATGTCAACTGGAAAGTTTCTCCCACTTGTACCAGAGGCTTTCCGCAGAAAAGTGTTTGACTCATTCCACAGTTTGTCCCATCCTGGAATCAAGGGGACCCAAAAGTTGATATCGAGGAGATACACCTGGCCCGGAATAAAAGCGGACGTAAAGCAGTGGTGCCTGTCCTGCTTAGCGTGCCAACAGTCCAAGGTACAACGGCACACAATGTCACCTTTACAAGCATTTGTGCCACCGTCACAAAAATTTTAACACATTCACATAGACATTGTGGGCCCTCTACCAATCTCCTGCGACCACAAATACCTATTAACGATAGTTGACAGATTTAGCCGTTGGTTCGAAGCCCTTCCTCTGAGGGACATATCAGCTAAATTTTGTGCTGACGCTTTTGTATTACACTTTGTAGCTCGTTATGGTGCCCCCTCTACCCTCACAGCAGACAGAGGCAGGCAGTTCATTTCAGGTTTATGGAGAGATTTGGCTAAATTTCTAGGGTGCGAACTCATAAACACAACATCGTACAACCCCAAGGCCAACGGGATAGTCGAACGATATCACCGAGTAGGCCTACTGAAAGCCTCAATCAAAGCTCAAAAACAGCCTAGCGACTGGTATTCCAATCTTGGATGGATTCTGCTAGGACTAAGGACCACTATACGCAACGACATGGATTTCTCCCCGGCAGAAATGTTATACGGTTCATCACTCAGAATCCCTGGAGAGTTCCTTTCCCCTCAAAAAGAACAATCTCATATTGAGTACGTGCAACAACTGCAATCTTTCGTTCAAACTCTAAAACCGACGCCAATTAGAAAGCATCCCCCACGCTCAGTTTATGTTGATCGGAAGCTTTCAACATGTTCTCATGTTTTTGTAAGACACGATGCCGTTAAAATAGGCCTTCAAAGACCTTATGATGGCCCGTACAAAGTGTTGCAACGAACTGACAAATATTTCAAAGTTAACTTAAACGGAACTGCAGATAACGTGTCAATCGACAGGTTGAAACCTGCCATCCTTTTATCGGATTTCGAAGATCATACGTCATCAGATAACCAAACTAAAAAGCCGCAGCACAACACGAAATATCAGCAGTTGAAACATAAAATGCCTTTTCACTTTACAGATCGCAGCCAAGATACTCGAAAGGTTACAGCGGTTTCTTCCACAGGCAGGATCACACAAAAAGGCCGTGTAATTCGCGCACCAAATAGATTCCACTTCTGAGCATGGCATCAGGAGATCTTTCAACTTTCTTTGTTTGTTTGTTCGTAGCTTTTGCTGCTGTGCATTGTACAGGCCAGTGGTGCTGGCTTAGTGTTACCTATATGCCATGAAAATATGATCAAAGGAGAATTTTACATTCCGAAGCCTTTGCAGTGTGTGCGACACAACACGACTTCTATTATAAATTGTAGTGCTGCCGTATATTACCCTAGTGATAATTTCTTAAAAATATCCATCACAACTTGCGAACTTTACAAAACGACTTCAGAAACAACAACTTACTTTTTTGGTGCCAAAACTAACGATAATCATGCATATCACTTACCGCCACCTTCCGTTGCAGTTTGCTCCGAATGGGCCCGTACTTTAAAATCAAATTGTTGTGGCAGATTAGCACAAATATCTGACATATCGTGGGCAACCTCTAACGCACCGGCTATGGTCTACGTCTGGCCCACAACACACAGAGAAACCGTATGAAATGCTGTTGTCTCACGAATCACAGGAATATACGACCACTTATGCAAGCAATTAACTTCACCATTAAACTCTTTATCACATTGTGCAATAAAAAAAGGGTCTTGCATAGCAGGAAACAGAATACACATTATTTAAATGAAACAAAATACACAAACCGAGTTACAAAAATAAAAAAAATTCATAACGTAAAATTACATCTCAATAGTTTAAAGCAAGTCTATCGCGCTGAAATCAAACAGCTCGGCATAAGTTTGCTTTCACAAACAACATGCCCTCCATCAGTATTCACTTGTTTCCCAAAATCTTCAGTTTGTGATCCCTCTGGAATTATTCTTGTACCTCATCATTGCTCCTCTCTGAAAAGCCTACAAGTGACTAAAAGGCCCGTATCTAAACCGCCTACTCTTCCTTTAGTTCGATTCCTTCAAGAAATGACAGATACAATGCAGGAAACAATAAACAAATTAAACTCTGATCTAAACTTTCAAGAGTGCCAACTTCAATCTCTTTTCACTACCTTATACTCCCTTGTGGGGCGGCAATACCCTGGGCAAGTTTTAACCTCTCTTCTCCGCAAACCAGTGCTGGGCACTTCCGCAAACCGGTCCGCAAGTCCGCAAATCCGCAAATTGCGGACTCAAGGTTTTGGTTTGCGGATTTGCGGACCGATTTCTTACCGCGGATTTGCGGTAAAAAAATTGAAATCTACCGCAAATCCGCAAATCAACAACATCACTGAGATTGTTTCTGCAATTTCAAAAAAATACGTATTTACCAGAGGTGGAGTCGAGGACACAAGGCTCGAGGCCAAGGCCAAGGACACAAAAAAAATCCAAGGCCAAGGACAGCCCTACAAAGGACAGACACTCTTGCGGCCAAGGACAGGAATGCTTGAGGCCAAGGACGCAAGCGCAAGTGCTCTCAAAAAAAAAAAAAATAGAACTTCAGAAAAACTTTTCAGGCGATCTTCAGAAAAAACCGCTTTCCAAAAAATTTTTCAGGCGCTCCACAAACTTTTAACAACTAAAAAATAGTGCTGTCCTCGAGCCGAGGACAGGGCAATTTTTGCGGACTTGAGGCTTCGAGGCCAAGGACATCAAAATGTGTTCTCGAGGACTCCACCTCTGGTATTTACGATTCAATGTATTGACAGTTTTGGGTGGATGTATTTCTAATGTACAACACCCTCTTACAAAGTTCCTCTGCTGTGGAATGATTATTTCCCAGAGGTGCTGCTATTCTTACAGCAAAATGAGTTGGCTTAAGGTCAAGAAACTTCTAGCAGCTTGTTTTTGTGAAGGAAAACTTGGACTTTTTGAAGTGGCAAAGGGTTGCACAAGACGACTTTGATGACATGCCCAGCACCTTTAGTAAAAAAAAAGGATGCAGGTCTACCAACATTTTTAATCTTTGTTGTATCTTTTTAGTCTTTTTGTTTCATTGATCGTCTGTTTGGAAGGCATGCTTTAGATTACAGCTGTATATGCGCTGCCACTCAAGAAATTTCCAAAGATTTTTGGAAATTAATATTATCGCTCTCTTTAGAATCCTGAAAAACATTTCTGTATCCTGAATAATTTTGTAATATTTGGTGATGAATACTTAATACTACACTTTGCTTTTTTTGTATTCCAAGGTATGTGTATTGTGTAAACGATGCGTCAAAAAGCTGAGCCTATTTTTTATTCAAGAAATGGCATAAATTTCTGAGCAGTTGGCGGCGTTACTCCAAAATTTTCCAAGATTCACGAGCAAAGTTAACCATATTGACAAACTTTTTGGCGGGTACATTACTACGGCACATTGATCTTAAAGATTTTTGGCACCACCAACAAACTGGCCACTGTCGAAACAAATTTCTAATTTAACAGTGACCATTAATTGAACCTACGTTACATACCGATAACCAAGACTTAAACCCCAAATTTTCTATTTCTGCAAATTACCTTAAGTGCTGAGTGCTGACTACTCAGCGCTAAAGAGAAACATAAAATTTTAAATGAGAGCGAGTTTTCAAACAAAATTAATATCTGCACCCAGTGGCGTAAACAAAAAGTTTCCATCGGGGGCCTAAAGTTTTGTCGCACTGTGACGCCACAAATCAATGTTATGGAAAGTGCCGAAGGCAAGACCATTGTAGGGTGGTCCGGGGACATGCTCCGGAAAAATTTTTCAAAATTACACTAAAAATACGCGTTTTCGTGCATCCTGGAAGCAAGTTTTAGTAAAATGCTTTTACGAGACTTACTTGAAGAATGAAATCGTAAAATGAAAATGCTTCAAAAACAATACCGAATTAAAAAAAGCTAGGTCATTAGTGAAGGAAGAAAACAAACCAAACTAAAGATCTGTTTATTTTTGCATCCTCTTAGAATTTTGCATCTTGAATTTATTTTGCATCCTCATCCTTTTAGAACTGCTTGGTTTTGCTTTATCTGTTTCATTTTTAGGGTCTGAGGGGAAGACCACGGCACAGTGGCCTTCTTCTTAGATACGCTAACGTCTGCGTATAAAACTTGAAAGCTTTTAAAAGACTGCTCTTATCCAAAATTCGACTAGAAGTTCAAGCGTAGGAATTTCATGTAACCATTGATCAGGACTGTATTGCAACTGAAATAAAATAAACAAGGAGCAGAACTTTTGGCTTGTTCTTCTTAGACCTAGCACCTTTCATCTTTGCAAAAGTTTGCCTTTGTATGAATACTTTTCAAAACAATTTAAAAATTTTTTGCACCAGTACAGGAGCAAAAAAAACAACGCTAACTGCAATTATCACGTTTGAAACTAAGTCTGCAAATTGCCATGCGTGATTAAGAAAGGAGAAACTGACATCGACAATCCCCCCCCTCCATTCTGTCACTCAAGCAGCAAATACTAGCCTGTATGCCTGTAAAGTATCATTTTCAAGAACGCAAAAACGCAAGTTCGTGAGTCTCGAGTTTTTACTTTTCCGCGACCCAATAAGGATTTGTGCATCTCTGTTTCTCCAATATGACAAGTACATGTACTGTAAAAGTATGTAAATCAAATAAGGATATTCAACTCAACGAACATAGTGTAGTCAGAAGTTAGAACGAGCGATGAAAGTGACTGGCAGGTAAAGTTACTTTCTTCCAAGTGTCTACTCCAACCACCAGAGTCGCAGCCGCAATCCAACTCCGGTCGCAATTTTGTTTAAACAAACCTGCGTACATTTCCACTCGGCCCTGCTACTGACATGTATATTATAATTTACAAAAGCAGAATATTAAAGAAACCGAAGAAAACTTACTGATGTTTATTACAGGTCTGCACCGATATGGAAAATATCAAGCATTGTTATATTGCCAAAGGTCTCCTCTATTTATCAAACCAGGGAAAAAAAAGCAAAGTTTGCGGTTCAAGTTTGCGGAAGTGAAAAGTCATTTGCGGTTGCGGAAGTGCAAAAAATTACCGCAAACGTACCGCAAACTTGCGGATTTGCGGTTGCGGACCACCCATTGCTATTTTGCGGAATTTGCGGTTGCGGACTAAAGTTTAAATTTGCGGTGCCCAGCACTGCCGCAAACCAACCGCAGGAATAACCGTAGGTGACGTGTTGACAGAAATCACTTGCATAAACTCCAACGTAACCCTTCTCCCAAGCATGCGCCATGGAAACGTGTTCTCTTCTCGACCCTTAGTACGAATCCTTGGCCCAAATTCAACTTCACAAATTGGACAAGTCTACAGAGATGGGAATTTCTACGTTGGTGTCCGCCTTATTGAAAATTTTGTACCCGGCAGAATATTCACTTTCCTAATTCATGACAAATTCTACACTTTCTCCAATTATACCCTCATTCATTCCGACGCAAATGTTTACCCCCTTTCTCCAAACCTAGCTCCTATCAACGCGCATTATGATACCATCGACTTTCAATCTTTCACTCACCTTTTTCCTTCGTCCACTCTTGGTTTCGAAGATGTTAACTCGCTCCTTCAAACCATAAGCGAAACCAACATGATGAGAGATCAGTTATCTTCTCTCTTTCAACACACAGACACTTCCACTAACACATATAAACCATTTTATATACTTGATGCCACTACCTCTTCCATCCAAAATGTGTTTATGCAACTAATCTCATCCATCTCCAACCCCTTCATAAACTTTTTGGTCACCACAGCCTTTGTATTGTCGTTAATTTGGTCCATAATTTTGACAAGGTGGACATTACGTATCTGCATGTCATTGTTGATCAACAAAGTGAAGAATCGGACCCATCCACCTAACAACAATGTCCCTGAAGTGTAAAAAGTGCTTATTTTGCGTTGTGTTTCAAAGTACTTGATCACTGATGTGTATTCATTTGTTCAATAATGAAGTTCCTTAAATGTTTTTTTTCACACGTTGTTCATTGTTGGTGCTCTGCCCCACTTTTCTTTTCGCCGACTGATGTGTATGCTGGACAGCCTCGGGAGGCTTTGTCGTCCATCATGCCCATCATTCTGGGGGGAAGATCTGTGGTGGCCGAGCCATTAATTAATATATTTATCCTTGTGTTTTGTCTGCGGTGTCCGGTTGTTGGCACATACCGCTCACTGCAATGGGCGGTATTGCATAATGAGCGGATATTGCAAGACAAAAGGAATTTAATTACCGTGTCTTTGTTTTCGCTTTTCTTTGTTTGCTTGCTGTATATATACCGCTGCTTCGCTGTGTTAAAAATTAATTGAATTATTACGTGTGACGATAATAAACAATTACGTTGGTTTTGAGACTCGTTTGCGCACAAACTTACTAAAGACCATTAACGCCATACTCCTGCAAAACCTTCCAAAGTTTATCCCGAGGAACTCGGTCATATGCTTTTTCAAGATCGACAAAGCATGAAAAGAGATCTTTGCCATACTCCCAGGATTTCTCGAAGATTTGCTTCAGAGTGAAGATTTGGTCCGAGGTGCTGCAACCCGGACAAAAACCGCACTGACCATCTTCCAGTTTTGATTCCATTATTTCTCGGCATTTTCTTTCCAGGCATTTGGCATAAACTTTTCCTGGCAAACCAAGGAATGATATCCCTCTGCAGTTTGTACATTGCTTGCGATCTCCTTTCTTGAATATTGGAGTAATCACACCTGTTTGCCAACAGTGGTGGGCAGTAACTAGTTACAATTGTAACTAGTTACTGTAACTAGTTACTTTTTTAGTAACTGTAACTGTAACTTTGTTACTTTTTTTCAGATGTAACGATATTTGTAACTAGTTACCAGTTTAGAGCCCTAAAAAAGTTACAGTTACTTTTTGTACTACATGCTTTGCAGCAAATTACAGATTTTTTATGAATTTCATTTAAAATAATTGTATTACAATGGCAACACAGGACGCACAGTCGCATGTCTGATCAACCATAACCTTTTATCCATATTTTCTTCACTGTGTTCACTGGACTATACATGTGGTTGCGGGTTAAAGTTTAAGTTAAAGCCGTCAGGCCTGTTTTTAGTCCAAATTTTTAATCACTAAAGTAACTGTAACTTGTAACTGTAACTGTAACTAGTTACTTTTTCAAATTTGTAACTGTAACTGTAACTTAGTTACTTTTTTTGCCAAGTAACTGTAACTTGTAACTAGTTTCTTTTAGAAAGTAACTTGCCCACCACTGTTTGCCAATCTCTGGGAGTTTTGCCAAGCTTCCACGCAACTTAACACACTCGCGTTAACCAGAGAATTCCTTCTCCAGTCAGCGCTTTCAACATCTCGGGTCTGATTTCATCTTCACCCAGTAGCGTAGCCAGGGGGGAGGGGGGCTCGAGCCCCCCCATTGGCTTGTGAAGTATGCAAAATCGCATGTTTTTTGTGCTTTTGAGGCCGATTTTCTGAGAAAAACTGAAAATAGCCCCCCCCATTCGAAAACAGCCCTCCCTCAAACGTCTGAATTTACGAAATTGGACGAAAAATCAGTCTCGATATTGGTGAAGACCTTTTTTTTTTTTTTTTTTTTTGGAGATCACCTGATTTTGGGCGGAAAAAAGCTTTGAATTTTCGAGCTTTCCGAGAAATTTCGTCTCAATTTTCGGACAAACCGTCTGAAACTGCTTCTAGATCAATGAAAATTCCAGTCAAGGTTGTTTGCACACTTCTCACTCTTTCAAAATAGCCCCCCCCCAGTTTCCAAATCCTGGCTACGCGCCTGTCTTCACCAGCAGCTTTTCCAGATTTTATCCCTTAATTGCCGTTGCCACTTCTGCTGCAGTGAAAACTTCGTCCTCCCCTAAATGTATCACTTCATGTGTGCCACGAGTCGATGCCTTTACAGGGTTAAAAAGATCTTCAAAGTATTCTCTTCATCGAGAAAGGATTTCATTCTCATCTGTTAGAATGTTACCGTTAGAATCCTTGATGGAGTACGTGATACTCGATCTTTTGCCACGTAAAATTCGTTAATATTTTGCGTGTAATTTACATTTCTTATTCACTCGCTTCTAGAACACGTATAGACGCTGTTGAACTGATAGTAAAGAAATATTTATCGCTAGGGTGGTCTTTTTGTGTTTTGGAAGTTACATTTTACAGTCTAATCTAATTCCAAAATAAAAATAAGTTCAAATGCACTAACGAAGCTGCGATCGGAAAATGTTTGCATATTGCGAACAGCGATAATTAAAAAGCTATGAGGCTGCAGCTTATTATTTGCCACAAAAAAGAGCTCCTTTCTTCGCTTTTTTCTATAAAACTCGTGCTAATACGCAACAAGCGTTACCGGCATAGGTGGGCAAGTTAATGCAACACGTTAGCTTCGTTAACCACTCGTCCGTTAACAAACTTCACACCTCCGTTAACGTTAATCCGTTATTGTCAGCTTTAATTAACGGAAGTTAATAAAGTCCGTTAATCCGTTAACATTTTGCGTGTAATTTACATTTCGTTTTATTCACTCGCTTCTAGAACACGTATTGACGCTGTTGAGCTAATTGTAAGGAAATATTTATTGCCATGGTGGTCCTTTCGTGTTTTGAAAGTTACATTTTACAGTCTAATCTAATTTCAAGATAAAAACAAGTTCAAATGCACAACGAAGCTGCCTGATATTAACGATAAAAACCTTAACGGAAGTTAACAGAACTTAACGGAAGTTAATTTAGTCCGTTAACATGAAAAAACTTTCAGCGGATTAACGAGATGAAAAAGTTAGCTTCGTTATTAACGGATTTGAGCCCATCTATAACTAAGATGTTGTTCACAAGTATGTGATATAGCACTTGAAATCGTTTAATAAGGCTATTAATTAGTAAGTTACATAGTAAAGTAGGGTTTTGCAGATGGCACCCCATATTTAAGTGAGAAGCGACCTGTAATCCTTTGATCGTTGCGATTTGATCCAAATACAGTAAATTGCTAATTTTGTGGTACTGTATGATGCAAGTTCATCATAATGTTAAGCTTTAGCTTAAACCTAATGCCGTGATTTCAAACCTGCTTACATCAAATTTGTCGAGGTACTTTTGACGCGGTTGAATTTAAATTATCAATTCAAAAAATGTTCATTTGCTGCATATATGTAGTATGTACCGCTATTGTTTTTTTTCGCGGATAAGCAATTCGGTGGATAATGCCGATAATAACCTGTAACCTATAGTAAAACAAAAGACGTAACTTGCGTCGTTTGGCCAAAGTATCATAAATTCAATCCAACATTATTTTATTTACGAGGGCGGAAGCTGGAAATAGACTCGAAGACTATTTCGATCTTATCGATTTTTTTTCTAACGCCAATAAATTATCACTATCATACTCTGTAAAGCGACGCGAATAAATTATCACTATCATGCAAAGCGACGCGAAGCAATGCAAAACGACGCGAAGCAACCAAAATTTGTCGATGTCAAATTTTGGTTGCTTCGCGCCGTTTTGCATTGCTTCGGGTCGCTTTGCATTGCTTCACGTCTTATGTAAACGCACCTTTAAGTTAGACATGAGTACTTCATCATGTATTGTAATTTGAAATCCGCTTCATTAAAGCTCGACTCAAATCAAAAACAGTAATCTGTTGGTTAACTTTACTTCAACAAAATTGTTTTTGAATGACTGGCTAATTTTGAGCACGTGACGTATGCGACCACTAGCTTCGCGTTTAATGTAAACGCATCCTTTTATCTTATGGTGGACGACAGAACACTGTAAAAGACATCGTTTTCATACAGCCACGATAAACTTGAAGCCAACTTAAACCTAAACTGGAATTCGTAACTTATAAAACGGCACAATTCCCAAACAAAATTAAAACAATCTCAATTTTATTCGGTCAGTACGACAAAAGTTTACGTTCAGTATCAGTAGTACAGTAGGACAAAATTTCAATTTCATGAAGGATAAACTATTCTTAAATCTAGTACAAATTACGCTTTGCGTGACAGTAGAACAATTGTAAACTAAAATCAAAATCTCAATTTTACTTCAAACAGTTTATGCTCGAATTATATAGGGCACTCACTAGTTCCATGCCCAGTACGAACTAAAGTAAAATTAAAATCCAATACGAATTACGCAGCAGTAGAACAAGAACTTCAAAATTCCAAACTTAATTTTATTCGGGACGAGGAGTAGGATATGAGTTTACGTTGTTCAATATCATACAAAAAGCAAGCTAGTCTTATATCCAGTACAAATTGCGCTAGGCGCAAGCGAATCCAAAAAAAAACTCTTCAAGGCCTTTCTTTTTCCTTGCCAGGGAGTTGGGGCAAATCCCAGGTACAAAAAAAAAACAACAAAAAAACACATTTAACAAACGTCAAATTATGAATTTAAAAGATTGGGTGAAAGGAGCAGTTATCTACACTGAAACGGCCTGCCTCTGAAATTACACCATGATTTTGGCAGCTTTAAATCTTATTTCGAGAGTAATTAGAGCGAGAACTACGAACTGGTTAATTCCTAACCTGGCATGGCGTCGGTAATGCCGGGTGAAAACACTTTTAACATTTATTTATATTTTCACTTTGGAGATACGCCGGCAGTGGTGCCGATCTTTTTTAAGCATTGGGGGGGATAATTTGCAATTTCACCCCAATTTTTTCCTATTTTCAACATTGGGGGGGATGAACCTTGACCACGATTTTGTTCAGGTGTGGAAATTTAGTGAAGACCCAAAAAAATAAGCAAATGGAACTCTTTTTTTCCCCAAATTCAGGTGAAGACCACAAAAAAAGATCTTCATCAAAAATAGAACACTTTTTTCCCCCAAATTCAGGTGAAGACCAAAAAAAAAAGGTCTTCCACAAGAATAAAACACTTTTTTCCCCAAATTTACACGCTCAGATGTACACCCATTCAAACCATTGAGGGGGATACAGCCAAATTATTGGAGGAGATATATCCCCCATCCCTCTTGTTTCGGCACCTCTGTACGCAGGCTACCTCTATTGGTGGTCCTCCATTCCTGCAGTCTGAAAATTGAAAAGAGATTCTAAAGGTGGCCTGTATTGCTTTGGTTAAACAGAGTAATGAGTAACGCTTACTTTGTACGCTAAAGCATGAGCAAATGAATCATTGTTTCCAATAAAATCATAATTAATTTTATGCGTTCAAATTTTAAATGCTGTCATAATTGATACAAAAAATCAAAATTACTGCAGTTCAAACCAACGTCCTTCCGTAAATAGGTATCGTCAAATAAAAACCACCTTCAATTACAATTGATTACACCACAATAAAAACAAACGAAACAACAGACACCTTCAAACATTAAGTTCGCAACCTTCTTTTGCTGCACATTTATTTAGTTCGTTTTTCATTCGCTGTGAGATCTTGCAAGCAAGTAACCACAAAACCTTAATGTTTTTCATACACTCCAAAAACATGGCGGCTGCATCATCGCCAATGCCTGGATTATTTTGAAGATCCAATTCCTCCATCTACAAATAATAGCAATTGTTGAAAAACTCCTACTGTAACTCATCCAGACAAAATAATGTAGCAGGCAGAGGTGGAGTCGAGGACACAAGGCTCGAGGCAGAGGCAAAGGACACAAAAAAAATCCAAGGCCAAGGACAGACACTCTCGAGGCCAAGAACAGGAATGCTCGAGGCCAAGGCCAAGGACCAAGGACTCAAGCGCAAGTGCTCTCCAAAAAAAAAAAGGTCTTCACAAAAATTTTTCAGGCGATCTCCACAAAAAAACGTTTTCCAAAAAATTTTTCAAGCGCTCCACAAAATTTAAACAATTCAAAAAATTGTGCCGTCCTCGAGCCGAGGACAGGCCAATTTTTGAGGACTTGAGGCCACGAGGCCAAGGACTTGACCTTCGAGGCCAAGCACTTCAAAATGTGTCCTCGAGGACTCCACCTCTGGTAGCAGGTAATACGAGAATTTGTTTACGCTTAGTTCAACCGGAGGAAAAAAATGCTACTATACAAAGACATAAGAATTTATGGCAATAGAATTGGCAGAGTAACTAGTAACTAAGGATAAAATCGCTTTGCTCTTTGCCAGTTCAAATATGACTTTGTAATCATTTCAGCTTATTATGTGTAGCTTAATTGGTCCAAACGATTATTATTCATAAGAGGACTGAAGCAAAAGCAATGGGGCATAGGTGGGCAAGTTAATGCAACACGTTAGCCTCGTTAACCACTAGTCCGTTAACAAACTTCACACCTCCGTTAACGTTAATCCGTTATTGTCAGCTTTAATTAACGGAAGTTAATAAAGTCCGTTAATCCGTTAACATTTTGCGTGTAACTTACAATTCGTTTCATTCACTCGCTTCTAGAACACGTATTGACGCTGTTGAGCTAATTGTAAGGAAATATTTATTGCCATGGTGGTCCTTTTGTGTTTTGAAAGTTACATTTTACAGTCTAATCTAATTTCAAGATAAAAACAAGTTCAAATGCACAACGAAGCTGCCTGATATTAACGATAAAAACCTTAACGGAAGTTAACAGAACTTAACGGAAGTTACTTTAGTCCGTTAACAGCACTTAACGGAAGTTAATTTAGTCCGTTAACATGAAAAAACTTTTTAACGGATTAACGAGTTAGTGAAAAAGTTAGCTTCGTTATTAACGGACTTGTGCCCACCTATGCAATGGGGTTATCAAAAGTTAGGGCAATCAATACTGGATTAGATTGGCGTTGACCTTATCCTTTTTGAACCAGCCGTTCCACAGATATTACACTAAAAACACTTAGCACAGGCTGTCAAGTCGTTGAATTAAAAAAAAATGAATAAAAAATGACTGCTGAACATAAAATAATGACAAATAATAGCAATTTTCAAGCATAAATAATGACAAATTTCCAGTATATTATAATTAGACTTACCATGTTTTTAGACAGAAAACCGGAATATTCCAAGAGATCCAAAAAACTGAACTGAAGACCAGTCAAAAAAGGTCTTCGTGTAGTTTTTTGAGAAATTTTAAGATCTCAAAAAAAAGTCTTTCTTTCAATGACTCACGATTTATTGCACTTTATCGAGTGATCTCAAAAACTATCGGCAGATTATTTAGAAAATAATGAAATAATGATAACGGTTCCAAAATAATGAAAAAAATAATATTAATAATGACACACTTGACAGCCTGCATAGTAAGAGTCTCCCTAATCATAATTTTCGCTGGCAACACTGACATTGATAACATCAGTGACGCCATCTTAGTTATACTCTAAAGTAACGCCGCAATCAAGCTAAACCTCAAAGGCCTTTCAATCGATATATAGATTGATGTAAGCCAGGCTACTACAACGAAACGTCAAGGCTTCCAATAAGAATTTTAAAAAAGGAGGCCCCTACATCTTGTTTAAAGTAGAATATCTGTGGAACGGCAGGGTCAAAAAGGATGGAGTCAACGCCAATCTCATCTAACGACTGCACTAACTTGAAATACAATCCAGGCATTGATTATGCCTTTAGCCCTCCTTTAAGCTGTAAAATGTAGTTAAATCGTCTTAGTAACAATCCATTCGTCCATTAAGTGGCCTGGAGTTCCAGCTAACAAAGGTCAGCCATATTTTTCTTAACACCCCAGTTGATCCGGACCAATCTTGGATTCCTAGGGATAGCCAGAAAATCAGGTGAACCCTTCGGGAAAGTTTGTCTCGCCATTTCGACGTTTCCACTTTCAGGGAGGGGTTGAGACAGCGGCCTATTAGTGCAGTATCCTCGGGGTGCATCTGCCAACTGGGTCATTCTATTATAATACGGGTAAAATTTTGAAATTTTGTAACCCACCCTCTTGGAATTTTTTTGTTTTTGAATATATTGCAGTCTTATATGAGAGATGAAGATTAGTGTTGGTTTCATCAAAATCCATCAAGCGGATTACGAGATATCAGCGTTAACATTTTTGCCACTAGAGGCACTAATTTTCATTTCGAAAACAAAAAAAGTGCTTAAAATTATCATTTCTTGGGTTACATTGACAAACAAAATATGCGTTCTTATGGTTTCGGGGACAAGGAATTTATATTTTCACTCATAATGGTGAAAAAAACAAAGAAAATCCCTCTACATAACGACTGAAATTTTTTAGGGTCCTCCACTTTGATGCCCCATATCTAAAATCAGCAAAAAAAAAAAAAAAAAAATTCCCCAAACCAATGTCAAAAGACTAAGAAAAGCTAATTGTTTCATGTGGATAAATAAAAATAAAGGTGTTCTGTTGCATATTTTTTAAATAAACATACGTAGACAGATAATATTTCAGTAATTCAAAAAAATTTCATGTTAGCATTTACAGTTTGTTTGATGTGTAGTTATGCCATTAACTGAAGCAGTTTTTGATATAACACACAGAGATTAAAGCATTTTGAGTTTTACAGTGTAATTTTAAGGCTTTACAGTCAAAATTCAGCTTAAAAAAGCTAATGCCCAATTATACTTAAACTACCCTTTAATGAATATAAGCACATCAATGTCACATACTGGAACTTCAGCAACATTAGCATTAGCACACAGTTATTAGCATATATATGTAATGTCATTTCAATACAATGCAAATTATCCATAGCCAATAATCATTTATCATTTAAACTACGTTTAAAACTATGGATATGTTATCATCACAAAATAGTGTAATGGATCCCGGAAAAGCATATCACAGACTTTAATCTAGTGAAGGTCATGCTTTACCACAAGGTTCTGGATTTGACTCTAGTTTTATTAAAAGCAATGTTGGAATTAGACTGAAGAGGTATGCAGAATTTGAAGCTCGGCAACTTTAAACTGCTAAATAAATTTTTGTGGAAAGAAGTGGTTGAATGCTGAATGGTAGATATGCATGCTTTTTTCAACATCCAAGACCAGTCACTGTTATGGTTATAGAATATTGTCAAGTAATAGAATATTGAAAATAAAATATACAAGAAAACTTAAATTTTGAACTAAAGCTTAAGAAGTACAAAATATCATAAAATAAAAATACAACCTAAATTTGCGATTGCTACATCCAAAATTCCTTTCGTGCGTGACATTAAAGGTGACCTATAAACATGAGACATTTATAATGAACAGCTTAGCAAAATAACAAATCTAAAAAAACTACTTTGGACCCGAGATTCTCATGGCTCTTCTTGCACATTTCCAAAGATTTATAACGGGATGTATAAAAAAAAAACAAAAAAAAACAGAACATTCCAGAGCATCTTGCCATCAAGACCCTCTCTGAATCTATATTCTTTATTGTTTTAGCTTACCATAACCATTATATGCTCCTTAGCTCATGTCAAATCATTGCATGATTAATGTTATATATACAACATAAGCAAATACTCATGAGCAGATTTATAATGAAAAAGGGTTACAGTCTATTTGGCAGCACGTTAGCTGCCATAATCAGCAAAGATTTTGTTTTTACTTGTCTGCACTCTGCAGGCCAGCAAACAAATTGGAAATCACTGTCCCTGGCAATTACACAGCTCTGACAAAAATTTACATTCCTCATCAGTGATCTGATAAACACGAGCAGATCTGCTGATGTTCAGGGAAGAAATTTGCGATAAAACATCACCTTTTGGGACATAAAATATCATCATGCTTTGGCCAGTGAAATGTTTGCCGAGGCTCACTTGGGTGCATGAACTCCAGTAACAGTTCATCTTCCGGTGTTGCTTCTAAGATGATGCCAATCTACCAAGAGTTATCATATTTTACAGCAATGTAATAACGAACATTGATCATTATATTTCAGTGCTGACTATCAAAAAACTTGTAGCAACCAGCATACCAATCATTCTCTGTTTTAATTTTAAACTTGATGCTACCAATTGCTTCTTAGGAAAAACATGGTAGCTTCTGGTGCCTGGTATGGTGTGACCTTGAACATATCTTTCAGTTAGAACTTGACAAATTTCCGAAAGATTCTCTTTGGATAAAGAGTACAAGACAATGCTAGGCATAGCTGTTTTGCATAAATTGAAAGCCTCTTTAGCATATGCGAGGAGCACCAATATAATCAGGGATAAAAATTAACTTTTTCTACAACTTGCCCGTTGGGCAAGTGATAGCAAATGTTTACTTGCCCCGGAAAACTTGCCCGAAACAAAAAGACACAGTGAATTTTGATGTTTTATTTTGAAAAAAGTACACATAAGTACCGAATTTGCATAATATCATGTTTAAAAAAATCCAGTTCTTGGGTGCGGTTCGTAAATTGGAGTGACCTAACATATGCCTTTTTTTCTGTGATGGCAATTGCATCAAAAATCCCATTATCGCTCTTATTTCAAAAAGATCGAATGAAATTTTCGCATCAAAACACACAAAAAATACATCCATTATCACATGACAATTTGCCTAAAAATCTGCAATTTTTGTCATTATTTCTGTTGGTTCCTTCTGTGTCGTTGTAAGTTACATTTAAAACAGAAGTTTGGGAATGGTTTGGCACTTGCTGCATCACAATCACACTACGTGATTAAACTAAGTGATTAAATATCGCAGAAAGTCATCAATGCGATTACCATCCCTGGTTTTCCAATTATTCAATTCTCAAAATATGATTTTTGGATTGTACTCGTTTCAATTGTTCTGTTACCGGTAACAACAATTCGCGTGGCTTTTTTGCTGCAAACGCATTTTACTTTTCAATCACGAATATCTCGAAAACTGCACCAGCTTAAAAGCTGAACTTTTTTGCGAAAGGTAAAGGAAAATAAAAAATTACCGAATTTTTGACCTTGCTTTTTTACAGCACAGGATAGTACTTGCTAAACCAGAAAGAGCGCTTAACGCGACAAGCATCAGAAGAATTTTAACTAAATACTTTACACCAAAAGAATTGCAAAGCGTGTCTGAGTATCAGACGAATATGCTTGCAATTAAGAAGTGTCAATTGCTTTAATGATGTGTGAGTGAGGTGTGACTACACTAAGTGTTAAGAGTCATGATTGCGCTAAAAAAGAAAAAAAATTAAGCAAATAAAAGCTTTCTATACTAGCAGTTATTTTATTGTTGAAAAAGTGGTAACTTGCACTTTAAACGGTCTTATTTTAAGTTGCCTATTTCATACGCTGCTTTTTATTGACATACTAGAAAACAACTTGCCCAAGGCAGTTTCAGCTTTCCTCGGGCAAGCGAGCAAGCATCAATTTTAAACCCTGATAATTCATAATTGTTTAAAAAAATTCACGTTTTTGACTGAATTTAGCCTGTCAATTACTGCAGTATGCAACAGAACACCTTTATTTTTATTTATCCACATGAAACAATCAGCTTTTCTTAGTCTTTTGACATTGGTTTGGGGAAAAAAAATTTTTGCAGATTTTAGATACGGGGCATTAAAGTGGAGGACCCAAAAATATTTCAGTCATTATGTAGAGGGATTTTCTTTGTTTTTTTCACCATTATGAGTGAAAATATAAATTCCTTGTCCTCAAAACCATAAGAATGCATATTTTGTTTGTCAATGTAACCCAAGAAATGATGATTATAAGCACTTTTTTGTTTTCAAAATGAAAACTAGCGACTCTAGTGGCAAAACGGTTAACGCTGATATCTCCTAAACCGCTTGATGGATTTTGATGAAACCAACACTAATCTTCATCTCTCATTTAGGACTGCAACATATTCAAAAACAAAAAAATTCCAAGAGGGTGGATTACAAAATTTTGCCTGTATTATAATAGAATGACCCTATTAATAACAGTACAAGCTTAAACATTTAAACAACCATCGTAGAATTACTTCCTCAAATAAAACCCTATCTAGCTTTCTGCCTATTGACAAGCGATTTCTTAGGATACTTTGAATGCTCCTAATTAGTGTAAAAACAAGCGAAAATCGTTACCGGATGAGTTCTCTTTTTTATTTGGCTAACTAGTAGCCTTACTGCATCGCTCGTGATACCGCATTCAGCCATGTCCAATATTTTGATTTCAGTGCAGTGACATAAGATCCATTGCAGTTGATAGTCTTGGACCTTGGTGCGCGAAAGCCATATAGCAGTCATCTGAAAACAAATGAAGTTAGTTTAAAGCAATATTTTTCAAACATTTTTAACGTAACTGGGTTGTCATTAAAACCGAAAGTTCAGCTGCAATCAAGTCGATCATTATGGCAATTACATCTCTATTGATCAAGTTGCCTTGGTCACGAGGCAACGAAGAGTACCTTTCGGTTTTTTAAGAGTACATCAGGACACCATCTGCCCACCTGTCCTCTACATACGGAAAAGACTCCTTACTGTTCTTTTTATAACTAAACATCAAGCAGAGAAGCAGTGAACACCAATTTTGAAAGTTGGAGGTTTAACCCGAAAAGAGCTAAATCAAACCAGACTCTACCACTTCACTAAAACGCTTTATCCACTCGACCACTGACTGGTTCAAGAAAACTCCGTTCATCAGGAAGAGTGCGGGGGCCTTCATCTAGCTTTTAAATGGGAAACTAATAAAACATAAATTTCACGTAGGTTGTATTGTTTAAAGATCTCGATTAAGGTACAAGTGAAGATTTACAATAACAGTGTTTTCTGCAGTGTTTGATGAGAAACAGCATATTTTGAAAAACAAAAAATCAGTTTATTGCATAAAGTTACAACCTCGACAAATGTATATTTTGGTCTAAGATTCACAACTTCCAACTCACTAAACGGCTAAATATTTGAATTCGGCTAACCTCACAACCTTGTTCCTTTGCCCGCTCGTAAAACTGGGTCTGCATTTGAAATGAAATGCCGCAAAACTCTAGACTGAGCACCTTAATGTTGCCCAAACAATCCAGTAGCATAGCAGCTCCGTCATCATCAATGTTCGAGTTGTTTTTAAGGCAAAGCTCTTTCATCTAAAATACAATTTTACTCAGTGATGTCCACGAAAACTTGAAACAGACAATCGCAAACCTTTGGACATTTTGAAGTAGAAATTAGCCCAGCTCTCGATTGTAAACTACAAAAAAGCTTGAGTTTTTTCCTACGCTTTCACAGAAAACGAATTGAAAGCATGATTTTTGTGTAGTGTTAGTTATGAAAAAAACTCTTTAGTTAGTTTAATACAAGCTCTATCACATACCGGTGAACTTCTTCTCCTTATTCCTTCTGCAATTTGCTCAAACATTTGATTTGTTATGTAGCAGAGTTCCAAAATTGTAATCGAAACTTCAACTTCGCGAATAAACTCAAGCAGATTGTCGTCTATCGATTGGTTATTAAAGGCGAGTTTTTCTACCTGAAAAATATACCTAGTTCAACTACAGTAGCTGAGTAGCATATGATACTGTTTTAGTTTGGTGACCGTCTTTGTATTGGCAGTGAACCTCTACTATTTTCAATTACCCTCCATGGTCTGCCCCAAAATGAAATTGGGCACATCTTATCCCAACAACTTTATCCTTTACGGTCCAAACGAAAGTGAATCAAGATCAAGTAAAAATCAATTTTTTGCCATAGTGTGGTTCTTAATGTCATTACCAAATTTTTCCCAGTGTGGAATTTTTCGGGGCAGTAAATTTCAGCACGGGCACGTTTAGACGTGAACCTTTTCGTGAGATGTGAGCCAATTCGGTCTATTCCCCCTCAACCATCATAATGTTTATTAGTTTCCTAACGAATTTTATCATAAAAATATCGCCAAATCCTTACGAAATTTTTAAATACACATAAAATTTTTGAGCTTAGGTTTAGGTTTAAATCTTAACTTTGAAAACCATGCCAAGCGAGTAAGCGACATACTTGAATGTTTGGTTTTTTGTTTAAGGTGCTGCGTAGCTCCTTGTAAAAATATTTCGAACAATTTCCAACAAAATTTGGACCTTCTATTGTCAAAAGCAAACGATCATGACGAGCTCTAAGAATGTGGTTGAGGCTTGGAACGTCACTGGGGAAGATTTCCTCCTGAACAATCGAAATTTCATCCTTCAAACAAGAGGCAGCATGTTGAGAGAAATAATCATCTCCCATTTCACGCACCCAGCCTAAAATGGGGAGAATGGAAGCAAAATATTCCATTTCATCAGTATCTTCATCACGAAGTTTTACAAGTTTTTCGATGGCATACTGTTTCAACATTTCTTCACATTCATTGCGGTCCACTTCAGTATTCAGCTCCTCAATATCAACACAATCAAGTAGGTCATCCATTGTTTGCTTGTTGCAAAGTCCGAAGAGAAATCTGGTTGCGACTTCGAACTTGTTGCTATCTAGTTGGTTCAGCTGGTCTTTGAACTCTTCCACGCTGGAGAAAAGTCTCAACTTTATAGCTACAAAAAATTCTTGCCACATTAAGTGAGCAAAATAAGTTATTGCTTTTCCTTGGAGAAGCTGAAATTTGATGTTGTTTGTCAGGAAAGCAGTGGTATTTTCAAAATTAATTCTTGCACTTTTCAGGTGAAATTCGCGAAAGGAGAAACGATTAGCCAAAAGACCATCAAAGGCAAGAATAGCAATTTCCCTGATTTGGAATTTACCTTTGAGTTTCTTTAAAAACCACTCTTCTAAAGCTATGATTAGAATGGCCGTCAACGTGTCGACTTTACTCCGTTCAAAAGTTGCGGTACTGTACAAGCTCATCATTATCATGATGCATGTAATGGGGACATAGCATAAGCTCTTGAGATCAGGACGACTGTTAATGTGGTCAAGAATTCTATCTTTTCGTAAGGGCTCGTCAGAGCAAAGGTCGGAACAGATTTGAGTCTGGCCATCCTCACTAATACCCAGCAAGTTAAGATATAGGTTGGAAGAATATCCATCAGTCAAGAGGGCTAGTTGACGAGGTCGGGATGTGACTAGTTTCTTAGCTTTTGGAAACAAATGGCCAGATAGGAGGTTGTAAGTGAAAGTTGCCACAGTTGTGATGGAGTCTGCATTGCAGTTGGGATATGTAGATCCAGGGTTAAAGGTTGCCTCATCCAAGCCATCCATAATTATATGCACCTTACCACTATCTTCCAGATTATGAATGATTTTTCCTCGGTCTTTAGGTGAGAAACTGGATAAAAATGGGGCAAAGTTGGTTAAGAATTGAAGCAAATCAACGTTGCTCTCATAATCCAAGTCACGAAACCTTAAGTAGAAAACTATGTCTGCCTGATAAAGACGAACTTCCGGATCCAGCATCTGTTCAACCAGGAGTTTTAATAGGGTTGTTTTTCCGATTCCTGCTTGTCCTGATATAAACACAAGGTTTCCATACTTAAGCATATGTTTGGATTTAGCTTCTTCATTTGAGCATCTGCCAGCACTATGTTTAGCATGCTCATCAGCATACTTAAATATTTCTTCATGAGAAATTACATCACAAGGGAGTTCAGAGTAAACACTAACAATATCTTTTCTGAAATGAAAGTTGCTAGATTGGTTCAACTGTTCCAAATTTCGAGCTCGGGTACTGATTTGTAAAGGAGCAATTTTGATTTTATCTCCACGAAAACGGTCCTCTTCGCCACAGATTTCCAGTGCTTGAGTGGTTAGACGTTGTTCGAAACCCAACACTAAAACCATGCAAACTGTAATTAATGACCAAGCTAAGTAATTCTGATATACTTAATTTCAGACACTTTGTGGGGCAGCACTTCTTCAGCCAGTTCAAGCAAGCTCAAATTAAAAAGCAAAGCCTGGTAAGAGCAGCTAAAATGAGCCAACTGATTTCTGTATGTAGCAGTAATCAAGCGTTAATGACGCAATTATAAACACATTGAAATAAACTTTTACATTTAAATAGTAATATGATCATAATGACAATAGAAGTTTCAATATTGTTTTAAAAAAGATCTTTTTTAACATTAGTTCCAACTACAAGTAAATAGCAGCAACTCTTTAAAAATAGGATAGTTACCATATGACAGTAGCTCCTACACCCAATCACAACAAAGAAACTAAAAAAAAGCAAAAACGGCATGATAACTCAGTTCGAGTTACAATACCTTATAACTAAAGTATAAGACAAAAACAACATCAAATAATTAAAAAGCAAACCAAACTAATGTTTAAAAAACATATATACCAGTTTTAACGAATTTTAGCATGGCAATATGATTTTTAATTTTTACTAGCAAGTTAACCTTTAACCATTGAACCTTACTAGTTTTTTTAAACGTTGCTTCTGGCAAATTAATATCGTTGATTTAAAATAGGTGTTTACTCACAAAATTAAACAAAAAAAAAACAGCAACAACAAAAAAGTACCACACAAAACGCTATGCTAACCTTTCATTCCACATTGAGCTGTTAATGAAGTTGATTTAATTAGTCAATTATTTTAGGTGTATACAGTAACGAACTGCAGATTTCGCTGCGTAGATTATGGATAAACTTCAATGGAGCCAATCAAGAAGTGAATAATAAATCAATATTTGGCAGCAATTTGTTAACTTAGAGCTTACATAGCACAATAATGAGCCTCACCTCGAAAGACTTTAAATTTTAACTCACAAACCAAGATGCCATAATATTAGCTATGGTTTGTAGCATAAAACATTGGCCTTTAGACATGATATTGTTGCTACCAGGTAAATTATAATAACAAGTGTACTCAACTATAAAGACGCAAGTAGTACTTGAAAACTCAAAATAATTCTAAACCAAAATGCCGTAGTTTCCAATCCATAGGCTAGCTAATGAGCTCTACTGCCTATCTTTGTCAGAGCTGAAATGAAGCAATCAGGTTGTAATTCTTTATGTTTCTAATTACTATTCTCATCTTCATCAGCTGAATGTCTTGTAATTAAT
This sequence comes from Trididemnum nubilum, assembly GCA_963965965.1. Lineage (NCBI taxonomy): Eukaryota > Metazoa > Chordata > Ascidiacea > Aplousobranchia > Didemnidae > Trididemnum > Trididemnum nubilum. Next base: position 24,026,296 of record OZ014469.1, on the reverse strand, counting down.
GGCCTTTAAAACGCACTGTTAATTATTTCTTTTTGCCTCTACATCTAGAAAATCACATTATTGCAACATTTTCAATTAACAAACCAGCTAAAATACAATCTGAAATAGAGCCAAAAAATTTTGTACAATACAGAGTACTCACAGAGGTTTTGCAATTGTTCGGCATCTTTCTGTTGTGATTCTGCATGAGAGGTTTCGCCTACAAAATAAAATCAACTTAAACTTTTTGATTCTGAGAGCAAAAATGGACCAACTCTAAACACTTCAATAAAACCAGATGATAACAGTACATAAATTTCTGAATTTAAATCTAAGTTTCAAGATCTTAGTTGTGGCACACTAGATTTAAAAATGCAGCAAATATATTTCATCTAAACGGTATCCTCGATGATTAATAGAATCATTCAATTTGAACAAATACTGTAATTTTCCAGGCTGATAGGGTTTTCAACTTGACTTTAATTTTATGGTCAATTAGCATTGGCATTAACATGAAGTTTACGTTTGTTTTAAATCATAATTATTGCATGAAATGTTTCGCAACAGAAATAATTTTTTAAATAGTTAAAAAAATCAAAACTTTCTCAAACTTTTAAATAATCTAAAAAACATGCTTCTATTGATCCTAGATCATTCCATTCTACCATGAAAACAACAGTTTTATGCTTTTAGGATATTGCTTAAAGTGCAAGTGTATTTTTTATGTATGAGAGAAAAAATGCTTCAAACTAGTTCAGTAATATATTACAATTACTGAGTGCAAAAATGGTTTTCTCTTCTTACTTGTACTGGGCAGATGATTGTGAATATCAACAGTAACTGAAAGTAAAACAGTACTAGTTTAATCCATATAATAAACTTTTACCATAATACCGCTGGACATAAAATAAAGCGCACATGCAATGAGTGGTTTAATTTATGCATGATGCTCATTTTGGTGACAGCAATAGTCTAATGTTCTAATTTTGTTTAATAAAGCTTTTAAATGAGTCACCCCGAATCCTAGATGATGACATCATTTGCTGGCTTATTCATACTGGTCCAACTGTTGGTGATAAGAACTACTCAAATGATAAGTTTCATTAAAAAATTAGATACTTATTATCAAAATTACTTTTATGCATGAAACAGTAGCATCACCTCTCCTTCTCTCAATCAGAACCTCCCAGTTAATAGTTAAGCAAAGTTAATGCCAACGATCGAGTCAATAATGAACAATTGAACATTATTCCACTTCAGAAGACAACACAACCGGTATTAAAAAGATATTATGAATTTATTCTTAAAAAATTTTATTTACCTGTGTATCGATCTCCACTAATTTGAGTATTATCACCATAAATTGTCTTGTATTGACTATGATCAACTTCACCATGAAATATATTATGTGACCCTCCAGTCTGCACAAACGAGCCAGGTAGAGCTGTAATTTGGTTACGAGTAGCTTCGGTAGGAGGTTCGTCAGTAAAGACATTAACATCAGCTGGTGTTTCTGCACTTGTAATCAGTAACTTGGAAATAGACTTTGTAGTTTGACTGACACTGATTGCATCCTCATACGAAACATCACTGGAGCTTTCATTGAGAGTTTGAGTACTATGATATGATGAATTTCTGCTGATATTGGTAGATTGACTGTCAAAAGAGTCTCTCAATCTTTCATTGAAAATATCCGGTGAATCTGTTAAAAATTTGCAGTTATTTTTGGGCCATAAAGCACACTAAATTTTATAGCGCAGTTTTAATGAACTGCGAATAGCTTCTGCTACATTGTTTCAGTTTTGTTTTTCTATATCCTTAGTTGGTTTCAAACACCAGCTTTGATGCACTTAGTTTTGACATACTTTTGGCCATTAACAATTCTCAAGTAATGTAAAGCTTTGTATCGACATGTGATGCAAGTAGTAAGGTTAATCAAGCAACTTATTGCATCTTTTTAGTAAGTACACTAGCTGTTGCACAATCTTTTAAAACTGCTTGTACAGTACACTATTAGTTTGTGCTGTAGCTCTTTTGTTTGTGCATCAGTCAAATCTGGTTATCGTCGAGAAAGGACAAACAAATTTAGTTTGCAATTGTTGAGCATTTATTTGAAAATTTGATTAAAAATAATGCTTAGAATCAGCATTCTATGATTATTGTTGCTGTCCTTTCTCGAGATTTCCATCAGACTTGTCCTAGGGTGGATGCCTTTATTAATCCTTTAACTCTTGCCCTCCAAGCTGTTGCTCAGTACTGTTTTATCGGACTCTAATCCTCTGGGATTCAGTTGTTTGTTCCTCATAGCTGCTTCCGGGTTCCATCCCAAGAATCTGGTTACAATCTATGTTTCACGTTTAGAGTTTGCTTCCAGGAGTCTCTTACCTAGGACCTGGTTACAATCGATGTTATGCCATTTAGAGTTACAGCTCTGTCTTTCAGAATCGTGTTGATTACTGTCTGCCTGAAGGAAAAACGTCGCTGAGTTTATGTGATGTAATTATTTCGCTTTAAAAAGTCTGTGTTTGGTTGTTCGTTGTTTCTTTCTTAAAGTGTATTCTATTTATTGTACTCTATATGAGATTAGGTATTTGATTTACCAGAATCTTTTCATCAAAAATCATTGAAATTGAAATATATACACCAGTAGTCATGTAAGAAGAATTAACGCAAGTAATGACATTTGACTGTGAGCAGGCAGAGGATGATTTTGCATTTCTTACAGCTTGTAATGTTTTTTGTTTTTTTTATTATGCGTAAGTCACATTAACATTAAATGAAACAAGCTTTTAATTAAGTTGCAAATAGCATCAAGCCTAGTATCATCATTTGTAAATTCTTTTCACGTATAACATTGCAGTAGTCTCTTAATGTCTTGGGAAGGTGTCTTATGCACAGCAGTGCAGGAGATGGCAAACATGCAACTAGTGCCACCTGTAGCAGACTCCGGTGGTGCCACAAGAACAAAACAAACAAAGCAATACTAGTACCTTTTTCTTTGGTATTGTCAGTTGATAACTTTCTATTGGAATCTTGTTCCAGATTATTAACTATTGATTTTGAAGTCTTAACAGATTTAGATACTGTTTGTCCCATGATGAAAATAGCTACCATACATACCTTTATATGACAGTCTTTGGCATATTGATTCTAATACCAAAGACCGCCACTATCGAAAACAAAACGCCTGAAATAAAGAAAAAGGACTGAATAGGCCTACCGTTACTTGGAATACGGGTAATTCAGAATTACACAACAACCAACAACGTTACCAGTAGTAGGTGAATAATGAGAATGTTTTTTATTATTTCTACAGTTTCTCAAGATTGACAGGGTGCTTATTTTAACTCTGAAACTCTGTAGAGAAAAATACTGTAGTTTCGGAGCAAGATGACAAGATCGGCAAATAATTCTCACTAAAAAGTGCAGAGCCAATACAATTGAAAACATTCTTTTATTGCTAATGTTTCAAGATTATACTGGTACGGTACGTATCTCATTCGTTTGTACTTATCTCACAGATTAGCTTTAATATTTGATAATGAAATAAGTACAATCTCAAAACGTTAGCAATAAAAGAATGTTTTCAGTTGATTTGGCTTTGTGCTTTCTACTGAGAAAACCGTAGTTCATTCATTACCGCAGAGTAAATGCTACAGTATTTTTGAATTGAATTTCTATTCTGTACTGTGTTACTGTAAATACATTTTTTTAGCTTTTATTACAGATCAATCTATCACTGCAGCACAAATTTCATTACTGATAATCAAAGCATATTTTTAGAATTAACCCTGGCACTCCTTCTGCCTTTGAATTCACACCAATCTAAAATTAATGTTACATCCAAGTTCAAATTTAATTTACATGCAAGAATTATTTTAACTGTTGACCGCTTTAGAAGTCTGATTTGCCATTCTCATGTTTCTTTGCAGATTTGACCTGCTTTTTTGTTTTTCAAAACCTCGCATCAATCTAATGACATCATACTTCAAAGTTGTTCATAAACCAGTGTTTTTTCTTTGCCGGTCTTTTTAGCTGCAATTTCGATCGGTAAACGGTTTGGTGAGTGCTTGTTGTATTTGCAATATTGTTTAGTTCCGTTTAACTCTTATTATCTCATAAATCATAATTTAATGATCTCTAAATGCTTTTGTGATGATAACTTTGATTTACAATAGCATAAGCTTAGAATTTAGTTTGTATTATATATTTTAGAAAATCGTCGTTGTCTGCATCTTTGCCACAAGACTCCCAACATTCTTAACATCTTAGCTCAATCGTCTTTGTGTTTTGTCAACTGTTTGAACTGTTCAAAATAGATGAAGGCTAACTGGGAGAGTCACGTTCAACTTTAGCCGAGTTTTACCAAACAGCAGCAACAATTAAAGTTCAACTACAATAATTTGTTTTTGTTATATATCATAACTTATGAAAACGAAAAGCTTATTTAAGCCCATAGGCATCAATTTTCTGTTAAGCAAATTTCGAGGGGGAAAATGTTTTTGCAAAGTTTGGTTAAACTTAATATTTGGTAAAATTTCGGTCTGGAATTTTGCCCCCAAATTTAAGTGAACACCCCCCCAAATAAGTCTTCATCTCATTTTAGTTCTATCTTAGCCAGGAATTTCGGATTTCTTGTTACCAAGTGGGTATTACTTGCCAAAAATCGAGGGGGGCAGACATATTTTGCCCCCTTTAGTGTTAGACATGAGGTGGCACTGCCCCCCACCCAAATCGATGTCGATGAGTAGGCCTACTGTATAGGTACCGGCAGTGGTGCAGATTTTTGCTGAGCATTGGGGGTGATAATTTGCAATTTTACCCCAATTTTGCCTTATTTTCAACATTGGGGGATGAAGCTCGAGCATGATTTTTTCACGTTAACAAATTAAGTGAAGACCAAAAACAAGGTCGAAACATCATTCAGCGCTCAGATGCAGACCATAGTCAAATTATTGGGGGGATGCAGATGTAGACCATAGTCAAATTACTGGGGGATGTAGTAAAATTATTAGGGGGATATATCTCCCCCATCCCCCAAGTTTCGGCACCCATGGGTACTGGTATATGTATAAATTAGAATTAAGAAAGTGTGTATTTGTACGCTAGCATGCAGTCTGCATCGACCAATCATCAATGATTTGAGTGCAAATAAAGCTTTGCTTTGCTTATTTGCACACTAGCGTTTGAGTTAGATTTTTAATTTGAGTTACAGGTTGGGACTTTTAGGTTTAAATGCAGTTTGGAGTTGGGGTTACGTCAACAACTTTTTTACTCAAAAAAAACTGCATCAACTTGCACACTTTAGACTTGACAATAGTGAGCAAATAAACTCTGGCAATAAATAATATCGATAATGTGTACTGCAAAGGCTGCACCAGTAGGGTAGGCTAGACATATTTAGCTAAATTTAGTATTTACTGCTTTGTGGGTTATATGAAAGTTTGAACTAAATTATGATTAGTCTATGAATCTAGAATTATGATGGATATCAAAATCAGACATGTGATGAAAACCACACGTAGCCTTTCACTGACGCCTACTATACATCAATGATTAACTGTACACTCAGATACTGTGACATGGCTGATGGTACCATAGCTAGCATTGTTTAGGTATTACGACAGCCTACTACTACCAGTAAAAAAGACGATATTGAGTGAGCTGGCTTGCTCAGTGCCGGCAGCTGAAGTAGTTCTAGGTTAGTACTATAGCTAGCCAGCCTATGTTTCATCTAAAGGTGATGGAGAATGAGATCATCTATCCAGTATCCTAGTCTTAGGTTTGATATAGAAAACTAAGTTTAGAAGATATCATTTATTGCACAGTGCACTAATAGTAATAGTCTTGTATTAGGCCTATTGAATAGGCTATTAAGCTGCCGGTATTCCTAGTAGGTGCTGTAGTTTAGTTTGAGGTCAAGTGAGCGGTTAGGGCAAAAGAGCTTAAAACAGGGGTCGGCAACTTTTTGAACTTGCGGGCCACATTCAGTCCTAACAAGGTTTCAGCAGGCCGCCACCATTTCAGCGGACCAAAGAGAAAGGTCTTTCCCAGAAATTGAGGCCTTTTTTCGAACGAATTGATGGCGAAGACCAAAAAAAAAAAAAGGTCTTCGCCAGAAACTCAGACCATTTTTGGACAAATCGATGGTGAAGACCAAAAAAAAACAAAGGTCTAGGCCAGAAATTCAGACCCTTTTTCGGACAAACCGGTGGCGCAGACTACAAAAAATGGTTTTTGCCAGGGAGTGAGAATCATTTTGGTGGTTTATTGCTGCATATCTAAAAAGTCGCCGGCTGGATGACAATCAAAGGTCAAGGGCCAGGTAAAATGCCTTGGCGGGCCACATTCGACCCGCAGGCCGTAGGTTGCCAACCCCTGGCTTAGAAGGTAGTAAATACTCCTATTACTGTATAGTGTATTAGGGTTACCTCGGGTAACTCCGGATGAAATTCTGCTATTTTCGCTCTGTCTGCTCTCTATCACAATCATTTCCAAAACTGTTGCTTTTAATTGTGCATTTCAATATTGGACTTTAGTATTTTCACACCGGTTCAAAAAAAATATTTAAGGAATGGATATAAAAATTGGTCCGAACGGACGTGTCCGGAATTACCCTTTCAAGGATACTTTTCGGACATATATGTATTTAAGGCAAAAGTGCAAAAGTGATACTTTTTGATTACAGATTTACAAAGACTTTAAACTAGAATAATATGCTAAGAAGCATAATTGGCTACTCTTTTGGAAATTTTAAAACACTCTGCCGGATATTTACACCAACCTAGCGCCAAATTAGTCACTGCGCCATGTCGATTAAAATGGATAACCCTAAGCTGTGTTGATTAAAATTTTCATTTTAATGCCTTTCCCGTGGTTAAATTGCTAATAAAATCATTACTCCACAAATGCACTTGAATTGGCAGCCGTCCTAAATTAACAACCTCTCCGAAATTATCATAGAGCCTGGATAGTGGTTAGTTTTGCGCCACGCCGTAGCCAGATTTACAATTTTATCTTTGAATTTGTGCCTAGGATCGCAGATTTATCAAGAGCAACTTGTAACTTTTTAATGCATAGGCCTTAAGTAAATGAAACTATGTAAGTTTTTCATTATTTACCCCTAAGTTATCCTTTTAAGTTGATTTTTTTTAGAATCATTTTTCTTCCAAAACTCACTCTTAACGGATTTTTTGAAGTAAAATTCGGACACAGAGTAGAAATGGATTTAACTTTTTTTCGTCAGTTTTTTATAAAAAATTGGAATTATTAAAAAATAACCATGATCAGAATCTGGTTTGCTAAGAATATAGGGTTTGAGAGCGTGTTTGGTTACAACGTAGCACAAATTAATATCCAACCTGATCTATAAGTGAAAGTAGAGAGCAACTACGCAGAATCGTTTTATCGCTCCTAAAATGACCAGATAATTATTTAATTCCCGAAATAATAATCTACAATGACATAGGTAATACAAAAACATAATACTTGCAATTTTAGTTTCATGTCAGGAATTACCCCAGGCTGTCTGGAATTTTCCCTGTTCGGAATTACCCGAGGTAACCCTACTGCTCTGTCCAGCCACAAACTACATGGTTTAAATCGTACAGTGTGCACTAGAGCGAAGCGAAGTGGCTAATTTATACACTCCAGCTTCACTTCAATATTTTTTGAACTGACTCCAACTTCAATCCAGCTCCAAAACTTTACGACAACACTCCACTCCGAAATAGACAAAACTACAGTTTAACAAAAATTCAAACCAATTGTCATATTGCTCAATAACCAGGGATTAGAGACGGCGCAATCCACAAACTTTTTTGTTGCAAACTGCACCACCTAATTCTATCCACATACTGCACTGCGCTGTAAAAAGTTTATGAACTTGTTACACTGCACCGCAAATACTATTGCTAGTCGAAATATAATGGTTACCGGTATAACTTAAAACCAATAGCTTACTGCATGCTAAATCACAAACCAAGCAGGTTGGCACCCCATAGTCCACCTGATGCTAGTCAAACAAAAGCTTTAAATAATGACTTGGTCTAAACTATTGCTTAAATAAACCAGCCCATTAACCCAACCCTAGATGATAGGTCTCAGTTCAATGTAAAAAAAGTATTCTAATGAATCAAACCTTGGACATCATGTTTGGAGCAAAAAACATGATTGATATATACTTCCACTTTAGAGACACTTCCACTTTAGAGGCTTTAACTCTGAACAGTTGAAGTTTGCTGGCTGCATTCATGCAAACAGTAGCATTAAAAGCACAGCCACATTCTTACTAGGCTTGCCAGAGTAAATGATGGTCAGGCTTGATAAGCTAAAATGTAAACAAATCTGTCCTATAATCATAGGTGGGCACAAGTCCGTTAATAACGAAGCTAACTTTTTCACTAACTCGTTAATCCGTTAAAAAGTTTTTTCATGTTTACGGACTAAATTAACTTCCGTTAAGTTCTGTCAACGGACTAAAGTAACTTCCGTTAAGGTTTTTATCGTTAATATGTTGCACCATTCATTCATCATACCAGTACAAATCAGTTTGCACTGGCAACACTTGTTGCGTATCAGCACGAGTTTTATAGAAGAAATCGAAGAAAGGAGCTCTTTTTTGTGACAAATAATAAGCTGCAGCCTCATAGGTCTATTAATTATCGCTGTTTGCTATTTCCAAAGATTTTCCGATCGTAGCTTCGTTATTGCATTTGAACTTATTTCTAACTTGAAACTAGATTAGACTGTAAAATGTAACTTCCAAAACACAAAAAGACCATCATAGCGATATTTCCTTACAATCTGCTCAACAGCGTCAATATGTGTTATAGAAGCTAGTGAATAAAACGAAATGTAAATTACACGCAAAATGTTAACGAATTAACGAACTTTATTAACTTCCGTTAATTAAAGCTGAAAATAACGGATGAACGTAACGGAGGCTAAGGTGGAGTGAAAAATAAAAATTTTTGAATTTAAAAAAGTGGTCTTGATATATGGCCCCAAATATCATATGAAATACTTCTATCCAATTTTGAGTTCTTGCACCCTCTAGTGGTCGTGCAATTTCATCGAACGAACGCAAAATAGCCAATTTTGCCATATCTCACTAACTGCATATGCTAGAAAGCTAGTTTTTTGCTTAAAAGTTGCAGAAACAGCACATTTATATCTCCATTAAAAAGAACTTTGCCATAAAAACGTACAGAAAAAAAGTTACAGCCAAATTATTGATTACAGATTTTACTGATCATTGATAAGTTTTCAGTGCTCAACTTTAAACGCATTGCAATTCATGTTGGCATTGAAAATAAGTCAGATGAGGTTTAAATTTATGTATATTTGCACTTTTAATGAGCCATGCTGCCTTACTGTCAGCTTAAAATATTTCTTTAATGGCAATTAGCCTTACTCCACTGGGCAGTATGCAGCACAGTATAGCAACAAATATTTAAAGTTCATGTTATTGCATCATACAGTATTGGTTGGCTTTTGCATTATCATTTTATTTATGCTAAACTTGGGGAATTATATGTAGTTAATTAAAAAAAAGTTTAGATTGCACAGTTCAAGTCAAAAGCACTGGAAGATGCCAAAGTACAAAATTAGAATTAGAAAAGCAATTTGTACCGTAATTAGAAAAACTTTTAAAAGGTAGAAAATTTGACAATATATTAAACGAACATTTGGATAGGCCTACCATTGTTTATTGTATTTTAGATACAGTACTATGTTCTGTACTTGCTGGCATAAATTTAGTTATTTCTGAAGCAGCATGCTACAGTACATACTTGCCTATAGGTCGCGCCACCGTATAAGTTGCACTATTAGTTTTGTGTTAAAAAACTTTAATTTAGAGTTGACTCGCACATAGGTCGTACTAAAAATCTAGGGATTTAAAAATCCCTTTCCCTAGCTTTTTTGCACAGATAACTTCAAAAATTTATTTTAATTTTCGAAGTTATCTGTGCGCACATTAAAATAAACTTCGAAAATTACGATAAATTAAAAACAATAAACTTCGAAATCGAACATTAAAATCGCAAAACTATTTTTTCTCAACAAAGCGGTAAAATCCAATGCACGCTGAGCGGTCGCATGTGCGTGTGCGCGCATGAAACTGTCTCGCATTGGTATGTGCGAGCACAAGCGCATGCACCCTCATTCCATAGAACCACAGTGGCAATAGCACATTTCCACTACAATTCATGTCTATAACGGCGTATTAGCCGGAAAATACGATACCTGCAATAGCCGAAAACTTTCAATTTTGTTCCGACTTGGTGACGATTTGCACTTATGTCAAGCAGATTGGTCTCACCTATATTTTTTTAAAAAAAATATAAGGAAAAAGTTGCGACCTATACGCGAGTATATACGGAAACTAAAAAAAAGATTCAAGTCTACTGTTACTAGTGCAATGTTCTATGGGGAAAAATTTTTCAAAGTTTTGATATTTCTGCCAAACATTTACCCTTGTTTTGTGTTTTTTGATCTTCAAAAAAAAGACAATTATTAAATGTCATTCTCTAGCCACATTGAATTTCACATTGCTTTTTTGTTTATTATCATAGCAAAAAATATCAAAAACTTTATCAGTATCTTGCAAGAAATTAGTTTCAAGCTCTTTGTATTGATCCGATCTTCAAGGTTTTTTCAAGTTTCTAGTTAAACCACTGAGGTACAGCATTAGTTGATGGTTTTTGTGTTTTTGCTGCAACAGTAGCCTTTGATGACTGTATAATCGGTTTTGCTGTTCTAATCAATAAATTCTGAAATTCTTTGTGCAATACTCAGCTCATAAATAGAATAAACATTGCACCAAATCCGTCTGTTGTGAAATTCTTTTGCAACAATTTGAGCTGTATCCTACTTCCTAAAGTGATTAAAGTGGAGGATATGCTCAAATCACTAGTCGCTTGGTTGGCAGCAATCGTGGAGGGAAATTATCGCAACTTTGAAAAAATTTTCCATCAAACAACTTTCTACAACATTAGACTTAGATTTTTTTTTAGTTAGCATGCTGCTTCAGAAATAACTAAATTTATGCCAGCAAGCACAGTACAGAGTACTGTATCTAAAATACAATAAACAATGGTAGGCCTATCCAAATGTTCGTTTAATATATTGTCAAATTTTCTACCTTTTAGAAGTTTTTCTAATTACGGTACAAATTGCTTTTCTAATTCTAATTTTGTACTTTGGCATCTTCCAGTGCTTTTGACTTGAACTGTGCAATCTAAACTTTTTTTTAATTAACTACATATAATTCCCCAAGTTTAGCATAAATAAAATGATAATGCAAAAGCCAACCAATACTGTATGATGCAATAACATGAACTTTAAATATTTGTTGCTATACTGTGCTGCATACTGCCCAGTGGAGTAAGGCTAATTGCCATTAAAGAAATATTTTAAGCTGACAGTAAGGCAGCATGGCTCATTAAAAGTGCAAATATACATAAATTTAAACCTCATCTGACTTATTTTCAATGCCAACATGAATTGCAATGCGTTTGAAGTTGAGCACTGAAAACTTATCAATGATCAGTAAAATCTGTAATCAATAATTTGGCTGTAACTTTTTTTCTGTACGTTTTTATGGCAAAGTTCTTTTTAATGGAGATATAAATGTGCTGTTTCTGCAACTTTTAAGTGAAAAACTAGCTTTCTAGCACATGGGGCTAGTGAGATATGGCAAAATTGGCTATTTTGCGTTCGTTCGATGAAATTGCATGACCACTAGAGGGTGCAAGAACTCAAAATTGGATAGAAGTATTTCATATGATATTTGGGGCCATATATCAAGACCACTTTTTTAAATCCAAAAATTTTTATTTTTCACTCCACCCTAACCGAGGCGTGAAGTTTGTTAACGGAGTGTGTTTGTAGTGGTTAACGAAGCTAACGTTTTGCATTAACTTGCCCACCTATGCCTATAATCAAAATTTTATACTACACAAGTATAACTATACATTTTTAGGTTTATATCAATGTAGCTCTAAGATACAACTTGTTTTGCATAAACAACACTAGCTCTAAAATTCTTAAGCTTAAGGTGTTGTTAAGCATAAGGTAGTAGGTGAATAATTATAATGCAAAAGTAGCTTTTATCATTACATCTCATGGGTCAAAATTAACTTTTTTAACAACTTGCATATCAGGCAAGTTGATACCAAATGTCTACAGTACTTGCACGAGAAAATTTCAACTTGCCTGAAAAACATAGGACACAAAATTGATTGTTTACTAGTACTATGTCAGCAACTAGAATAGGGTTTTGTTGCTAGCTTGTTGCATCAAAACATTGCAGTTTGTTGCAAGCGCATTTTTAATCGCATATATTTTGGAAACTACACCAGCTAAAAAGCCAATTTTTTTGCATGCCTTAAAATAATCATAACAATGAAAATTGCAAAATTCTTGATGGTGTCTTCATGCAGTGCATGGTAGTACATTACTTGTGATATCCGAAACAGAGGTTACCAGTTATAGCGACAAGCATAGAAAATTTTTTCTTAGAAAAAAAAAATTAGCATTTTGCTAAATGCGTCTGAGTATAAAAAAATTTGTGTTTGATTAAGAAGTATTGATTTTGATTAATAATAATGTGCGTACGATTAAACAAAGTGTTGTTTGTTGTAATAATTACAAAGTGTTTAACTAAAATAAAGCAACCAACAGCTTTCTCTGCTTACATAACCTATTTTACTTTATTGCAACAAAATTGGACCTAACTTGAGTCTCTAAATAATCTTGCTTGATGTTGTTTAACAAGCTTTGTTTTGTTAGTAGCTTGCCCAACAGGCAAGTTGGGCCTAAAATTACTTGCCGAGGCGATTTCAGCTTGTCTTTGGCAAGCAGGCAAGCATTAATTTTGAATTTTGAACCAAGCAGGCAAGCATTAATTTTGAAAAAAAGCATTAAATTAAATTTGAAGCATCAATTTTGACAAGCATTTATCAGTTATTTTTTGTTACTGGTACCATATATGGTACTGTGATATGGGAATAATATACCAGTTTCCCAAAATGCGCAAAGTGCGATATTTTCCCTAATTGCGCAAGTCCTTACAGCTCTCCTTACACAAACTCAAACTCAAAACCGAAGTTACCGTGGTGAATAACAGGCACTGTTTGCCATTTCCACAAAAAAATTAATCTCTGTAACAAACGAGACTCCAATGACAATATTTCTTAGTCTACTACTAATTTTCAGGTTTTCCGACCTCCAAAAACTTTGTCTGCACCTTGATTAACTTTGCTGTAACTTTTGATCTACTTGACCCACGACTTCAATTTTGGTATCATTAGAACCAGTGTTAGCTCCATATTTCCACCTATACAAGCAAAAACACAAAATCATTTACCGCTAGGTGACAGAAAAGAAATACACAATTGAGGAAAATTTCGGGAATTTTGCACAATTAGGAAAATAATGCCTTTCGACTTGTCAGGTCTTAAAATCGCTGAATTTTGCTTTTTGCAACTCAGCAACAGTGGACGTGCTCTAATATAAGCAGTTTACAGTATAATAGACGAGTATGAGGAGCATGAGTTGCTCATTAGAGAAAACTTAGACCAGTACCTTACAAAGTTTATACAAGCTTTCAGGATTAGCATTGTAGAAACTAATTATTGTTTTGTTAGCGAAAATCTGCGATTGTGATGTCTTCTTGGTAGAAATGGCAAGAAACAGATATGAAAAGTGCCCAAGACAAAGTAAAAAGAGGTTCAGTTTCGATTAGGGATGCAGGTGATCAGTACAAAATTACCGAGAACAGTATTCACTCCAGAAAAAGTTTACAAGAATTTGCCAAGCCTGGAAGAATATTTTTTTTATATTACACGTGAAAATTGCATTAATTGTAATTGTAATTACATTTTATTCACCAAGTTGCGTTGGCCAGGAGACAGCGAAGAGACCTTGCAGTCTTCGGGTCAAGCTGCCACCTGCCCATCTGTCTACCACACAAAATGGAGGCTTCACACTGTCCCTTTAATTGCTGAACGTCTAGCAGGGAAGCTGTGAATACCAATTTTTATAGTCTTTGGTTTGACTCGACCGGGAATCGAACCCGTGTCTACCGCTTCAGTAGCAGACGCTCTATCCACTCGACCACTAACTTGTCGTTATGACGTTACTGATGACGTCATTATCTCCATGACAATTTTTTTTTACTTGACTGCTTCTATCTTATTATTAATTGAGTTATGTGGTATTTGAAAAAACCTCTTGAACACTCGTACTCTGCGCCACAATGAGCAAAGTTATACGTCTACGCAATTGCCAATTGCGTAGTGCGCAATTTAAATTTTACCCTATTCGCGCAAAATTTTTTTCCTTTTAAAAATTCCACAGTTAGTACCTGAAAATTTTGCTGTAACTAACTGTACAAAACAGGAAAGTTGAAAGATATAATCTTTTAAAGAAAAATTAAAAAAATTCGTTCTATGAAATGGCTGCAGCAATTTTTTGCGAAAACCTTTGCGCAATTTGGGAAATAGGTACACTTATGCTACATGAAAAGGTGGTTTAGGCAGTTTGCGCTTTTGCACCATCAGTCAATAAGCATTGACAAGTTGATTTTGAAGCAATGTTAGAAGCAATTATCACCAACTATGGCATCTATGTATATTGAATTTGGTATGGAGAAAAAACGTCACACTGACATCAAAATATGGCTTCTCTTAAAACAGTAGAGCTACTTTACACTGTACAGGAATAGGTCAGAGGTTGGTGTGTGGGGTTGGGTGACACAAACTACAATCACATATGACAGATTTTCAAACTATGAATGTGAAATTCTTAACTCATTGCTCAGACTTCAGTCCTACTCTGGTACTGTAGGCTCAAGTAGTCAATACAATTTTGTCATGCTCCCAGTAATGCTTTAACAATAAACTTTAATTTTCATTTGATTGGATCCTTCAGTTCTTAGAAGGCAGTGGCTGCTGTTACGTTACATAATACTTCACTCGTAGGATAATATTACATAATTTGTACGGTAACATTTCAGCGGTGAGATATTTTTACGTAAATTTTGCCACTAACCGATAGCTCTTTCAATGTTTATTGAAACGACAAGACTGCAAGCGCATGAGCCTGTTGCATCGTAAAAGGGAGAAGCCACATACATAATTATTAAATTAACCATGGTACTTTTTTTAGAATGCATTAGGACTGTAGAATGCATTAGGACCCGTCATTACGAACCAATACTTTTTTTAGGACGCTATCAAAAATCAACTTAAATGTAGTTTATTTAATTCAAATTTTAATTGAAATTCAATTTAAAATCAACTAAGATCTAGTTATGAAGAGAAAATTAGATGCAAATTCATGCGGTAACAAACGCAGTACTGTACGGGTCCATACTAACACACCTCCGTCATAAAAAAGTTTCAATATAAGGCAATCAAAAGCTTTGTGTTTGAACTTGGATTTGCTATCTTGCAGGGACTAGGGAGGCATCGCTGCCCAAACCCCAACTCAAATGCAAGGTTCTAAAGTAAAAGAAAGGAAAAAGATCACCACAAATCTTTCTAATCGCGTGACATGCCACCGCCATTGCAGCGAATCGAACCTGTGCGCGAAAATCGGGAGACGCATGCCCTTACCACTAGCCTACACTACTGAGCAATCGATTTGAGAGCATCAAAATGCTGTAGGCTATTCAATTTGTAAAAGCTGTAAAAAAACTTTCAAACTTTTTTTAGGACGGAAGTGTTTTAGTTCCAGCACTGCATTTACTATCGGTATCGCATGAATTCGCATTTAATGTTTTTTTTTAAACTAGATTTTAGTTGATTTTGATTGAATTCCAATTGATTTCCAATGATTGAATTCCAATTACTGGTAAATAAACGAGAGTTGAGTTGACTTTTGATAGTGTCCTAAAAAAAGTATTGATTTGTTAGGACGAGTCCTAATGCGTTCTACAATCCTAATGCTTCCTGAAAAAAAAATTACTAAGTTAATACCGGTAACTACCCTTGTGCTTCTACCTTCTATGATACAACATGCTTAAGGTTTGCCAGTTAGGCCAAGATGTTTGTTCAGCTGGGAATACCTTTGAAAAGATAGCTGAGGGCTGCCGATGAGAGCTAAAAGCTCGAAACAGCGCTGTCCAGCTCTGTGCTTAATTGACTTGAGCTACGGTACAATGTGAAATATCATTGGAGCTGCAGGGTTGGTGGTTCTTCTGGCCACCTAACTGCCAGTGGAAGTTGACATGGCTTCCCAGGAGTCGACCACGAAGGACGTCAAGATGTTGCAGTCATGCAACATGCTCTTGCACTTGCAGTCTTGTCGCTTCAATAGGCATCGCAAGAGCCAAGTGGCAAAATTCACGTAAAAATATCTCACTGCTGAAATGTTACAATTTACGATAGGCTATGTAACATTATTCTACGAGTGAAGTGCTACGTAACATAACAGTAGCCACTGCCTTCTTAGAAATAGCCACTAGCCTACTGATCATGCTACAAACTCAACGCAAGCCTTAATTTTACTACACATCAAAAAGCAAAAGTAGGCCTACCAATACCATACCAGTGAGTTACGGTACCATTATCACAGGTAGGCCTACAGATATCAGGCTACAGTATTTCGTTTAACTTTAAATCAACTTACAAGTAGGCTACAATACGGTACCTGCTTAGAGTTAAGACCAATGCAATAGCCTGTCACCTTATCCGTTAGTGTCTGGTGTTATGCAATACTGAGTAGGCCAATTAAACAGCCTAGGGTTATTACGACTGGTACAGAATTATCAACTACCAAGTACCCATCCTGCCCAGCCTACGTACCGGTATTGCATTACTGGTACAGTACAGTAGCCTACCGGTACAGTTAGATAGGCTAGCCTATACACAGTAGGCCTACGATTTGAAGAATAAACCTAGGTTACCGGTAAACCATGGTACCTCGAAGACCTATGCCGGCTACATTGGCGACTGAATTAACAACTGAGATAAAGAGTGTCGAATGAGCGATTCCTAACTTACCCCTGAGAAGTGGTCTAATCTTCGTTCATCCTCCTGCACTGCAAAACTACTTGCGGCGCAGTACAACTACGCAAAACTACTGCAAAACTACAAACTACCGCAACAATTGTGGCGCAGAGTACTTACATTTACATTTCGTTTTATTCACTCGCTTCTAGAACACGTATTGACGCTGTTAAGCTGATTGTAAGGAAATATTTATTGCAATGGTGGTCTTTTTGTGTTTTGAAAGTTACATTATACAGTCTAATTTAATTTCAAGATAAAAACAAGTTCAAATGCACAACAAAGCTGCCTGATATTAACGATAAAAACCTTAACGGAAGTTAACAGAACTTAACGGAAGTTAATTTAGCCCGTTAACATGAAAAAACTTTTTAACGGATTAACGAGTTAATGAAAAAGTTAGCTTCGTTATTAACGGATTAACGATTAACGGACTTGTGCCCACCTATGCTCTAGACAGATATTAACGACTCCCTAGTAACAAATTTCCCAGTAACAAACAAGAGCTGTTATGTTCACTTGCCAATTTAAAAGATCTCCATTGGAAACAAGCATTATCTAATGTGATTGATAATGTGTTATCCATAGGTGGGCACAAGTCCGTTAATCATTAATAACGAAGCTAACGTTTTCATTAACTCGTTAATCCGTTAAAAAGTTTTTTCATGTTAACAGACTAAATTAGCTTCCGTTAAGTGCTGTTAACGGACTAAATTAACTTCCGTTAAGTTCCGTTAAGGTTTTTAGCGTTAATATCTTGCACCATTCATTCATCAGACCGGTACAAACCAGTTTGCACTGGCAACCCTTGTTGCGTATCAGCACGAGTTTTATAGAAGGAAGCGAAGAAAGGAGCTTTTTTTTGAGACAAATAATAGCCTGCAGCCTCATAGATCTATTAATTATCGCTGTTTGCTATTTCCAAAGATTTTCCGATCACAGCTTCGTTATTGCATTTGAACTTATTTTAATCTTGAAATTAGATTAGACCAATGACATAAAAAAGGAATGGTGTCAAACACAAATTTCTTACCATCAAGATTTTGAGAACTCTCGATTTCGCACAGCTAATAGAGACTTGATTTGTCCAGTCGACAAATTTGTTCGGCTAATCATACATTGTGAAACAGAGTTTAGAAAACAAAGATCACGAAGAAAAATACGTAGTCATTACTTCCATTCTTGAGAGCTTGCCAATTCATAAAATTTATCCAGAAATTGACGATTTCCAAAGCCATGTTTTACATCAGTTGCTAACGCGTTACATAAGAATGCGTAGTCATATTTCTTGCACTCATGCATTGCGCAAACATACTGCTGCTACATAGAGGAAACTTGAAAAGCCAAGTAATGCGATACGAAAAATTTTAAAGAGCAACAATTCTAACGTTAAAGGTTGATTTTTGATTTAATGTTTTTCGTTTTGATATATTTAATAGTTCTTTATTGCATTATGTTTATTTATTTTATTTCATTTGTATTTCGTACTGTGTCTATTTGTAAACTCAGCAAGTGTTAGTCATTGCGATACTGTGCTTACTGTGCCATTGCAAGCTGCTCAGAAATCGTATAATGCTTTTAACGATGGTTGGGGGTGGGCAAAGCGTCTAAAACATCCGATGCAACAGGATAGGCGAAGACGTCATAATTAGGAAATATTCAGTAGCGTAGGCGGAAGGGGGGGGCTGCAGCCCCCCCCCCCCATTCGCCTGAAAAGTATGCTAAATGCCACGTTTCTAGTGCTTTTGAGACCGATTTTTGCTCCAAAAATGAAAACAGCCCCCCAATGGGATGGGGAGCAGAAGTTGTGAAGGACTTGCTTTTATTTGGACCAGAAAAGTGCAATTTTTGTTTCTGGATCTGACCCAAAGTTGGTCAGGTTTTGGCAAAGACCTTTTATTTTTTGAGATCACATAATTTCGGCCGGAAAAACCGTTTTAAGTCTGGTAAAAACCTTTTTTTTTTCGAGATCACCTAAATTTGACAGAAAAACCGCCTCAATCTGATTCAAGACTGATGAAAATTTGGGTCAAGTTCGTTTACTATTGTTTCCAGCTTCCAAAAAAGCCACCCCCCCCGCCCCCTTTGCAAATTCCTGGCTATGCGCCTGGTAGAGTGCATCAATCCCCCCTCATATTCAAAAATCATGTTCTACCTAGTGTTAAAATGTTGCATTTGGGCTAGAAAGAAGCCATTTAAAATGTTTTGAAATTTTATTGGGGTCTAGGGGTCCCACCGGGGGGTCAAAAATCTCAAAATTTGTCAAATTTTGAAAAACTCACAATAACCCTGCAAATAGTGATTTTAAGTGATCCTGTTGTTGATAATTGCATTCAGGAGAAAATTCTGCACCAATTAGAACTTTATTCCACGTTTTTGCACCAAGTATAAGCCAGCAATTAGCCAAAATCATTGAACTGGAACGAAATCGCTACAGCGAATTCAAATGTAATTGCCCATAACGTCATTGTTTTAGTAGATAAAGACATGGAATTTTTTGCAGTAGATTTATCTACTGGAAAATTATGCATATCTTGGAAGAAATGTTGGACTTATTATCAATTACATGCAAGAAATACTGAATGTAAAGTGCACCGCACAAAAACTTCCAAATATCACAAAAGTATTCGTACTAAAACATTTTCATGTAACACAAATTATGGTTTATCTAAACTTCACTGATTAAGTGGTGCAGTGGATAGAGCGCCTGCTACTGATTCTGCTGAAACGATAAACTCAGGTTTGGTTCCCAGTTTGATAAACCAAAGACAATAAAAATTGGTATTTACAGTTTTCCTGTTTGACTAAGCAATACTATAGGAATGTGTACAACTTCCTTTGTGAGTGGTAAACTGGTGGATGGGCAACGTTTTGACTCAAAGACTTCAGTGGTCTGTTTTGCTGAATATATACATGCCAAAGCAACATTGTAAATGAGCGATGTAAATAGTTATTCAATTTTTCCATTAACATACTGCATGGTGCAACTAGTTTTTGTGGAAATTGCATTCCTTTATTTTTTCTCTCAATGGCTTCCGCAGATTTGGAAGGGAAATTCTTTCAGTCTCTACAATTTGGAGGACATTTTGATAATGTTCTTCTGAATGTGCTGCAGAAAGAAAGTCAGAACTTAGTTTTACTGCACGTTCCGCGCCATCATTTACAACATTTATGGCTTGAACATTTTGTAATGCTCTTTGATATGAAGATGTGCTCTGCCAGGTATCAACATCTAGAGCAAGAAATTCCGAGTCAATTTGGAGAAGCTTGAAGAAGAACCATGAATCTTGATCAATTAGGTTTGTCAATGTAGTTGAATGACTGATATTGGTTGGAAATTTGGGCTTGCCATATCCTGTTCCAAAGCGGTTTACTGGACTATTTGGAATTTCACTGGGCTTAATAGACAAAAGTCGATCAGCAATAGAACGCTTTTTTTCAGCAGGCACTTTGTTGCTGAATAAAGAAAGTGGAACCATTTCAGCTGTGAGGTACCACAGATGTCGACCAAAAGCTTTGAGAGCACTTAGGGAAATGCTTGCCTCAACCGCTTTATATTCTAGCAATTTCTGGTAAAATTTGTGGTCATGGTAGGGTGCATCTACTGCAGAAATGCAAGTAAACCACCATGAACAATACACAAGGCAGCAGAAGTCAACAAACTTTCGAATCCTTAGTGCTTGCGTTTTTGTTGCAATGGTTCCTCGTGGAAGGTCTTGAACTGAAGTTTCTAGAAGGCACAGCTTGATAGAGTAGATAAGTTTTGCCATCCATCTTGCTTTGCTTAGTGCTCCAGGTTGTTTAAAATTATATTCATCTTTGCCATCCAAAAATACAACACAAAGTTCAGCTAATTCTTGGTAGTCATTTCTTTGCAAGTCTTGCAGTTGGTTTAAGATGGAAAGAGTTTCAGATTTCCAACTCAATGCCAGTTTTTTCGTGTTTTCATCTAGACTTGAAAGGTTCAGCATACAAAGCATTTGATCATGGGTTCTTTTATGGGGCAGCATCTCAAAATGTTTTCGAAATCTTAAAAATACTGTCGTTTCAGGTGATCTTGAAGATTCAACTTTTAAGTCATTAAAAACGTGGGTTAGAATAACTTCGCCAACGTGATGTCTACATCCTGACCATAGTAAAGCACGTTGAAGATGACTTTGAAGAGTGACACATACTGCTGTCAAGTGTCCTGTATTGCTGCTTGTGGTATCAAATACCATGTTGATGATCTTCGTATTGCAATTCCACTCAATGAGCAAATCAATAATTTTTTTGCTTACGGTTTCTCCGGTTTTGCCATGATTGCCAGGGGTAAATGATGGAGCACCAAGTAGCTTGACTTCATCTCTTGTACCCATTGCAACTACAAGGCGTTCTCCATTAACATATTTACTGTTGTGAGACTGTAAAATTTTAGAGTCCCAATGCAGAGAAGCGAAACTTGGTGGAATCCACTGATTTTTCGATGCAGTTGCCACAGATTTTGTTACTTTTCTTCGAGATCTGTCTGCTTGAGCATAGGAGAGCTTGACTTTTGCGGGATCTCCACCAGTTTCTTCAATAAAAGCACGTGTAAATGCAAAATGTTGAGCTGGCGTTATTTTCATTCGTGTTGCCATAGCCACTAACTTTGGTGAAGATAAAATATCGGAAGGAATGAAAGCATTTGTTCCAGTTTTCCTACGTTTATGAGATGCAATATTGGAAGAATTTCCCGTTTTGTCGTTCCATACATTAGGATTACAAGCTTCAGTTTCACTGCCACTGTCTTCACTACTACTAGAGACTCTCATGCTACCAGAGAACAAAGTACTTGGCTCAGATGAACAAGTTTTGCTAGCTTGCTGCTTTGCTGCCTCTTCTCTTAGCAGCTTGCGTTTCAGTTTATCGTGGAGTACTTTATCACAAGAACCAAATGATGCAACTCTGTCCGTTTTCATGGAATGAAAAAATTGTAGATCTTCAAAATCTTTGATCAATGATTCTGCATTAGGTGGCCAAATTTGAAAAGTTTTGTCCAATTCCAGCTGTTGTTTCTGCAGCTTAGTTAAGGTACTAGCTGTTGATCGCCTTGCAATTGGAATAGCTCTCAGTTTCGAATTGTTGTCTAGCAGTTTTATCATTTTTTCGCAAGCTTTTATTTCTGATATCATGGGTATATTAGCCTTTTTGTAAAAGATGCTTACTTGAGCAAGCACTTGTGTAGTTGTAAGGTCTACTCACTGTTCGTATATGCTGTTCTCCGGTCCAAATTCACAGTTTAACTTCTGTTAGACGGTATCAAAGTTCAAACCACGCACATAATCGTTACTGCTAATATCCAAAATATCCCTGAAGAGGAAACATAACGAACACGCATTTTTTATCCCCTACTGCTTAAAACTGGGGGTTTCCCTCAACCGAACTCCGTACTGTATGAAACTAGCGGAGTAATACTATTACTGTAGTGCCGGTATGGATAACCAGGCACTACAGACTTCCCCCTTCAAGGAAAATTAGTCCCAAAACAAAGGCAAAAAAAAAATCAAAATCTCTCACTTTACGAGCAACGTACACAACATTATGCAGACAAGATTACAGTATAGCAGTTGCATTTAACAAACCATTACGTTATACAGGAAAATAATCCTAAGATAAGAGGGCCATTATCTTAAGGATGGGCAAGGATATACATTATTACAATCTTGTATACAAGTAAAAATTATGATGGAAAAAAAATCCATGCTTAGGAATAGTTATGGCCATTAACTAAGCCTAATCACGAACAAGGACAACAAAAAGGGATCAAGTATCTAAGTACCGGTACTGTAAAATTACGCATGCAGTCGTTGCAATGTAAAACATTATGAGCATGTAGAAAACACACCTTCATAACAAGATGATGATATTAACAGATAGAAAAACTGAACTACTAGCAGACAACATAAGAGAGCACAAATGTGTTAATGTAATAAAAGAAAATGCAGCAAAATAACGAAGCGCCTACTTATTGTTGCTACAGCAATACAGCAAGGTTACGGCACACATGCACTTCCACCTACGACATAACAAAATCAGGAAAGATAGTAGGCCGTGGAGCATGTCTCAAATTGTAATCACGTGTGTGATGAGTAGTCGTGTGTGATGAAGGCACATGTGAAGGAGCTGTAGGCATGAAAGGAAAATCAAATGGAGGAATCTGGTGGAAAGTCAAGCAATTCAGGGTACTTGCGTTGTTCAAGAGCAATGTCAACAGCAGAAAACGGAAGTTGATCTCGTTGCAAAACATGTTCAATTACTACCCGAGATAGGCAATCAGCAGTTACATTATCTTTACCAGGAAGATGAAGGATATCGCAATTAAACTGAGTTAAGTAGCTCAAATGTCGAACTTGACGTGGAGAATGAGTTTCAGATGGCTTATTAAAGCTGTTGACAAGGCTTTTATGGTCAGTGTAGATCACAAAATGTCGATCATACAAAAGATGCTCAAAGTATTTAACACTGAGGTAGACACTTAGTAATTCCAAATCGTACGTAGAGTAACGTGTTTGAGGACCATGTAATGCTTTTGAGAAGTAACCTAAGGTCTCCACTTTACCATCACGAGACTGCTCGAGAATTGCTCCAACTGCAACACCACTTGCATCACATTTTAATTGTAACTCGGCTTTGTCATCAGGATGAGCCAAGGTAGTGATGTTTTGCAAGGCCATTTTGGTGTCAAGAAAAGCAGCTTTAGCAGAATCAGTCCAGTTTATGAGGTCAGTGTTCCTCACTTTGCCCTGCAAAAGGTCATTGAGAGGTTGCAAAAGTCCAGCTGCATTTTTGAGAAAACGTCTTTGATAAGTGACCATTCCAAGAAATTGGCGTAAAGACTTGACTGTTGTAGGCAATGGAAATTTTTCAATGGCAGTGACTTTGTTTTGCAAAGGTAAAATACCTTTAGGAGACAACTGGTAACCAAGTACTTCTATTTCCGATTGAGCAAGAGAAGTTTTAGACATGTTTAAAGTGAGACCATAAGCATTCAATCTGTTGGCAATGTCAAGTAAATGAGCTTTGTGCTGCTTTAAGTCTTGAGAGAAGATGAAAATATCATCAATGAAAGAAAAACAGAAAGATTCAGTTCCTCGCAACACGTGGTTAATAAAATGCTGGAAAGAAGAAGATGCATAAGTTAATCCAAAAGGCATTTTGTTGAACTCAAAATTTCCACGGTGCGTAGAAAAACATGTGTATTTTCTATCACCTGCTTTAACATCCAATTGCCAAAAGGCAGATTTTAAGTCCAGACAGCTAAAAATGGTGCAGCCATGAACATTGGCTGTAAAATCCTGAATCCGAGGAAGTGGGTAGTTCATTTTCCGAGTATTTTTATTGATAGCTCTGTAGTCAATAACTAAGCAATAGGAATCATCTTTTTTTTTTACAAGGTGAACTGGGCTGGCCCAAGGGCTAGTTGAACTTCTGATAATGTTCAGTCTCAGCATTTCGTCAAGTTGCCTGTTAAGTTCTCGTGTTTTCTCTGGGCTCAGGCGTCGAGGTCTAAAGGTGATTGGCGGTCCGTCGACATCAATAGAATGTTCAAAAGGGTGAACTTTCTTGTTCACATGAAGTTCTCCAGATATAAGATTAGGATACAAGGCTAAAATGTCCAATAAAGAGAGCTTATCAAGATCTACGTTAGGAAGAGGTGGTATCTGAGTAAAAGAAGTTGATGGTTCACCTAGGGAGACTGTGTAAGAATGTGTATCAATGATGATGTGGTTATTGTGCAAGAAATCAAGTCCCAAAATGGGATGTGAAATGTCAGCAAGAATAAATGTGTGTACAAACTTATTGTTGGGCAAAGTGTCAAATGACAGAGTGAGATCCATCTCACCAGCCTGAGTGAGTGGCTTAGCGTCTACGGCAAATAAGTCACAGGATCTAATCCCATTATGAAAATCCGGAAAAAGGTGAATGGGGATCAGTGAACGTGGGCTTGCAGTGTCTATGTGAAATGTTATGTCGTTGTGCTGATCATGTAACAATATGTATGGTGTTTTGTTAGGCGACGCATCTAGCGTATTGATCGAAAAGATGGGTGGTGAAATCTTGATACGCCGCCGTTGGAGTTTAAAGAATTGTGATGCTTACAGCCTGCAACACAAAAATGAGGGTTCTGGGGATAGTTACGATGATAATAGCACAAGCCATTAATAATTGTAGTGCGATCAACAGATCGATTGGCCGGTTGAACAGGGGCAGTAAAGCGTGGTAGAGAAATGCGATTGGGTGGAGGTTGGTGAACAACAGACATAGGGAGAGAAGAATGATGGGAGGACAGCAGTGAAGAGCGAGGTGGTCTTCGTGGAGAAACAGAATTCAACGGTGCTGGAAGAAGTGAAGGGGCCGCGGTAGGGGGGTGGAAAAGAGGTGGAGCAGCAATAGGCGGTTGGAATGAAAAACCAGGCATGTACTGCAAGGGCTGGGAAGGAGAAAGGGAAAACCGATTAAAAAATCTGTCCTGGAGTAAAGCATCAGCTTTAGATGCAATAAGATCAAGTGGCTCATCTTGAAACAAACGTAGAATATGCCGCATATCATGGGGCATTCTATTCAAAAATTCACTAAGCAGGAGCATTTTGGCAGTTTCATCTGCAGAATCATCTTTACCAAGCGTAACACGTAAATCATTAAGAAGTTCTGATGGAGCACGATCGCCCAAGCCTGGAATTTGAGAAAGATTTAACTGTCGCTGTGCAGCTGGTATGTCATAGACTTGCAGCAAAGCTTCTTTCAAAGCAAGGAAGGATGGAGGTTTATGCTTGATTAGATGAGAAATCCGATGAAGATGGGCGTCTTCCAAGCAATTCAAAAGCTCATAATAAAGCTCTTCATCAGTTAAGTGAAGTTTTCGATATCGAGCATGAAAACGTTGAAACCATAAAGGAACATCAGCAGTGCTAAACTTTAAAGGGGTGGGAGCAGGAGCTGTAAAAATGAATGATGGAGAAGGTGCAGTAGAAGATGAAACAAAAGGTGAAGTAATGCTCGATTGAGGCATGGTAGAAACAAAAATCGGAGAAGCAACAGAAGTTGAAGGATGGGTAGCTAAAGCATTTAATGGCGATACAATGTGTGGGTAGGTACCCATAGTGCATTGAGAAAAATGCTGTGTTAAAGGTGAAGAAGCAGATGTAGCAGTGAATTGAATATCTGTAAAAGATGAGCCTAAATTAGCTTGTGTTGGATTATTATCATTGACTCCTAGTGGTGTACGTGACGATGAAGGAGTGACACATGATGTGTTTATTGCAAGTGTTACAGATGATGTACTAGCATAGGTTGCTTCTGATCTAGTGTGACTTCTAGTGTTGGGTTTAGACATACTGGTAAGGTTAAGCAGAAAATGAGGGACTACAGCACATAAATTTAAATCAATAAAAAGGTAGCAAACTCCAAACACTATGATAAAACACACCAAAATAGCAGAGAACTTAAGGTTAATATTATGAGCACTCATGCAAAGTGTAGCTGATCACAAAGTACTAGCCTACTGCTATCCAATCACAAATTATCAGTTATGAATTATGATGCTGAACTTTATTCCAACACAGAAAATTGTACCAATAGGCTAAGCTGGCAAACTCAATAAGGTACAGTTAACAGTTCGGTAAGCAATTAATGTTTCAGTCTATAGGCTATCAATATCAAGCCAAATTCCAGATGAAAGTAGCCTATGCTTTGTCCCACAAGCACAGAAATGAATTGTTCTTGGGAGTTGAAGGTGTAGGCTAATGAAACAACAGCCGGGTAGTCTATAGGCTAGGCTAACTTTGATAATCCAGAAGTCCAGTCGTATTAATGTTGAAATGATCCAATGATAACGAGTAGAATTGAAAATTGGAAGAAAATCAGTTAGGCTGGTAGGCAGGCTAGGCCTAGTCGGGGGTCACCACTTTGTAGTTGTAAGGTCTACTCACTGTTCGTATATGCTGTTCTCCGGTCCAAATTCACAGTTTAACTTCTGTTAGACGGTATCAAAGTTCAAACCACGCACATAATCGTTACTGCTAATATCCAAAATATCCCTGAAGAGGAAACATAACGAACACGCATTTTTTATCCCCTACTGCTTAAAACTGGGGGTTTCCCTCAACCGAACTCCGTACTGTATGAAACTAGCGGAGTAATACTATTACTGTAGTGCCGGTATGGATAACCAGGCACTACACTTGTTTAGCCGCTTGTGTCCTAGTTTTGCTTTCTGGAATACCTTGCTGATAATGATACAGCAAACAACGAAGAACTTGGCGTGATGATGGCAATCGAGAGCCTGTAATTGTGCCATCAGCTTCAGTGATTCCTTCTCCAAGCCCAAATATAGTACTTGTGTTACGAGTTCTTGTGGCATTTGAGGGTGTGCTTGTGGATCACATTCCTACTCACTTTTCAAATGTTGAGGGATGAGGATGCAATGTCATGCAGATTATCACACAGCTACTAATATATGACACACAGCATTTTCCTTAAATTAACTCAATCAAACCTTATTTTGTATCAAATTATCTAAAAACAAAACAAACTATTTTCATTGTATATTGACTTCTTGATTTGCATGCAACATTGTAATTGATGACATACTATACTTTTAGTTCTTTCCAATCAGGCACAATATGCAATAGCCATGCTATGGGTAGTTGAGGCATAACACAGATATAGTTAAATTTGATGGTTAGCATCAAAGAAATGTCTAATGTACCATACTTTGCAAACTAGATCTTCTTGCGAAAACTTTTGGTAATAAACTTTAAAAACGTTGCATAAACTGAGAACCTTGATGCAGTATTTCTTCTAAGATACGCATAATTTTCCAGTAGATAAATCTACTGCAAAAAATTCCATGTCTTTATCTACTAAAACAATGAAGTTATGGGCAATTACATTTGAATTCGCTGTAGCGATTTCGTTCCAGTTCAATGATTTTGGCTAATTGCTGGCTTATACTTGGTGCAAAAACGTGGAATAAAGTTCTAATTGGTGCAGAATTTTCTCCTGAATGCAATTATCAACAACAGGATCACTTAAAATCACTATTTGCAGGGTTATTGTGAGTTTTTCAAAATTTGACAAATTTTGAGATTTTTGACCCCCCGGTGGGACCCCTAGACCCCAATAAAATTTCAAAACATTTTAAATGGCTTCTTTCTAGCCCAAATGCAACATTTTAACACTAGGTAGAACATGATTTTTGAATATGAGGGGGGATTGATGCACTCTAGCGCCTGGTCGTATTATTAGTGGGAAAAGGTTGACATTTATCAAAAAAACAAAACAAACTTTCACATGGTATTTGAGCAGCTCCTTACCGAATATGTATTACTGATTCAAAAAAAACAACTACTCTGATAGCCTAGTTGGTAAAGCGTTAGCGTCTTCAGTCACTCGTTTTAAATTTCTGTCGGGTCATACTATCAAATCAAAATCAAATCTTTCATTATACTCGCTGTATTACGCCGAAGCGTGTAACGAGTTGGCGGGGCCCATCTCCGCATCATTGCGCCCGAGCAACACAGCTCCTTTCGAAGAAATGTCGTAGGGTGGCGAGTCGTTGGCAACACTGTGTCCGATTTGACCGGCCTGAGATTTGAACCTCAGACCTCCCGCTCCAGAGACGAACGCGGTCGGGTCATACTAATGGGTTTAAAATTATCAGTCCCAGCGTCCTGCTCGACGTTCAACATTAACTGAACAGTGTGGAGGTCCAACCGTGATGAGTTAAATAGATTACAGCGTAAAACTAGAAGACCCGGTGACCATTTTGCCAATTAACATGGTCAAGAGGCCCCGACCTGAAAAGTGCTGCTATACAAGTACTACACAATCACGGCCACACTGTGCAACATGGGTGCCAATTGCTAACGACTGCCAAGTCACTTTATTGTCATACTCTATTAACAATATTTGTGTATCAGTATTATTATCTCCATTAGGGTAGTGATTATTTCCGACTTCACTAATAAAATACGTGGTAAATGACCTGGCTGCTGAAAGTAAGGTCGATGATCGCAAGTTTCTTTTTTATGCATACCTCATGTGCTCTTTGTGTTTTCTTTATGCAGATTTGTTCGTTGTTTCAAAGTTGTATTTTTTAATACACTGAAATGCTACGAGTGGCTTTGCTGTGGTGACGAAATATCTTACTAGCAATGTAAATCGTATTTTTTGTTGTTTTTCAAAGAATTAGCCCAATAAGGAATGCTTTTTTTAAAAAATTTGATGGTTACGTTCCAGCTGTAATCTATCAATTTGTCGCTACTTGAAGAATATTTCGAGCTCTTTCTTTTTTTGAACTGGCAAATTTTTGACAAAAGCTAGCTCTCAGTAACCGGTATCAATTCGTGAAAGCGTCGAAACACCGCTGACCGGCGTAGGGCCCCAAACCGCGGAGCTCTAGGCAATTCGCTCATGGGCTAATCTGGCCGTGGTGCTCGCATGAACACTGTGTCACGTTGGCGGATTGGTTTGACACCAGTGCTACGGTATTAGGTTACCGCGACCTCAAAGTCGGGTTTAACAAAAACCTACTTACTACGTGGCGATCTTGGGATCTATCCCGACCCGATCAGTGTTTTGTAATGCGCTACTACCATCTACTATACTCTCGAATGGTTTACTGTATGTTTGGCTTTATTTTAGGTTAAACGCAAAAAAAAACGGTAGAGATGTATTGGATTCGTTTTTATTTCAAATAATTATTCTGTAAGTCCAGAGTAACAAAGCTGTAGATCAAAATTGCGCACCTTTCTCAATTCCCACTCTGAACATGCAAATTGCAGCAGATTTTCGTGAATTAAGTTTTACGTTGGAGCCCATAATATCCGCAAATTTCACAGTGTCCAAGGTCTTTGCAGTACTGGCAAAAGCAGAGACTGTCGGAGCATCGTAACGTCGACCTCTTCGGCGATGTTGCCCAAAATAAGCTTCCAGCGGATCTTGGTTGATGCGCCTCGCAAGTACATATTCGGCCCCAGCAGCAAGTGTGCCAGTTACAATCGCATGCATTGATGACAAGATATGAGAAGGCCCTCCTCCGCAACATCACTCAGCACTAGGGCACACCAAAATTCCACTTTTTTTCTAAACATGGACATCAGTATTGCAATCCGTGAGGATGTCCGAAAAAACGCTTCTGTGAAAAAATCAGGGAGTTTCGTCAAGTATTCGCGCTGCAACAGCACTTTTAAGTTTTAGGGGGGTATTTTCTTGAAATTTGGGGGTGCCAATATCTAAAAAGTGCTATATTTTTATTTTTACGTAAAAAATCGTTTTTACACGTGATTATATTTACGTGCCAAGGTTGACTTATCAATCTAAGCATAATTTGCCGATACTGCTGCTTAACAAGGACTTTTTTGGGGTAATTTTTCTCATTTAGAGCAATTTTTGAACAAAATTTCAGGTATTTTTCTAAGTTTCAGCCATTTTTTGAGCATGAATGTACTGAACATGTTAATACTACACTTTGTGAGAAAGGTGTTTTAGAGCAAACTTTGTTTTAGAGCCTGAACACCACGTCAAGGTGTTGCCCGTCGTTCAGGTTCCTCTGTTTTTTATCCCGGAGAGGGCCCTTTTCCTGCATGTCATAAAGGGAACGATCACGGTTGGGAATGATAAGTTCAGTGTGTTTTGGCCAAAGTGGATTTACGAAAATATGAGTAGAGCTTTCGTGTGTCTTCTACACAGTGTAGTAGCATCCTCCTTTGTTCCTCATCATCCGTCAAAACGTCCTTGAACTCCTCCATCAGTCTCACTCCTCTTTCCGCCACATCATTCACAACTTTGAGGTCAGTAATCAGCATTTTAAATTTCTTATACTCATCGAAATCGCACCATTTATCCCGTGAATACGTTAGAAAGCGAATGTCTGGCAAGGAGAGGTTCAGTCGCTGGAAAATGATCACCGATCGCTCGCTCACAAGGTCAGAGACACAAGTGTCTAAGGATAAGTTGGGAAATTGAGGATTCTACGAGATTAGAGGGGCAGTTGGATTTTGGACAAAAGATACATGTTTTTGATAGCTTTTATAAATGCTGAAAGCACAATGCCAGTAGTATTAACTCAGCTGTTAAATACCACCTATGTCTCAAAAAGGCATGTCTGGCAGCTTCAGCAACTTCTTCATCAACGCTAGAGTAGTTCATCAATCATCATGGCTCGATGGAACTCCAAGTCGTTCACAGCTGCTTCCGAAGCTAAAGGGCACTGCAACCAATATGGAGCATAGAAGATGGACACAAAGTTACAGAACCGCCTCAATCCATTGACAAGAGTAGCATCTACATCCAGCTGACTGAGGCGAAGATACATCTTAAATGCATAAATTGGTGTCGACATCCACCACGCACGATGTTGTGTTCCTGGGCGCCGAAACGCAAAGTTACTAACACGTTGCTGTTCGAGGTAAAACAAACTCAGCTTCAGTAATTCATCAAAGTCATCTCTGGGTAAGTAGGTGCTTTCGTCAGAGCACAGATGTTGAAGACTCTCTTATGCTTTAAGTTTGAAACTGTCCAGTGGTCCTAAATTGGTAAGGTCAGACTGGTCAATTGAAGATAAATTTAGTGTTGGCCATTTTGATTTCAAAATGTCAAAAAATTCTACTTTGGGGCTACTGGAAGGACCGAATCTTACTTTGAAGACATCTACCAGAATGACTTCCGGCATATGGTGACGGCATGATGTCCACAGTAATGGGTGGCCTATAAGAGCTTCCAATAGGATACATGCTCCAGCGAATTTCCCGGTGTTGGATGCAGTTGTGTCGAAACACATTGCAACACATCGCTGCTCAATGCTCCATTCATCCAGCATATTTTTGACTGCCTTCGCTTGATTTAAACCAGTTCCGCTACCAAGATCTGTAGTGCCCAATAACTTCACCAGTTTCCCGTTTGTAGAACTGGCCAAAACAGCTAGATGCTCCTTGTGAGTATAGGCTTTTCCGCATTTCAATAACTTTTCGTCCCAGTGAATTGTGAAGTAATGATCATCCAACCCGGCCAAAAAATTTTCCTTTACTGACTCGAACTTCAAGGAACGAAGCTTCTTACGTCCTCTTAAAGTACTCATTTGGCTAAGCACAAAATCTTTTACGCATTCTTGACTTTCTCTGATGATTGATGCGATGATGTCATTCAGAGCATTACTCGAAATCTTATGTCGGTCTGCAGTCATCATCACCTGCAACGTTGATGCAATATTTCGTGGCACGTGCAGCGGAATTCGGTCCGGATTCTACCGTTGCTTAGAAGGAGGCTCACAGAAATCTTCACCCGTTTGTTCCTCAACTGACCCATCGCTTTCTTTACCCCCAAAAACCATTGTGAGCATTTCTATCTCCTCTTTTGCCTGGTCCTGCCGTCTCTGGTGGTTTTCTCCGCGTATCTTCTTTCGCTCCAAACGAGCCAATAATTTGGTGTCCCTGTAACCAAACGTCGACTTTCGTTCCATTCTTTGATCCCGCACAAATTTCCAATCGTCTTCACACAGTCTAAACTTAATATCCGGCTTAACAATATCAAAAAGAGATTCTAACTTTTCCTTGAAATTTTTGGAAGCCTTAGAATGTTCTTCAGAACTCCTTTTTCCCCAAGCTTGCGTTGTCCTGTATTCTTCCCAAAGCGTATTGATTCTGGTCTTGATAGAATTTACACTTAGGTAGCAAGTGTATCCAGGAGTAAAACCCTCTGCAACTTTTTGCCACTAGAGAACAACTTCGTCGCAAGTCCGATTGATTGATTTCTGTTTGCTTAATTTGTCACATTTAAAATGATACAAAAATCTCTGCATCTTCTCCAAATTCGTGGGTAGTTTCAAAGAGGAGAGCCTATCTATTGGCTTGCCAATAAGAGGAAATGCTACATCTGTAGATCTTGTTGAGACCATCTTTTTGTTCCCCAGCCTAAACAAACTTAATACTAATGCTTTGCAACTGCACTGATGCTTTAATGAAAATACTTTGCAACACTACACGTGGTATATGGCAACGTCATAATTCAATATTGCGATCCAATAACCTTAATTGTTTTTTAGATTAATTAAGATAAAGGAAGTGTAGAATTATTTTTTTGTCACACAGCTAGATATCTGGTGTCACTGTCAACATATTGAGGTCAAATCTATTCACATTTAGTCCAAACTATTAACTGAACATCATAACTTATTCTCACTATTCACCTCAAAGTTGTGAATGATGTGGCGGAAAGAGGAGTGAGACTGATGGAGGAGTTCAAGGACGTTTTGACGGATGATGAGGAACAAAGGAGGATGCTACTACACTGTGTAGAAGACACACGAAAGCTCTACTCATATTTTCGTAAATCCACTTTGGCCAAAACACACTGAACTTATCATTCCCAACCGTGATCGTTCCCTTTATGACATGCAGGAAAAGGGCCCTCTCCGGGATAAAAAACAGAGGAACCTGAACGACGGGCAACACCTTGACGTGGTGTTCAGGCTCTAAAACAAAGTTTGCTCTAAAACACCTTTCTCACAAAGTGTAGTATTAACATGTTCAGTACATTCATGCTCAAAAAATGGCTGAAACTTAGAAAAATACCTGAAATTTTGTTCAAAAATTGCTCTAAATGAGAAAAATTACCCCAAAAAAGTCCTTGTTAAGCAGCAGTATCGGCAAATTATGCTTAGATTGATAAGTCAACCTTGGCACGTAAATATAATCACGTGTAAAAACGATTTTTTACGTAAAAATAAAAATATAGCACTTTTTAGATATTGGCACCCCCAAATTTCAAGAAAATACCCCCCTAAAACTTAAAAGTGCTGTTGCAGCGCGAATACTTGACGAAACTCCCTGATTTTTT
This sequence comes from Trididemnum nubilum, assembly GCA_963965965.1. NCBI lineage: Eukaryota > Metazoa > Chordata > Ascidiacea > Aplousobranchia > Didemnidae > Trididemnum > Trididemnum nubilum. The sequence goes on along the minus strand of OZ014469.1, from coordinate 23,992,442 downwards.
CACAGAAGCGTTTTTTCGGACATCCTCACGGATTGCAATACTGATGTCCATGTTTGGAAAAAAAAGTGGAATTTTGGTGTGCCCTACTCAGCACCACCTGTTTGGTAGGAACATTTAGCGCGGCTCCACGTGCTTCGACGCTTTCTTTCCACTTTGCCATGTACGCAGGAAAATCAGTACTTAGCCATTGCAAACGAGGGTCTTCAATATTGCTGTAAGGCTTGCAAGAAGCTTTAAAATGTGTTCGTTGAAAACCTGAAATACGGAAATATATATGTTCTGTTTAGTTCACTTCTAATGTCCCGTTCTTGCACCTTGAATAATACTTTTTTAACAATACCATCTCCGTTTCAGCGCTTTTGTGGACGAGAATAAGCAGTACATTTACTGCAAAAGTCAAGCACAGTCACCGAAGTGACCTTTGCGACTTTCGCTTGCAGATGGAACGCCCAAACCTTTCTCGACAATAGTGATGTTGTAAAAGTTAAAGCTAGTCAAATCAAATCTTTACACAGCTGAATATCAAGGTTTTCGCCTGTGACGCCGCATCATTGCATTGTCGGGTGGTGGTTTTAATCAAATACGTGTGGTTAGAAACCCCTGACCAATACGCAGCATTTTCAGTTACGGAACAACACCACCAGGGTATACACTACAGCTGCTATTAACCTGCGTTCATACAGTCAAACCATTTGTCAATATGTAGAATATAATCAGAAAGTGCTTGAAAACCTTTTTCTTTTAAAGCCACACCTGTAACACAATAATATTTTTTCAAACACCAGTCGATTTGTTCCAAAAGAACGGTTCGTAATTTGATCTAAAGAAGTAGCCCATAACCCAATCACACGTGACAAGTACTAGATTGCTTAGCTACTCTCCTGAAAAACCATAAAGTTAAAAAAAATTGAACCTACACCAAAGCTCAACAAGGATGATTCAAGAGCTACTAATTTACACTATACAGTATCGAGTATCGACTGTAGCCATGGTACATTAGTTCTTTGCCCTAATGACAAGATATCGAAGTAGTTAGTTTAGCTTCTCCATGTTCCACAGTAAAAGTATGCTAAGATGATACTTCACTGAATATTAAAATACAGTACATACCCACAGTTTCAGACAGCGTTTGTGCAGCAACAGCAACACTCATCTTTTCCCAAGGATTGGGATGGATATGCTTTTCTGTCAGTTTGTGAAACAGTCATAATTCACCTCCGGCTAAATCTTCCTAAGGTAACAACAAAAAATTTACGATCGTGCTTTTTAAAATAACGCAAAATACTGCAGCTGCCGATGTATTCTTACATCTGTAAGAAGTCAAAGAAACGAATTCGATTTATAGTCGCCATAAAGTGCGGGCAGACTGCAAAAGCAGAATATTAATTTGTGTTGTTTTAGAATGTTAAGCAGAATATAAAATTGAATCTAATAGACTAATGCAATTTATTCCAGTTATAGAATAGTAAAAGACCGCACTGATTCGTGCAGTTCAAGTTCAACCGCGGAAAACTACCCATAAAAAGCACAAGCAAGTAAAAAAAAATCGACGTACACAAGCAAACATTAGTGTGAACAAGTGCTAACCTGTGCATGAAATTACATGTTTTTGTGGGCAGCGTAGCTGAGTAGTTCAGACTGACAGAAAGTCATTTTCACAATGACCATCCATGATCGATAGGTTTTTGGTTCAACTCGCACCCTCGTCGCGATGTTGCGTGCTTGGATAAGACGCTTAACGACCCTTTTCTATTATTGTCGGCACTATGGCCGAGTGGTTTGGAGAGCCGCTTTTTCTATTACGGAGGCCGTAATAGAAAAGTTTGTGCTCTAACTCGCACCCTCGTCGAATTGTTTCGTCCTTAGCTAAGATGATCTACGACACTTTATCTCTGCTTGGTTGAATCTGACAAGCAACTATAGATCATTCGACACAAAATTTAACAAGTCCAGCGGAAAAGGGAAACACCGGAAACATGCGACAAGCAGCAATAGATCACTCGACAAAAATCGAATAAGTCCAGCGGAAAATGAAAGCACCGCAAACTCCTAAGCGAGGCAGATTCGTCCAACACAGAGGCGCCATGCATCACTATCGCTTTACAATGAGAAGGTATTTACGGAACCAATCAATAAATTAAAGCCGAATGTGTTGCAGAATTTATACACATTGCGGACTGTGCACTGTACGCTCGTGACGCTTATAAGACGAAAATGTGATACTCACCAGAAACAAATTCTTGATAGGTTCCATGAAAATTTCACCATTGTTCCACAAATTTTTGTTGACATTTGAAAGGTTATTGCGACACGTTTTGAGTGTGTGTGGCGGATCCGATAAAAAGTAAACGTATCTAAATTAAATTGCAATAAATTTTCAATAATTGAAAGCAAATACATTGCACTCACATTTATGACCATGTCCACGTTTAGTGAAATTCTGTGTTTAATACTATTATTTTGTACCACAGTACTTAAATTGTGAAGTTTTGAAAGGGGGACGCTTTTGCAGCCTTGACCAACTTCACAAAAAGTTTAGTGGAAATGACGTATTTAGTCGTCGAAATTGAATGAACACCAAAAACAAGAAAAACGTCTTCGCGGGAAATTAAAGTCATTTTTTCCGAAATCAAGTGAAGACCAAAAGAAAAAGGTCTTCGCCGGAAACTGAAGTCATTTTTCCCCGAAATCAGGTGGAGACCAAAAAAAAAAAAGGTCTTAGTCGCAATTTGCGACCATTTTCGGCAGGAAATTTGTAGGATCTTTTAGTACTGACAGGCTATTTTTTCTCTGGTCATTCAGCGCTCAACTCTTGATGGGAGGACGCCCAAATCTCGATGGGGGGACGCAAAATTTTGATGGGGGGACGCTAATTCTCGATGGGGGTTGCGTCCCCCCACGTCCCCCTTACAATTTTAGTACTGGTACCGGTACATGCTAAATGCCAAGTAAATGACAATCAGAAAAAATCACTAACACTTCCACAGAGAAAAGCTGTTTAAGAAAAAGTAATACCTTGTTGGGTTCAATGGATTTTTCATTTTGAACGGGACGTCATCTGATGTATCACAGAAAAGTTTCATAACTGTCCTGTTCGCCGCGAGACCATCGTCTGCAAAAACATACTGATTACTACATGCTCACTAAACAAGAAATATTTTGGAAGGTGCAGTGCCTTGCCTATTTGGTGCTTTAGTTCAGAATCAATTCAACAAGCTGCCATCTCGACATCATCAAAAATAGAACAAGCAACAATTATAATACGCTTCTGTTGCTAGAACTTAAAATTATTTAACCAACTGATGATGTTCATAGACTGCACGAAAATGGAACAAATTTTACACATACGTTATTATAATCTCTGCAGATTCTACTCCACTTGTTAGGTTTGATTTGCGTGTTTTTAGTGAAATTATGGGTCATCATGAAGAAAAGACTGCTTGACTCCAATAGAAGTAGATGTCAATGGTCTTTCCCACGAACACAACGACGCAATGCCAGTTCAGGAGTCGAATTGGGAGCCATACCATGCTTTCGATTACTTGAGTGGCGCTCGGACCAATTAAACCACGCCAACTATTAATGTTTTTGGTTGCATTCTCCTTTGCAACGGCACTACAAAACAATACAAATAGTACTTACACACTATCCCTGCTATAATGCATGAAGTCTGTGCTTGAATTTCAATCAACAATTCCGTAACAACATAAAACAATTCCTTATAATGTAGTCTTGCGGTTGGGTAAAAAGCGACTACGCCATCCGCAGAGCTATTTGTAATTCCTGTCAAAAAATAGTCAACATATCCAATAATATCGCATGTTGTAGCAGAAAACGCGATGTCTTCTAATTACAGTAAAAATAACATTTCATGATTGTAAATAAAACAGTACTGTTTCCAGAAAAAACACGTTCAAGACACATGTGGAATTGCATAGGCATAGGCAATGAAATGCATATTGTTGTGTAGTCGTAAATAAAGCTATGAACATAATAATACACTTACTTGAGCCCCGTAAACAAAAACTACAACAGTTTTCAATTTGATATATACTGCAATCCTCTCAATTCAAAAACAAGGCCTTCAAAAATGCGGCCACAATGTTGTTAGCGATAAGTTTGTAGTGCAAGTTAGTAGTTACAAAATCTCGAAAAACATTTCTGCATCAAACACAGTTAACGATGATTCATACCCATCTCCCGTATACACAAAAATAGCTTATACCTTTTATAGTCATTTTATCAAATGCAAGAATGGTCATTCGGTTACATTACTTTCGTGCATGTACTAAATAAAGCATTCTTAATTCGTTCAACCACCAATTTTTGCATTTCGATTTCATTACATTGCAACTTGCTTTGTTCGCGTCTCAACGTTCTTATAGATGAAATTATTGACACCTGCTACAGCATTTTATAGGCAGCAGCAGACTCAGCATGCGACTTTAGACAAAACCTGAAATTCAATTTAAGTAATGCATACACTTTAAAAGTAAAAATATACTTTATGGGCTCAATAAGTTTCTATTTGGAATAAGTTACCCCCAAGTAGCTGTTGTTCGGGTGAAACAGTCTGTAGTGCTTTAGATTGTATTTTTGTGCTGTGTCATTATTGTATATTGCTCTACCTCCTGTTATCAAGCACTTTTTTGAAGAGCTGAAGCACATTTATGCTAAGTTATCGTATATATTTGTTTAAACCGCTGCCACTTTTAAGTAACTCTATACAGTAGCTTACTTCACAACAAATGGAGAATACCGATGGCTGTATTTACTGTCTTATGATTGCAGTTTTTGTTGAATAGACCACCGCTCTTGTAAAAAAGCATTGCCATCATTCTTTGGATTTTTTTTGATCCTCTGAGATTGATTTTATGCTATCACTGACGTCGATACCTTTCATGTGAAATTGTTCTTCAAGATTACGAATTCTGCAATTATGTTTAGATGTCAATAAAATTTAATTGAACTGCATAAGATTATAATGATATATCAGCACCACTTACGTTCACAAACTACATCAAAAATAGGTATTTCTCTGAAGTACTGTTGATAATACGAGTAAGCTGCATCACCTACGTAACACCTGTTACCTAACTTAACAAACCTGTTGAAAATTCTTTGCCCACAGTTGAGTACTTTGTCCATGACGTTTTTGCAATTCAATAGGAACAACATACAAGGAAAATCCATACGAGCTCCTGCAGGTACACCGAGCCAAGCAGCAAATTTTCCCACCTGCTTTAGGTCTTTTGTCAGGTGCCGGTATGTTAATCTCTGCCATAAGGAGATACCGGTATGCAGTACCAGTATGATATTTATATCCAGTATCAGAGGCCGAGCTGAAATTATGGGACCAGTAATTGCAGTACTTTAACAACAGCACAGGCTATTAGGAAACCTCACACTCCCATTCAGTGGCTTGTCACACTGTACCGGTACACTATAGTCTAGCTGAGCTACTGAGTTCTTAGTTCCACTAACCAGCTCACCTACAAAAAATAAACAAAAGTTATCAGCCTACTATTACCAACTAATAGCCTACTGTAATACCGGTACCGTATGTAACGTAAATTTGTACCATTGGTTATAGCAGATAGTGCCTTAAAGTAATCTCTTTCTGTAATGCTCTTCAGTTTTTTCCAATTTGTTTATTTAAATTAGCTTGGCTTAATGGGAATTTCTCTGTATGGTAATTATTTGTGGTCTAAAATCACACTCAACTACATTTTCCTATTTTAATGTTAGTTGATATAAAGTAACTTGTGTTTTGCATTCCCTGTACCAGACGGATGATTGTCATTTATTAACTTGTAAATTTAAAGAAAATGGTATTATTTGTGTGTTCTTTAGATATGCCATGCGCTTGTTTAGTGCTCTTCACTTTTCCGATACATTTTTGTGTAAATTAGCCTGGATTAATGTGTATAGTTTGCTGTTATTAATCCAACTATATGTTGTATCTTACTTTTCAATATTGTTCAGCAAATATATTCTAACATGAAGTTTTGTTTTTCATGTTCATTTTAACCATTAATAATGTCCGAATATTTAAACTTACTTGATAATTTATATAATGCTGAGCAGAGCTCGACCGATATATCTGTCAGCCGATATATATCGGCCGATATTAGGGCCAAGCCGATATATCAAATCGGCTATCTACCACCGATAAAATATCGGCTAAGCACAATTACCTTAAACTGTTTATTTTTGAGAGCAAGCACAATCGCTCTTGAGTATTGATTGGCAAATCGTTGTATTTTTGGTTTGTTTTTTCATTGAATAATACTAAAGTGTGACTTACATTCGCTATAGTCTTTCTTTGGAGGGGAATTAGTGAAGCTTTTAGTGTCAAGTTAATAGAAAAATAGTAAGAAAGTTTTGTATTTGATAAGTTAATATATCGGTAATTGATATCGGTATCGGCCTAAAAATTTCCAAAATATCGATATCGGCCAGAAAAAGTCATATCGGTCGAGCTCTAATTCTGAGTGTTTTTTTCATTGACATTTCAACCAACAATTTTGAATTTCAATTGGACTGGATCTTACTCTTATTTCAACCTGCAGACAATCTTGATCGAAATTGATTTATTGGGAATGATATAGGTAATTTTTCATTAACTGCTTACTAAGTTTATAATTGTTACCTACCTACAAGATTTATTCATAAATTTTCAATATTCATCGATATCTTATCAACCTGTTGTCTGTTGACCAAATGGCCTATACATAGGCCTACCGGTAATACTTTCACAATTTATACCGGTATGCTTTTTTACACTTGCAATTGATGTGGTATTGGTAATGGTATAACTTATTTTCATTCTATTTGAATAAGACAGGTTGAATAAGACAGGTAAAAGAGGTTAAACGGTAGGCCTAGTGGTAGTTGGTGGTGGAATCTTTTAACTTTTGGTTCAAGCCTTCCCCCTCATTGGTCAAATCCAACTTTTTCTTGAAAATTTCATTGCAGTGAAGCCAGATGGTGTTCAGCGGGGTTTAGTTGTCAAAATAATTTGCTGTTTTGAGGAGAAAGGTTTTAGGCTTTGTCTCATGAAAATGACGACTGCCAGTAAAGATTTGCTAGAAATGCACTTTGCAGATCTCAGTTCAAAACCATTTTTCCCAAAACTTGTTGAATTTATGTTGTCTGGGCCAGTTGTGGCAATGGTTTCGGAAGGAAAAGGAGCAGTTAAAACTGATCGTAAAATGCTTGGAGAGACTAACCCTGTTGATTCTCTTCCTGGAACAATTCGTGGAGATTATTGTATTGACATTGGGAGAAACATATGTCATGGATCTGACTCTGTGGAAACAGCAAAGAAAGAAATAGCTTTATGGTTTAAAGAAGGTGAACTTAACAATTATTGCTGTGCTAACAACTCTTGGGTGTATGAATAAGAAGGCTACTTCAACCTGACACTCAGCACTCTTTTGGTGTTTTGTGCCTACATAGCAGGATCTAACATTTGTAGTTTTTGTATTTTTGTGTACATAGTTTGGATCTGACTTTTTTTTTTTTCTGTACCTTTCTGTCTAAATTTATAATTACCAGTATATTGAAAGATACTTTTCACCTGTTTTCATTTTAAATTCAAAACAACTTTTTCTGCGTATTTTGAGGCTGATTTTAAATTTGCTATTTTGTCTTACTAGTGTAGGATCTTTCATTGGTTTGACTGCTTGATAATGCCAGTTAAATGTCCATGTGAAATATGTTTAAGACCTTGTAAAAGGAACCAGTGTGCTATTCAGTGTGGTATGTGTGGTGGATGGATTCATCTCAAATGCACAGTCATTAGTCCCATTAAATTTCACACACTTTGTTCTTCTACTGAACCATCCCTTTGCCAAAATTGTTACAGTCAGGGTGTCGAACCGTTTGAAATAACGGTTTGGGTTCAGGTTTAGCTCCGGCTCAAAATATTTTAGGGGTTCAGGTTTGGTTCGGGTTCACTTGAGCACCATTTTCGAGGTTCAGGTTTGGTTCAGGTTCACTCAAGTAAAATATTGCTGGTTCAGGTTCGGTTCGGGTTTATTGACTTAAAATTTAACTGTCCTTACTCGTTTTGTCCAGAAAAAAAAAGGAGAACATGTTAATCCTGTTGAAGTTCACCACTGCTCTTATTGTGCGTGTACCAGCGTCAGCGGCATCCGGATATGGAAAAAATATATTCTTACTTTTGTTAGGGGTTCAGGTTCGGTTCGGGTTCACTTGAGTACAATTTTGAGGGTTCAGGTTTGGTTCGGGTTCACTGAAGTAAAATTTTGCTGGTTCAGGTTCGGTTCGGGTTCACCAAAATAAAACGGTTCATTCGGGTTTACGGTTCGGTTCGACACCCTGGTTACAGTGAATTGTTTCCTTTTCAAACCCTAGATGATAAGCAATTGTTAAATGAAATGAGAAATGATGACAAACTAAACTTTGATATTAATCACACAAATAATTTGTTTTTCCCAGCTAAATGCTTACAGGTAGACAACAAGATAAAAAGCTTACTAAATGATTTAAATTCTGGTTTGGTTGACTCAAAATACTGTTCACAGGCCGAAGCCAATATTATTAACAAAAAGTGTAAATTTTCTTTGCTTTGCGTGAATATAAGAAGCTTAAATGCAAATTTTGATAAATTGAATGAACTTTTAACAAATTATGATATCTTACCTGATATCATTGCTATAAGTGAAACCAAACTTAAACTGTTACAGGTATACAATGCAAAGTTAAGTGGGTACCATTTTTACCACAAAGGCACAACTACAAGATGGGGAGGAGTAGGATTTTTTATTAAGGAGTCTTTATCAATTACAATTTGCCAGGAGTTTGATTTAAACATTCTTAACTGTGAAGATATGTGGATTCAACTAGATTTAGGGAATAACAAAAAATGTATAGTGGGAGTAATTTACAGACACCCTAAACAGAAATTATCAGAGTTTTGCAAGAGTTTTGAATCAACCATTGAAAAACTGAATAGTAGAAAATTGATGTATTATATCGGAGGAGACTTCAACGCAGATTTGTTGAAAAGCAACTCTGATATCAATATTAAAGATTTCATGAATTTAACATATAGCTTAGGCTGCATTCCCTTAATTACACACCCGACTAGAATAACCACTACAAGCTCAACTCTTTTAGATCATGTTTATACAAACAATGTAGTGGGTGAACACAAAAGTTTTATTCTGGTGGAAGATGTAAGTGATCACCTGCCAGTAATGGTGTGTTTTAATTTAAGCCTGCCCAAGAGTAAAAAATCAAATGTCACCCTAATTCGTGATACAAAAAATTTTGAAGTAGAAAAATTTCTAGACAAATTAACTGAAGGAATGGAGCTATTAGGTGATATCAAAGAGGAATGCATTGACAACTACACTGAAAAGTTTATTGACATTTTTCATAAGACATTAAACATACATGCACCATTACGAAAACAAAGCAGAAAGGAAACAAAACTAAAAAACAAACCATGGTTATCCAAAGGAATCCTTATATCAATCCAGCAAAAAAATTTATTGTACAAAAGAGCCCTTAAATTAAATGACAGTAATACATGGGCACAATACAAAGTCTATAGAAATAAACTGACTCATATTAAGGAATATGCAAAACGACTTTACATTAAAAATTTAGTGAATGATAATAAGCATGACACCTCGTCGCTTTGGAAAATTATAAATAAAATTATTCACTTGAAAAATGTGAAGAAAAATAACATTCCTAATAAAATGTATGCTTCCAAAAGTGAAAGTGCACAAGGTCCACAGGCCATCAGTAACTTATTCAATAAATATTTCATAGAGATAGGAGTTAACCTTGCGTCTACAATCGAAACACCAGCTATAATTGATGGCAAATTTAGTGCCACATCTTTGATTCAGAGTAGTTGCAATTCGTTTTTTCTAGAACCAATAGTTGAAGAAGAAGTAGTAAATTACATCAGAGCTATGAATCCATCAAAAAGTACAGGAAGACATGGAATTCCTGCAAAGTATATAAAAATGTCAGGCTCTGTTATAGCTCCAGTTCTAACTAACATTTTTAATGCATGCATATCAACAGGATATTTTCCAAAAGTGTTAAAAACTGCTGAAGTTGTTCCAATTTTCAAAAAAGGTGAAAGAGAGTTATGCAGTAATTATCGCCCTATTTCTATTTTAAATCCTTTTGCCAAACTATTTGAAAAGTGTCTGCTTAATCAACTAAACAATTATTTTGTGAGCAATAATTTCATTAGTCCAAACCAATATGGTTTTAAGAAAAATTGCTCAACAAATGAAGCTGTTTTAGATATTTACAATAAGCTACTTGACAATATGGATAAAAAGCTCATTACATGCTCTATTTTCTTAGATTTAAGAAAAGCATATGATACCATCAATCACACAATACTGATCAAGAAACTAGAAAAGTATGGAATTAGAGGATAACCATTACAGTTACTAGCAAGTTACCTGACTGACCGTCAACAGTATACAATTGTAATCAATATAAATCCAAGTCAAGAGATGTAATTTGCGGTATTCCACAGGGATCAACTCTAGGTCCGTTGTTATTTAATATTTGTATCAATGATCTACCACTTGCCTCAAATTCCACAAATTATCTTTTTGCAGATGATACAAACCTTACTCTCTCCCATTCTAATGTTTCAACACTGCAAAAAAATATTAATGATGAATTAGTCAATGTAAGCTATTGGTTCAAGGTGAATAAATTATCAATTAACTTTAATAAAACTGAGTTTATGGTAGTGACAACAAAACAAAATAAGCCTGAACTCAAAGTATCAATAGATAATAATCCAATCAAGCAATCACTTCACATAAAGTATCTAAGTGTTCTCATAGACGACAATCTAAACTGGAAACAACAAATCAAGGAACAATGTTCAAAGGTAGCAAGGGGATCTTGGGCCCTTAATCAATTGAAACACTGTGTAGATGAGCAAACCTTAAGATCTGTTTATCACTGCCTCATATACTCTCATTTACAATACTGCATAAGTAGTTGGGGGACTGCTTCAAAATCAACATTAGCACCTCTCTTTATTCTGCAAAAAAGAAGCATCAGATTGTTAACTGGAAGTGGATATCGTGAGCATGCTAATCCTTTGTTCTATCGAGCTAAATGCTTAAAACTCAAGGATATTTACTCTCTGGAAACTGCAAAGCTAATGTACAAAATTCACAATAATGTATTATCTTTTGCAAATTCAGATAAGTTTAACCTAATAAAAAACTGCTATACACATAAGACAAGATTGAGCCACAAAAACAACTTCTTTCTTCCAAGAACTAGAACAAGATTAGAGCAAAAGTCTCTATCATTCGCAGGAATTAAAGTTTGGAATGAAATTCCAAGCAGTATGAAAGAAGTTTCATTCTACAGATTTAAAAAAGCTGTTAAAGCTCATTTTTTATCAAACTATGAAACCGATAAAAGCTAGAATAACAGCTTTCTATCAGCAATGCAGTAGTAATTACAGGAATCATAGTTGCATATTTATACTTGAGTTCAACAATAACCTATTCTATTGCTTGAATAGCATGAGATGGTGCATTCATCTATCACACATTTATTACAATACGTCTTATCTCATTTTGATGTGCCCTTGAATTATTAGTAATTTTGCAATAACTGACTGAGGTTGATATATACTGGTATTGGAAATTGTACCAGTACTAATGACATATTGGCAAACACTACAAAACAAAGCAAGGAAGTTTTTTTTTTCACTCCAATTGCCCACTTTAAATTCTATAATACATAAACAAGCATTATGAACTTTATTAATTTTATTGCTATCCAATCTGTAGTTACAGCATTTTTATTTTTTAGTATGCTTAGAGTTAGAACAATTCTAATGTTGTCTTGCATTTTCTTTACATGGTGACTGTGAGTTTTGTGTATACACTGTACAAAATGTACATATCTTTGCAACACTTTGTTTTAATTTTGCGTAAAATTTTTTATCATAGAAAGTAGCAGACTGAGAAAATCTAGAAGCTGTTTTTTTTTAACCTTAACTTGGTGAGGTGGCAGTAGACTTAGATGACCTTTCGGTCCTTCGCTGTCTCCTCACCAAGTGACTAAATATCGCTTTGACTCTGCAAGTTTGTGTGTTTGGTTTTAAAGGAATTGCATATTTCGTTGCTTTGGTGATAGACCTAGAGGAAGTTGCAGTTTTTTTCTTGTGATATGACGTCACTTGGTAAATAAATAAATATGATGATGATGATGATTTATTGTTTAATGGTTTTATTATACCGCTTTACCTTACTTTAATTATTTTGCCTCAAAGCTCTAAGTTACCCATACCATTGTCTAAACCATAAACAAACCAGGGCTGAAGCTACTGGTATCATCGACTAATGACTATGACATATTCCTGTTCTCTGTCAGTCTTGTGTGGCCAGTGGTCACTATGCTTGAAGTACGAGTAAATTTCACTGGCTGCTATTGTTTGGGTTGCTCTGCCAGCATTGCACAGGTTTAACCTAGGCTATACTGGTACCGATAGGCGATACCACACCAGGCTGTACAGGTGCCGTAGGTAGCCTACCAGTACCAGTTATGGCCTGCAGTGCAAGCCTGGTAATGGTACTGGTAGGCTGCCTAGCTGTACAGACTGGTGTAGTATCGGCAACAGTATAGCCTAGGTTAGACCTGTGCAATGCCAGTACTGCACTAGCTTAGCAATTACAGTACCTACCGGTACCATCAGTTTCGCTGCATGATTTGTGTTTAACCTGGCAAACACTAACAGCTAACTGGCTGACTACTATCAGGCGCTCATCACTAGGCTGGAGCCTAGCTACCAAGGTTAGCCTCAACAAGAACCTAACTTGCCTTAATTTACCATATAATCCATATTTCACAGCATTCTGGAAAAAAAATGCAACATGACAGCGCATAAGCTCTACCAAACTAGAAAATTCCCTTCTTAAGCCAGGAAACCCTATACCTATCAATAGTAATTTTAGTCACAGTAGGACACCAACACTAGATGGCGGTGCAAACAACAACATTTCTTAAGGAGTTTCCAGACTTCTAATGTAAGGACTATGATAAGACTGTGAAATGTAACTTCCAAAACACAAAAGGACCACCATAGCAATAATTAATATTTCCTTACAATCAGCTCAACAGCGTCAATACGTACCGTATTCTAGAAGCGAGTGAATAAAAAGAAATGTAAATTACACGCAAAATGTTAACGGATTAACAGACTTTATTAACTTCTGTTAATTAAAGCTGAAAATAACGGATTAACGTTAACGGAGGTGTGAAATTTGTTAACGGACTAGTGGTTAACGAAGCTAACGTTTTGCATTACCTTGCCCACCTATGGTGTTATCACATTACCACAAGGAAGGCAAATATTTCAATCAGACTTGGAAAAAACTATGAGGCTGTATCCAAACAGTTTGCTGAAAGATATGGAAGCATCTAGAAAAGAAAAAACATCCAGCGAAATTGATGCAATTGACAATGACATTGAATTTATGAAAAGTATGATTAAGACAGAAAAGCTTCCGACTCAAGAATCGACAAAGTAGCTACAAGACATATCCAATAACGAGAAGAAAGAAATAAAACAAAAGTCGTACTTTGATGCAACAACATGACATTGAAGAACACTGCATCGATTTTACTTCCTCATCATCAGAAATTGAAGTGGAAGGAGAGGAAATGGATTTTCAAAAAAGTTCACAAAAGAAGGGTTAAAATTGGGGTCACTATCTTTATTTCTCATGATATTTTGAAGTCTAAAGAAATGGTTTCATGCAGCATGAGAAACAAGATTTCATCAACAAAGCTTAGTGCTGTTGTTCATACAGTGTCAACGACATAGCTGAAAGAGGAGTAAAGCTATGCCACGATTTCATAGCAGCATCAAAAGATGAAGCAAGATTTAAAAACATATAATAAGTGGTAGAAAATCACTGAAATGCCCACCCAAATCAATGCGAAAGACTGAAAACACAAAAAATTGGTTTTTAGCTATTTAATTAATGTGGATTTTTCTATTTTGATATTAGCGTAATAGCTAGCTTTGGATATTTCAAACCTTACAGTGAAGATAAGCTACCTATTTCTTAATGCCTGAAGAGTGTTGAATTTTAAATAAAAATGCTTAAATTGCAATCAGTTTATGTTTTCTTTACTATAAACGCAAAAATATACTCCAAAACATAGCAAATATCTGATCAAACCAGCACAAAAAAATCAAAAAAATTCAAACTAACCTTGCTGGCTCAAAGTTAAGTCAAACTGGCTAAAACTTTACAGAAGGAGTATTTGGGTGAATACACAACACCAAACTTTTGAACAGATGATAGTTGCCAAAAAAAATTTTGGTGGGGCAACTGCTACACCCTAATGGGCACTAATATGGCCATGTAGTCACCCAGGGTCTTTTTCTCACTCTCTAACGGTCTTATTTAAACTTTTTTTTGTCTTTGGAGTACATTTAAAGTAAACTTCAAATTTAACTTTACCTTTAAATTGCGCAATAAAAACAAAAAAAAACAACGCTTTTTTGCCTTCAAAAAAAAAACACGTTTTTTTTCCAAAAAAACGACTCGTTTTTTTTCATTTACAACACTACGTCTGACACATAAGCAGTTGTGCACATGCAAGCCAGATAGAAAATTTAAATGCACTGCGCCAATAAAGAAAGGTTTTATCTTCCGCACAGGGCCGATTAAAAGCGCAAGAAGACAAGAAACACGCCAATGAAAGCAAAAAAAAACCTTCTACCGAATAACTCTCTTTTGTTTTTGGAGCGCTTTCTTATTTGTTTATTTTAACTAGACCTCAGTGGGATTGAATTCTTTTTGGATCACAGATATTTGAGAACTCCGCCTTGTTTTTCTTGCGGTGAACTATACGCACTTGGCTAGCTAGGCTACGCAACTTGCAGGTTGACAAACTTTAATTTCGCGCAGTTGTGATCAGAATTGGAAAAACTATTATTGTAACTGACAAACTTGTAATCAATCACAAGATTTTGCTGTAATTGTAATTGAAAATTTTCAAAAGTCGATAATTGTAATTGTAATCGAAAAATTTTGAGCCTATCTTTAATTACAATTTCTCTATTATTCACTAACATCAGCTTTCTTCAACCTTTATGTTCAGCGAGCAAAATAATTTATTTGGGGTCGGCGGTCGCGGGGCACGTCCAAATACTTTACAAAGAAAACAAAAAAAAAAAAGAAAAGAAACAAATAAATTCACACAAAAGCAAAAATAAGAAACGTTTATTTTTTTTCATTTTCAACCTTTCAATGCGAGCCCTGGGGCTACACTCTCTTTACCAAATTTTCTAGTCTTGGTTGCTAGTCGATAACATTCAATTTCATTGAAGCCTCTAGATGTGCATGTGTCTAAAGGCGTAGCCAGGAGCCGCCCCCCTCAATCGCAATGCCAGCAATAATAAAACTTGTGAGGAAAAAGGTCATTGTAGCTTTAGATTTTCTAGTTGGTTTGTTGTCAGATCGCGAAGACCTTTTTTTAGTCTTCACCTAATTTTTGGGTGAAAATAGGCCCTTCGATCCGTGAAGACCTTTTTTTGTTTTTGTATTTGTTTACGTCTTCACTGAGTGAGCTGTGGGTTGCCCCCCCAATCCGAAATTGAATTCCAACTACATTTCGCCCCCCCCCAAACAAAAGTTCTGAATCGGACTGTGAAGACTTTCATTTTTGTGGTTTGGGCCCCCTCCCAATTAAAACTCCTGGCTACGCCTATGCATTTGCGAGCCTAGTTCGGTATTTCGACTTTACGAATTTCATTACAAACGAAGCTTGTTCGCACCGATACGTCCTTTCAAAGCGAGAGATGAATTTCGCGCTAAATGACCGTAACTCTGGAAAGGTCATGACTTCGACCTTCCAAAAGTCCTTTAAGTTCTGCCCTGTCGCCATTACTGGTAACTTTTCGTAGCGTGCTTCGAGAGCCGTTGGTTTTTGAAGATCGGTCAGTTTTTGAAATCCGAAATTCTTTTTGCCAGGATCGACTGCAAACGGATTGACGAAAAGTAGATTTTCGTATTTTGCTTTATTTAAATGTAGTTTTTTAAACCTTTGCTCAAAGTTTTCAATCATCACGTCATGCTTACCAGCGTAAAAAGCTTCATCCAGTTTATTGTCGGTTCAGCCACTCTATCTTTAATGCTGAGAAGTTGTCGAAGCATCTCTCACTTTACTGATGACGAAATTACTGTAGTTTCTGTTGGAATGAATTCACGTGGTCATTGAGGTGACTTACGAGTTGTTGCTTTCTTTGCGTGCGTTTTTTCAGTGTGTTCAGCTGTCTTGAGATGTCTGTCAGAAAAGCCAGATCTTTGAGCCATGACCGGTTTTTAGCTTCTGTCGTTCTTCCTGCAGCATCTTCTTTCCATGTAAGAAATTAAACACGTGGTCCTTGACGGCGAGGAATAGAGCTAGTACTTTACCCCGAGAAAGCCAACTCACTTCTGCAAGAAGTAGAAGTTCCCCATACTGTTTATTCACCCCGTTCAACAATTAGCAAAATTTTTTTGTTTCAAAGCTACAGCAAAACACTAGTGGTCAGTGCTTCCGACAAAGGTGTAGGGGCAGTATTACAGCAAGAAGGAGATGGAGAACAACAGCCATTGAAGTTCTTTTCTCAAAGTTTCAGCTCAACACAAAGGCGATACTCTACTTTCGAACGAAAGTTATTAGCAATGTACATTGTTGTTTACCATTTCAGCTGGTTTTTAAAATCTTGCAACTTTTGGGATTTTGGCAGACCACAAACCACTTGCAGCAGCTTTCAAAATCACCAACGGCAAATGCTACTTTTTGTCAAACTAGACACAAGGCATCTGTCGCGGAGCTTACTACCAACATAAAGTATATCAAAGGTGACAACATAGATACGGAACGCCTTTTTTGTAATAATACTGGTAAGGTACAGCTTTTTTGTAATGGTAAAGGTACAGTACGTTGGTGCGCTGTTTGAATTAAAAATCTCACGCTTTTCGCACGTTGCGCCGGATTTTTGTATGCAGAGGCAAAAGACAGCTGAAGCCGACGCTAAATGTGTGAATTGAGGTCGCTAATTTATAGACTAGTGATTTCAAAGTCAGTTAAAGTTGCTAGTAGTTAAAAACAAGGAAGGAAGTACGGTACGCCTTTTTTGTAATGGTACGGGTACGGTACATCGGTACGCTACACTTCGACGATTCAGCTGAAGTACGGTACGCTGGTACGGTACCATTCAAGGTGCTAGGTACGTAGTAGGCAAATTCTAAACGTACCATACCGTACTGTCATCCTTGTACCAAGTCAATACTGGTCTACATTGTCAATGGACCTGACCAAAACCTAACTGACCTTTCAAAAATAAACAACTTTGATTTCGTTTCAATTTGCTTAACTTGTAGTAAGTCTAACCCGTTTCTTGATTGTGTATTGTCGGTCAGACAGTTGGCCATGATCACTTACTAATGCTTTACAAATGATTTGACCGAGTTAACTGCTTAACTGGGAAGACCATACTTGTGTGACTAGAAACTGCTTAGGTATGTTTTGGAACTGGTTGCATTTGATCTATGCCAGTAGTAAGTTCCTAATAAGGCAATTGATTTGCCATGTAATACATTAGATTTTGTGTGACACTGCTCAGTGAATAAGCCTTGCGCCAGTTATAAGAATGATATATGTCATGACTAGTACATACTTGTGCTTTGACCATAGATTATAAACTTGTGTTCCTATCTCCAGCCTTGATTGCTGGTAAATAGAACATTTCAATTGTAACTTCTCATACTATAAACTTTGACTTACTGAAAAGAATATTTAGCTTCATTCTTTGCCATTTCGTTGTGAATGCAGGCAGGGGTGTGACCGTTGTTGAGCATTGAGGGGGGGATAATTCGCAATTTTAGCTCAATTTTGCCCTATTTTCAACATTGGGGGGATGAACCTCGATCACGATTTTTTTCAGGTCAGCAAATTTTGAGACCAAAAAAATAGGTCTTCACCAAAAATTGAAGAGTTTTTTCCCCGATATCGAGTGAAGACCAAAAAAAAAGGTCTACACCGCAACATGAAGACTTTTTTTCCCGGAATCTCGTGAAAACCAAAACAAGGTCCAAACATCATCCAGCGCTCAGATGTACACCAGAGTCAAATTATTGGGGGTATGCAGTCAATTTACTTGGGGGAATATATCTCTCATTCCCCCCCCGGGTTTCAGCACCCCTGAGTGCAGGTGTTTTTACTGCTACAGAGCTAGTGGCTACATTTTAAGGTTGATGTCATACCCTACTCACTACTACAATCCGACGTACACCATGTGATATTTTAAATGATCAATATGTTTGATCACACTATTTTGTTAGTACATACCGCTACCTTTGTGAGTGCATTACTTGTCTGACCCAAAACCATGTTAAGTTTGTAGCAGTGTTACAAACTTGTGTGGGGGGTGCACGGCCTCAGCGAGAAAACTTTCCAGGGGGTACGAAGGTCAATACCGGGCCCCAAAATCTTATTGGGCCCCCCAAGCCTTATCGGGGCCCATGTCGTTAAATCCTTTTATGTCCGATGGGTGTAGATTTTCATTTAAAAGTGAGGGGATAACAATATTCGCATACAGTTTTATAGGACCTATGAAAAACACAACTAAACATAAAATTGGTTTAAATCCAGCTAGGGGGATTGGGAGAGCGCAGTAAGCTTCCCCAGCGGGGTTTGGGGCAGAGCCTCAGAAGCTTTAGCACTTTTTATGTTTCTCGAGGGTAAAATACAGCACTTGATCAACAACTCAGCACCAAACTTGTTTAAATTGACACGCAGAAAACGTGATATACATGAAAAAAAGTATGTGAAGTGGGGATGATAAGATTGACACAATATTATACAATATAATGACTTTAAAACTGCAAATCCAAATATTTTACTGATAAAAGTTTTAAAAAGTCATCTGCAATCATAGACTTGACAAACCCAAATACTTATTAAACTCATACAGATAGAGTGAGTTACTTTATAATAGTAGTATAGTACGGTTGAAAACTAATGCTTTTGGATCTCTGGAAATGTGGGCCCTCGTACATTGTTTTACTGTAGAATTAGGGCTTTCAAGTCAGAGAAATATAACAAAACGTTAATTTCGGTGCAAGTGTATGGCTTTTGATACATTTTCCTCTTTTTTTAATCAAATCGGCCACTATTGGATGCCCTAAAGGCTGTGTAGCAAAAATAAAGACCAATTACCAGTACCGAATAGGCTGACTGATATTTTTGCTGTAGACAAGTTGGATTATGGTGTTATGGTGCGATACCAAAACTTAACGTGGAAACCTGAACTTTTCCAGGCCCCTTGAGCCCAGGCCCCCCTAGGCCCGGGCCTGGGTATGATGTACCCCCTGAACCCCCCTCTCGCAGGCCCTGGGGGGGAGACTACTGTAGAAATGAATTCTTTTTGGATCAGTGATATTTGTAAACTCTACCTCGTTTGCGTGTAGTAAACCATACGCACATGGTTAGCTAGGCTATGCAACTTGCAGATTCACAATCTTTACTTTAGTGCTGTTGGAATTGTTTTTACGATTGATTGAAGTGTTTTATATGCTAAAAAGACTGTGCTAGTTGTGTTAGATTGGAACAGGGTATTGACTGGTGTGTAGTATAGGTGGGACTGTTATGATTATAACTTCATGTAGGCCTAAGGGTCTAGACATCATGTGAGTCTGATTTTTGTGCTGCTTTTTGTGTACTAGCCATTCTATTTGAATAAGGGTTTTATTTCAATAAGATCATCAATGTAGTGCTACAGTATATAGTCTGGTTAGTTTATTAATCGCTTAAGTAAATGCGCTGTGTGATTCTAATGACTGCATCTCTACGAAGCTAAAACGTGTGAACATCTACATCAATTATGTAGCTCGATATCATCCTTAGACATGGGCCAAAACCGTGTAGTAGCTAACACCAATCGGCTACACTTCTAAAAAAGTCTCCATCCTGCAGTATCGCAAATTTCGGGAAGATTATCGTGGTCAAGCCTATAATTTTTGTGGTTGAAGAGTTTTTTGCAGCATATAAACTATTTTTGAGTTCTCTTGGCCAAATTGGGTCGATTTTGTAATCTTGTGCTCCTGCACAACATGCCGACTTTTCAATGGTGCTTTATAAATATCGTACCTACGATACTCACTTTAAGTGGCATAGTAAAGAAAGTCGAATAAAACCGGTAGGGTAAAAATGAGACTTGTAGAGATGACAACTGCGCAGCGGCAAGCGGCCGCCAGCGGCAGCACCAAGAGGGTACGGCACAAATTTTGCCCAGTTTTGCCGCGCAGAGCGGGCTGCGGACGCCCAACAGTTAGATACTACGGTTTGCTCTCTCAAAATAGGAACGACTAGTGAGCTAATTACGAGATCATGCACTGACTAGTACCGGTATAGTATATCAGGAATGGGCTTATACTGGTATAGTTACCTTGGCAAAATCAGCAGTTTCTTTTACTACCTAGTGATCATAATGCTATAACTTCTGGAATCGAAACAATTGAAGGTGGAAACATGAAATTTAAATTTAATGGAGACAGAGTGAACGCATGAAACGATACTTTGGAAAACTTTTGGGTCTGTCGGTCACATTATGGAGTCAGTGGCGTCGCTAAGAATGGTGATACCCAGGACGGAATTTCGTGATGTCACCCTTTACAATGTATTATAGGCTGCAAAAGCTTATATGCGAAACATAGAGGTACAACTTTATTGCTGTAGATAGCGGCTGTTATTTGGCTAGCTCAATAACTTTTTCATTGTAAGATTTTAGAACTTGGAAGTATGAGCAGCTCACGTCTAGTACCAGGCGCGTAATCAAAAATCTGCAGTGGGGAAAGGGGCTGTGCTTGTTCGTTGGCCTGGTAACTCCGCCAGAGGCCATAGGGAAAAAATTTTTTTGCAAAATTAACGTAATTTTAGGCTTATTTTGAAACAAAATAATGCTTATCAAACGTAGCATCGGGTAGAACTTAGATAGCATAGAAATTAGCAGTGCAAAAACATGATTAGACTCAGGTGCGTAGCCAGAAGTTTGCTGTGGGATCAGCGCTTGCAAATTTTTTTTTTTGCAAAACTAACTTAATTTTAGGTTTATTTTGATAAAAATTATTGGTTTTGGAATGTGGCAGAACTTAGCAGTGCAAAAACATCATTAAACTGGTTGCATAAATGGGCAATGGTTACGTAGGAGGTGGCTAATGATAAAGTTTTAGTTCTCTTATTTACAAACTGGTCCGTAAATAATAAAATCTTGTCGTTCAATGAAACTCACAAACATGAAACACATTTCGTTTATATTTATTAGAGAAAAATAATTGTTGGGGGGAGGGGCAAATGGAACGATATTTGGGTCGAAGTAACGGGTAATCAACTAATACGGAATTGCCACCACCATCTCCCTTATTCCTGAGCTTACATTTTTTTATGAAACATATATTTAGCATGTTTCAGCAAGCGATCAAATTTTATTGCTTAGTGTTGACGATTTTTCTAAGTTTTTGCTGATCTGGTTTGTGAGAGCTAGCTGATTTTGGGCAAATTAGCGCCCCACCCCCCTTCTAAATAAATGTTTCAAAACATACTTTAAATCATTTTTTAATCTATTCCAGTGTGCTAAACATTTCCATTGAAGTTAAACATTTTGTTGTTTTCTTTTTTGTTCAATTGATATCATTTATGGTATCACCCCAAGATGGTGACACCCGGGGCGGGCCGCCCCCCTTAGCGACGCCACTAGATAGAGTTTCCCAGACCCTAATCTGAAGAGCTGATCCTAGTTTTAAACAGCCGCACAGACCTGAAGTAACTGCAGAAGAATAACAATTTTGGATTTTAAACCGCCTGGGGATGTAATTTCAATTCCCGCATTCAAAATGTTAGAGTTCCGAGATTTATATTTTTTCTTTTTTTTTGCAAGATTTCTTGTGAATGCTAGTATAACTCCAAAACCACTGAATCTAGAAACTTGAAATTTGGGATGGCAATAGGTTCTTAGTTGAGATTATATCTATTGAAATTTGGTGGTGATAGATCACGTGGCTTGGGGGGATTGCCACCGAACTCGTGATTGTTCGACTTATTTCAGAATTGGATTAAATTTGGCAAGCACATTGGGAATAGTCGTCCACTACAGCATTATGTTTTGTTCAGTGTTGATGGATGGTTAAGGCAAGAGTGCTTTAGAGCGAACTATTTTTAAGTGTACCAGCTCTTTCCAGCCTCATGAAAGTATGTTGATGGGATTCCATGCAAATAAGCACTGAGTTATTTGCACACTAGCGTTCAAATAAGCTCTGCTTTATGAGATGATGACTCTTCAGTATTAGTGCTTTACCAGCAAACCATCAAATTCATGCAATATATTTTTTGTCGTCATAGTTTTGGAATTTTGGTTCTATGCGGTGCAGCACTGGTGCAGTGCAGTGTTTGCAAATATTTTGCAGTGCTGGGCAGTGTGCGGACAAAAACCCTGGCGGTGCGAGCGCAGTGCAGTAAAAGTGTGTCCGCGACATCTCTAATCTGTTGACGCCAATCAACTAAATCGGAACACCAGGAGTCTATTCAGATCCGCATCGTAAAACTATCATCTTCGTATCATTGATAGCTCAGAAAGTTCAAACAGATTAAAATTGTGGAGTGTTTTACACACCAATCAATTTACGCCACAATATCTACAGCCACATTGACGCAACCACGGAGAATATTGGTGCTGCGATCGTTTCAGGCTTCAGCATCTTCCATTTGGCCGAGTCGCTTCAAAAATTTAACCCCAAAATGCAAGCGCTTATCTAAAAGCGTTTTGGACTTGAAACTAGCTTTCAAATCTTAGCAATTTAGTTCTTTCAAATAGCTCTAAAAAATACGAATGATGATCTAAAATATCACCAAATACATCTGCGTTCTTTGATGCGCGCGAGTTGCAGCAATCTACTCAGCACGCTGCACTACCGAGACCTTTTCCAAGCAAAAAAAAAACAACTTTTGACTTGAGTTGACCTAATGCAAAGAGACTCAACTCGAGTCACTTAAAGAGGTACTTGTTCCAACCCTTTCCACAGCTTACTCCAATTTCCAAATCCAATTCAAGATCTAGTCGAATCAAACCAGGCCCGGTGCCACGGGGAGCATTCCGGGGCCGTGCCCCCCAAATGACTGCTTGTGCCCCCCAAACGAAAATTGTGCCCCCCAAGCGAGGACTGTGCCTCGAAGAAATTAACAGGCTTGGGGCTACTGGTGTGCAAATCGAGGCCCAAATTGGTGTTTGCCACCAATATTTTTGTGGACTGACACCGGATTTCGTGACATTTTTTGGATGAAGACCTTTTTTTTTTGGAGACCACTTGTTTTCGGCCGGAAAAAACGTTTGAATTTCTGATTTCAGCCGGAAAATCCCTCTGAATTTTTGGTCTTCACCTTGTTCATTTGATCCGGACTGGGATAAATTTCTTGTGCGCGCGTGCCTTTCTCGAATTCACATCAATAAACTTCTCGTGCACCCCCAAAATTTATTTCTGCCCCCCAGTCACGCTATCCTGGCGCCGGGCCTGAATCAAACCAAAAACTTGTACAATTTCGTCAATTTAGTTGTCTATTCATAGCTTTCCTGATTGATTTTCCGCATCCAAAAAAAACAAAACAAAACAAAACAAGACAATCAATCCTCTCTGAGCGCATGCCATTTGCCAGGTTGGAATAGTTATAATACATGAGCCCGATATATATTCGCCAATCTCTGAGGCGCCAACCAAGTAAGCTTGCAGCGGTTGCACTACACCCAGTACTTAAATTGTAGGGGGGATGCTCCCCCCCCATCGAGAGTCAGCGTCCCCCATCGAGATTTAGGGTTCCCCCATCGCGATTTGAGCTCTGGATAATCAGATGAAAAAGTGCCTGTTAACATGAATAAATTCCACCAGTTCCGGCCGAAAATAGTGCCAAACTGCGGTAAAGATCTTTTTTTTGGTCTTAACCCGATTTAGAGGATAAATATCCTTCAAGTTTTGATGAAGACCTTTTTTGTCAGGTCTGCACTCGATTTAGGGGAAAGAAGTATAACTTGAATCATAATTTCCACTAAATTTCATTCGCATTTGGAATGCGTTTAATCAAGGCTGCAAAAGTGTTCCCCCACACAAAGTTTTACAGTTTAAGTACTGACTACACCGATTAAAACGTGTAAAATGTTTAGCCTACCAGTATTAAAAATTTCCTGCAGGTACTCTTATCCCAAATCACCCCTTTTATTCACATATTATTGTTTGAATTTTGCAAGGCGCGACCATAATTTCGCTAAAGAGGAGAGCTTAAAAGAGCATTCAAGCCAAGTTTTTCACTATTGACTAGAATGTTTGAAAGGGCCTAAAATGCATTCTCACCAAATTTAGACTTTCTATGTCTTGCCGTTTTCACGATATTGCAGTTCAACTTTGATAATTTTCCTCTTCCTCCAGCGTTGCCATTTTGCCAGTATTGTGGCAGAAGATTAACTTTTGAAAAGTTACAGCCGCTTGAATTTACTTGAAAAGTAGCCAATCTACAATTGTGACCCTTTTCTTTGTTTTGACAACAACACTACCGAAAACACTAAATTGAGAGTTACAAACATGAAGTAATATTTTAAAAATTTGTTTGTAATTGGTAACTCTAACAAAATTTTCAGGAGGAAAAAGCGTTTCTAAGGGGAAACCTAATTTGTAACATTTTGGGTCCAGACGGTCGTAAAAAGCTCAATTTTGGTGAAGTTATAGCCTTTAGATCTCTCAAATTTTTTTTAGAAAAAAAACGAGAAAAAAAATTTTTGGCCTGAATGCCCTTAAAAACCATAAACTAACATCCAAAATTTTTCAGATGCAAAAATAAATAATTTAGTGGATGGCGTGTTGAACAATTATTAAACTGATGCATCTCAAGCATGCAGCGACTGGAGGCCTTAGGGATCTGAGTGTGAAGCTCCGCCTGTAGCTGCCCACGATTTTTCAGTTTTTTTTGTTTTCGGAAAAAAGTCTTCACACCGTTTAAATATTTTGCATGTTTTAAGAACCACTAGAAAGAATTAAATTACTAAATTTGAAAACTACAATATTTGATCAATCCAATCAAAACTGAGGAATCAAAGGTGGATCTCAAACCGACCTTGATCAAGACCAACTCTATACTGCGTTCTCTGCTGAGTAATCAATAATATTAAAATATTCTTTGTCCACTAGATCGCAGCAGAGAGAGGAAACAAATAACATTAATTGTTTTTTCGTACAGCGCATGTTGTTGTAGCATAATTATCCTCCTGCCAACATAAAGCGCCTGATTTTAGCTGTTGGACTATCCACACACTTTTCATTGCAGTAACTACTTTATGATTGGAAAAATCCGCACCTACTTAGGGTTTACAGTGATCCGATGATCCTGTGGATTTCTTGGAATTCTTCTCCACTGAATTTGCTGCTTGTCTGAAGCCACCAAGCATAGGTAATCATGGTAAAGCGTTTTATCCAAGAACGCAAAGATGTGATCTGGGTGCGGGTTGAACCCAAATTATGCGATCGGGGTCGTTGCTCCAGTCTTTCAGGGTTTGTTTTAGCTTCAAAAAAGTTCATAAGTGGATGGCGGGTTCGATCCTCGATCCAGATATCAACCCTGGTAAACCCCTCCCAAGGTTTCGTCACTGATTGCATGCATTAAAAGTAACCTTTAACTCACAAATTACAGTGATGCGTATTAAACTTACATATTAAAGTACAACCCGGTAGCTATTGTGTGAATTCAAGTGAGTTAGTTCTCGTCGTAAACGAATCTCAAAAGAACCTCTGAATATCGTCATTGCTAATTCTATTTGCTATATGCCAATGGGAATACTATGCTTATTATGTCCAAAACATTGCACAAAAGTAAATTACGGACAAACATACAGTATACTGGTGCAAAATGAGGTACCAAACACGCATTTGCATGAAACCACATTCAATAGTTTGCATTAACAATGTAATAAGTTACTATTGGAATTGCTGCAACATTACGATCAAGATTTGTATACAAGAACGTCTGTTTAATTATAACCAAAGGGCATGAAGCTATACAATTGAAATTGCGTCAATTTACTGTTCAAAAGTTGGCCGAGCGGTTATAGGTTAGCAGTTGATCGAGCGGTTGTAGGTTCGTCTCTGAAGCAGGAGGTCTGAAATTCAAATCTCGGACCAGGCATATTGGACACAATGTTGCCTACAGCTCGCCAATGGTGTGATATTTCTTCAAAAGGAGCTGTGTTGCCTGTAAGCGCAATGACGTGGAAATGGGCCCTGCCAACTTGTTACAAGCTAACGTAAGAAGCGAATATACTGTAGTTGAAAGATTTGATTTACATTTAAAAATCTCTTCACAATAAAACGAAGCAATGTAATCATAAAAAATCAAAGTGTTTGAAATGATATTAAAGTAGGCCTGATTAAGTGCGTAAATGACTTCAAATATAATCTAAGTGCTTGAAATAACAAATATAATCGATCATGCAAAAAATAAATACCACAGGAATTAAAAAATAAACACGTGACATCGTGGTTGATCGCAAAAACGTCTTGATTGCTTTTCATTTTAGTTGAAATCTTCAAGTTAAAACCATGTAAAAGCCAAATTGTTTGCTTCATCTGCCGGAGTATTTCATTAAATTTACTTGGCATTTTAGCGGAAAAAATGAGAAAAGTTGTTATTTTAAAATGGAATTTGGTCTGAATTAAAATACTGCGTTGTTTTAATCGGAAGCACTTACCGGTGCTTAATGTAGTTGCTCGTAAATCACGCAGTTATAGTAACTGGCACGCATTTCTGGGCATATTAATTAACCCCGGTATATTTAAGTGAAAAAAAGCGCTACCATTGTATACTCGTATATCTCTGCTTTCAAATTAAAGTTTGCTTCAAGACAAACCAAATAATTGCACTAAAAAGCTAGGTACTCCATTAAACGCTTTTTTTTGGTCGGTTTGCATCATTGTGCAGCATTTTGTATGTGACTGTTTTGTTTGTCAGCATTTTAACATGACAAAATATGGAGGATGTAATTTGGTTTAAACGGCTACTAGGTAAGGGGAAATGCAAAATATTGGGTAGTGGTCTGATACGTCATCAGTTTCAATAATTCCTGCTGTTAGAGTTTGTGTTTGTTTGTCATTTGTGTAAATATGATCAATCAAAGATGGTTTGTGATGAGCTCTTGTCAACCTTGGCACTCTAGTAGGTTTAGTTATGAGCAGTTTCAAACCAAGATCATTCAACAAATTTTTGTAATCTCGAGGTTGCTTTTCATTCCGTAAAAGGTTGCAGTTAAAATCTCCAAGTACGTAAACTAATTTGCTTTCTTTTTTAATTTTTTCTATTACTTTTTGAAAGCGTTTTTTGAAATCATTAAAGCGCTCAATGGGCTTGTCATCAAATTGGTGTCTGTAAATAACCCCGACGATCAATTTTATTCTAGACTTTGCGAAATCGATCCATAAATTTTCACACCCACTCATTACGAACTGTATATCTTGTCGAATTTCAAACTTAAATCGGATTTTTATGTAAATTGCTACACCCCCAGCCCCAGAGTGTGTTTTAGCATGACTATAATTGTAACCGTTGATATTTGTATTGACGTTTGCTGCAGGATTTTTGGTATCGGTTAGACAAATCACATCTGGGCTATTTTGCATTGGTTCAATCAGACATTTCACATTCTTTAAATTTCGTTTTATGCTACGAATATTAGCATGTAGAAATAGCATGCCAGTCGGTAAAGTGGACTGAAACTTTTCTGTAGTGAAATATGGACTTTGATGTCCCAAAGGAACTACTGCTTGCATTTCTGTGGGAAGTACATAATCGTAGTGACTTTGGGGCGCAGGAATTAAATCTAACTCATTAGGATCTGTTTTTGTTTTTGCTGAAGCAGTTGGTACTAAATGGCGCTGCTTTGAAAAAATCTGAGAAGCGTTGTGTTTTGAACTAGTGGGAATTTTTGCTGTGGGCCAACCTAAATGGGGCTCAAGTTCTGGTTTCACAGCTGCTTTAGTTGAAGTAGTTATTTTCAAAAACGTTGAACTCGACCTTTCAGCAGAGCTAGGAAGCATGTATTTGCTGAACTCTTGACTTGTGCTTTGTTCGGTTTTGTAATTGTGTTTGGGTGTAGTTTCGTGTTTTATGTGTTTTTTGTTCATTGTGTCATTGATGTGTTGTTTTTCAATAGTAAAATTATCATTACGATTATTTTTCTTGCGATTATACGATGAACTTGTGCTTGTAAAATTTAATGTGTGTGGTTCATCAAATTGCGCGATTCTCGAAACCGGTACTGAAGATGACGCTGCTGAGGAGAAACTCCTTGATTGAGTTTGATTGGTTGAAGTTTTTCCTGGATTCGTTGAATAGTAATTTTCAGGATATTTCGAAGAACGAGTACTGCATGAAGGAACTCTGTCAGGATCGGTTATGGTAAAATTTTGTTGCAAGATTTCTTGTCGCTTAGGACCCACATTAGGGATTTTTAGTAGTTCATCAAAGTTTTGAAATGGGCCATTTTCTTTTCGGTATTTAACCACAGCCTCTGCGGTTTTAACTCCAATACCATGAAGTTTTGTTAGGTCACTTTGGCTAACAACATTTAAGTTCGGTTTTGTGGTATATCGCACTTCAGATCGATCCTTGAATGCCATTGTTTTTTATAGACTGAAAATTTTAGCAGCGCTGTGTGCTTTCTTTGTTGTTGACATTTGGTACTTTCCCGAAGCGGAGACTTTTGCCTTTCTATCCACTGTTGTTTGTTCGCGGTTGCTATTCAAACGTTTCTTTGTTCAGCTACTCGTATACATATCACTTGTGTCTATTCGGACCATTTTTTGTCCAGCTGCGGTCTTTTTGAACTGCAATCACCTCAAAGCAATAATATTATAACTAATTTGCGAATTCTACGTTATGAAATAATTTCACTCTAGAAAGTATAAATAATAGCCCACAGTGCATAAAAAAATATTTTACTATTTCAATTTTAGTCAAGTTGTGGGCTATGGTTGGGAGAAATGTTGTTTTTGGACTGAAGTCATTGAGCTGGAATCTTGCAAACCTTAAATTTCGATTCTATCGTGCAAGGCAAACATACCAAGGCAATGCTGGCATCTGGCAACAGCAACTGTCTCAAAATCACTATGAGATAAGGCTACTGGATACAGCAGTTCCAGACATTTGCATCCAGCAGCTCAACTACGTAGGAGCTGGAGTAAAGGAGGTGAATTCCTGTTAGTCTGGTCATTTAAAAAATTTAACTTAAAAGTGCAAGCTTTTAAACGTGTGTTGTACTGACCAGTGAAGAAAGTAGCTGAGCAAGCTTTTATTAGTTTGTTCTTATGTGTTCGTTCTAAAAAACGTGCGAAATTTTGTCATTTAAATGGCGTTAAAATTGCTATTTCTCCGAAAAAGAAAAAAAATTAAAATGGCTGGAAGCTTTGCACTCAAGACTTCCCGAAAGTGACACGCTTGAAATGACGTACTGCCTTCGTGGTTACAATTTTTGCATAGAAAAATCATATTCAACCCCCATCTCCTCTAGTAAAACAATGGTTGCGCGTCTGTTTGTTGTAACCACCGTATTCCAACGTATTTTATGATATCGTAATCATCTTGGCCTACTGCAATTTCTTAAATTTCATTTCAAGCAACCACCTTTTTTTCGTTTTTTTACTTTTCATGAGCTTGAGCAACTATTACTTGCACTTTATTTGTCTTTGACTTTATCAAGAGCATTAATCCAATAGAATCGTTTTTAACAAATAAAGCTCATAACTTTCCATTGTTACTGAGCCCCATTCTCGATTAGGCTGTGTGGAATGCCTGCTTTCAATTCCTGAAGTCCTATGTACTAATAGCAACCTAACCTTAAAATACGTAAAAAACTTCGTTTGTATGGTATCTTTATTATTATTTTGCTGTAGCAGCACTGGCTTATTCTAAAACTTGCACAATTATTTTACAGGTTTATTGACTATGATTTGATATACAGCATTCTGACGTTTCAGTTTGTGAAAAGGAAGTTACGCATAACAGATACCGCGGTATGCGTACGTCATACTGGAATTCGATCATGCCCGAGTTTTGGTTGTTTTGCAGGGTTGAAAACAAACTCATTGTTGCACAGCGTTCTCCCTTTTACTACCCTTTTTAACAACCTAGCATGCGACATCGTTATCAATAACTAATTAAAATTAATCAAAATAATGAAACATCATGCACTGGTAGCACTTGAAAGACAACCGCCGTGGGAATGGTGTCACCTATCTTACTCACTAAAAAAGATATTTGGTGTTGCATGAGCCTCCATTAATCAAAAGCTGTACAGATATCGAGCAATTCGTTAAGCAACCACTTTGCCCAAACTGTCTAAATCATACACAGTCTGTGGAACGTGCTGTGAAGATGACAACAACAGCAAGTGGATTAATTGCTGGCTCAAAAAAGTAGATTAGTGAAGCACTGTGTACTATTGCTGGAAGAAAAAAGCAATGGATAGGAAAAAAAATACAACATCAAAAGAATTTTTTAAGAAAATAATACATCACAGGTTTATTGACTATGATTTGATATACAGCATTCTGACGTTTCAGTTTGTGAAAAGGAAGTTACGCATAACAGATACCGCGGTATGCGTACGTCATACTGGAATTCGATCATGCCCGAGTTTTGGTTGTTTTGCAAACTCATTGTTGCACAGCGTTCTCCCTTTTACTACCCTTTATAACAACCTAGCATGCGACATCGTTAGCAATAACTAATCAAAACTAATCCTGGAGTTCATTGCTGCCGTTCTGTTACAGAAATAAGTGGGTAAGTTTTATGAGTTTTGTTGCATTTTTTTCTATAGATTTGTAGTGGTTTTCGCCAAAATTTCGTTCCATTTTTGTGCCAATTTCAAGTGAAGACCAAAAATGAAAAAAGGTCTTATTTAAACCCTCGTTGCTTTTTTTTTTAAGTTTAAAGTGGGGGCTACAGCGAGAATTTGCAATAAGTTGGGGCTATGATGAAGATCAGTAGGGATCCTACCTGAGCCGATGCCGAAAAAGTTTGTGGGCCAAACCTTACTCTCAACGGCAGCACTGCTGGGGCAGAAATGCCAGGTGATTTGATGATACAGAGTCTTGAAATTACGGAGCTGCTGATGCACTTTGTGCTGTCTAGTCGATAAGTTATTGGAATATTGCGCTTTAACAGTACTGTTCTATACATGCCTAAACTTTCCTTGCATACAAATCACTTCAACAAATGAAATTTGAAATTAAATATTACTGTAAGTTACAAATTTAAAAGCAATAAAATCGCATAAACCCACCAATTTAAACTTAGTATAGTGTCTGCATCCACGGACCGTGGACAGAATTATTTATCTACTTTCTGACCCAAATCTAACTCAAACTCTCACCTTTACTCTAAAATTGATCTTTAAAATACTCTAAAACTCAAACCCTAATCTTGACCTTTTAAAAAGTAAATAACACATGTGCGGATGAATACGCCTCATTCTTGTGTTATTCATTTTTAACGTAATATCCGTGGATTTGGTTTGTGGATGCAGTCACTAAGTTTAAAATATCTGCAAACTGTTTCATTTAAATTATTCTGGCAACGCTTAGTGAAATAAACGAATCATGATTAAACAACTTTGTATTATAAGATCATTTGTAAAAGAAAATTTGCAATAGATTAAGTGTTGCTCAACAAAAAAATTACATACCATAGCTTCTTCAGAATGAAATAAGGAAGCTGTCTACTTTGCTGGTCATAAAAGAACACGGGTGGATGAGTACCTACAGTATAAGCAGTGGCCACCTGTATGGTGAAGAGTTACTCCTTTTTTGAGCAATGGGAAAAGGCCACATCTTTTCCGGGTTCTCTTGTACTATTGCATGGATTCTGGACTCAGCATTATTGCAAGGATTTCTTTTTGATCGTATGTGGCGAAGTCCAAAGTTTTGTTTTTTGACTCAGCTGCATACGATCAAAATATAAATAAATAAAATAAAATAAAAGCGTATAAATGATACGATGCCTTCTGACCAAGGCAACTCAATAAAGAAGTAATTACAAATACATTCCAACGTCACTAAATACTGTAAATTTAGCTAGTTGCGGAATTACCCTACTTTTCCTGGCAATATGGTACCGTACAACGGAATGTCACGTCACAGAATTCTTGCAATAATGCTAGAGAACGCGGAAAAGATGTTTTCCACATCGAGTCAAGATGTCATCTGTCCAACTGTTTACCACACACGGTAGAGGCTTCACATTGCCCCTTTAATTGTTGAACGTCAAGCAGGGAAACTGTGAAGACTAATTTTTATAGTCTTTAGTTTGACCAGCCCGAGAATCGAACCCAAGTCTGCTGTTTCAGTAGTAGACGCTCTATGCACTCGGCAACTGATTGGTAAAGACGCACTCTTGTTCCTAAAATGTTTTGGAGGCCCTTTTGGAAACCCTCAAAATGTGCTCAAATAACACTAAAAATTCAAGAGAAAAAATATTTTGACATGGTTTGGGGAATGCCACTCTCTGGAGACCTTCCAAAATTGATTTTATAACCACTTAAGCAAAAGAGATAATTAATTAAGTATTTTTCAATATTTTAGAGTCAAATTTTTTGACGTGGTTCGGGAGCGCCACTACCTGAACACCCCCCTAAATCAGTTTTTGAACGGCTTGAGATGAAAATCTTTTTTAAACAGTAGGCTAGATATTTTAAAATTAATTTCATCATTCAATATTTCATCATTCAAACTTACAGTACTATTACATGTAACAGCAATTACAATCACGTACTTAGAATTAAATCAAAATTACCAAAGTTTTAAGCCAATTTCAAATTAGTTGTATAGTAAACAGTAGCATGGATTTTTTTCATTAATTTAGCTACCGCTTTTAATATCTAACTGCTCCACCAATTGTTGTTGACCAGTTTTTAACCTTACAGTATTTTACGGGTAGATTGCGATGGCTGAGTTTGGGAATGTACGTCATTAATGTTTTGGCAATTTGCGGTCTTTTTTATTTTATTTTTTATCGTTATGATGACCTTGATAAAACAAACCGAAATTTTTTATATTTAGGTTTAATTTAATTTTAACTAATTTGATGCTGAATGGACTTTGTTCAACGAAAAGAAGTCACAAAATTTCCTCTTGAAAGGTTGGTATAGACAGTTCCAGGCGACAGTTTGACTCATAATTTGGATGACTACACTCGGGCGAAGACAAAAAAAGGAAATTATTTTATATTTTCCACCGCAAAAACTATGTTATATTCATTATTCAAAAGTTGGCTTGGCTAAAACACAGGCTAGAAGCTTCATACTGTTCTATTTTATTGCTGAACGTGAAACAGGAAAGCTGTGGTGAATACCAGTCTTCGACTTAATCCGACAGAAAATCGAACCAGATGTACCGTTTTATTTGCTGGTACTCTATCCACTCAACCACACACCAGTTTCACCCCTGACTTTGACATCAATTTAAGGAAGGATCGTATTGTATCACGATAGATCTTTTTGTTAGGTAAAAATAGTTTAAAATCAAAAAAAGTTTGAAGTTTGAAAAAGATCTAAGAGTTCGGTGGTTACGTCATTACTATTTACACTGACTATGAACTCACACTAAATTTTTTCTTCGGTTTTACTTAATATGGTAATAAAGTTTTTTTTTCTCTTCTTTTATGAAATTATCCTACAACATCATTTATTGCACACCTCAACCACTAATCAATGGGCTTCAGCAGCCTGCCTTAAAAACTTTGACCCAGCATTATGATGTATTAAATTTCTCGTTTTGAAAATGGATTCTCGGTCTGGGCAACTATCAAAAAATATCCAAAAATTTCCATACTAGACAAAATACATACAGTTCTTTCAGTTTTATTTGCTTTTGAAGAAAAAGGCGAAAATTAATTGCTCTATGATGTATACTCTGCAGAATTTTCAAATTATTTGACATTGCTACGTGCGCCAAAAGACACTTTCTTAAATTTTACGTTTAGTATTTTACTTCAAAATGTGACCTGAGAGCACTAATCCTGTATTAAGAAGAGAGTCATTGGGGGCATTTACTACGCCTTCCTTAATGGGTCCACAACCGCAAAAATGTCATAACATAAAAAATCACTAGTTTTTGCGGAAAGTCAAATTTTTTTGCGGAACTTTTCCCTTTATATGAAATTTTTGGTATATCATAAAATTAGCAGCATGATCTTTCGTGGTAGATTTATCGATAATACGTAAAGCCAGATTACGCGAGACGGTATCAACATAAAGAACGGCACAAACAATATAAACGTACCGGTATTTGCGTTACCACAATTTTCAATGCTAATAGAAAGACGAAATTTAGTGTTAAAACTAATCAGAAATGAAGTTTGCTACATAATCGAATTTGGAATATTTCATTAAAAAAAAAAGGTCTACAGTCACTGGATATTCGCTGTTCGGTATTCATATAATCTGAGTGTAAGATATTATTTTTTGGATAACGAAAGGCAAATAACAATACAAATAGTCGTGTTTGTTGATGAGGAGATCCAGAGAATCAAACTCAGACCAAAGAAATACAAAATATCGATTTTGTGGAGACGGTTCATTAATAATGAAGCATGGAGTGCATTCCCAAAATTAGTCAATAGTTTTTAAAAACTATCAAACGTTATTTCAGATTTCATAAAATGAAAAAATAGATTTCGTGCTCAAAAGTCCATTGTCGAATAAAAAATTTTAGGACTTTTTTAGGAATTGTTGACTGATTTAGGTAGGAAATGCACTCCATGCTCATTAACAAATAGCGATCGTTTCATAAGCCTCCAATTTTTCTCGATTTTTGAAAGGTTACTAAAGTTATCGATTTTTTTGAATTATTTGAACCAATTTTTTGTTAATTTTTGGATATCAAACATTCGATAAACAGCAAAAAGCATGCTGTGATAAAATAAGCTCCTGAACTTTAATGTAGGTGTAAAAAATACATTTGCTTTGCACCCTTATCTGTGTTATCAGCAACAATGGCTCATTCTAAGACTTCTGTAATTATTTGCCTGATAATTGATTACATTATTGCAATGCACGCCTTTCTGACTGTGAAAAGAGGAAGTTACTGGTAAGCTACGTCATAGTTTTGCTTGTTTTTAAGTTGGAATACATTAATAATTTATCGTAGCACAGAATTCGCCTTTTGATTATCCTTTTGACGATTTGTATATTGTTGTTATTAAAATGCCTAGAAGGTTAAAAAACTTTGTTTGTGTAAAAATGCCGTTGAATATATCAAATTGTCAGGAGCATACTCAAAAATTTTTTGAAAGGGAAGCGCGAAATATGGTATCATTATCCATTTCTCCTTACGTGTCAAAGCAGCGGTGCGACCTCAGTAAAAGAGTTGCTTAGCCCAGGAGGGAGGAAAGTGCTAAAAACGTAGTCCAGCGCAAAAAAAAACAGTCTCAAAAGTGCTAAAAACGTAGTATTTTTTCCCCCGCCCTCCGGCTACGCTGATAGCAACCTAACCTTAAAATACGTTTAAAACTTTGTTCATTTGGCATCATTACATCATTTTGCCGTAGGAGCATTGGCTCACTTTAAAACTTGTACGATTATTTTGCTGATACACTGTCTATGTATAATGAGCACTATGCTGGCATTTCAGTTCGTAATGATATACCGCGGTATGCGTACGTCATACTAGGGTTAGATCAAGCTCGAATTTTGCTTGTTTTGCAAGTTTGAAAACGAACTTATTGTTGCACAACCTTCTCCATTTTACTATCTTTTTAAACAACCTGCTCTCATTGCTGCCGTCCTGCTAGAGTGGGTAGGATCCCATAGTGTTTTCGCATAAATTTGTAATGATTTTTGCCGAAATTTCGTCCATTTTTCTGCCAATTTCAAGTGAAGACTAAAAACGAAAAAAAAGTTTTAAATAAAAACTATTGTTTCGTTTTTAAGTTTAAAGTGGGGGCTAGCGAGAATTAGCAGTAAGTTGGGGCTATGATGAAGATTAATTGGGATTCTAAATTCCTAACAGTTGAGATCTTGCCTGAGACGATGCCGAAAAAGTTTCTAGGCCGAACCTAGTCTAAATTTCCTTGAATCAAAGTTCTTCACGTGCCTAAACTTCCTTGCGGATAAATCACTCGAATGAATGAAATATGAAATTAATTATTACCGTATTACTGCAAATTACAAATTTAAAAACAATAAAACCGCATAAACTCACCAATTTAAAATAGGCAGTGCCTGCATCCACGGACCGTGGACTGAATTTTTTATTACCTTTTTAAACTAAATCAAACCTAAATTCAAATCTGTACTCCAAAACTAAACACAAACCTCACCTGAACTCAAACCCTAACTCAAACCCTATTCTTGACCCTTCAAAAAGTAAATAAAAAAAAGCATGGATAAATATTCTTCGTTCTTGTGTTATTCTTTTTCACTTAAAATTTGCGGATTTAGTCCGCGGATACAGACACTACCTTAAAAATATCTACAAACTCTTTCAAAGATATATACAAACAACAGACATCTACAAATATCTACAAACTCTTTCAGAACCACGTGTGGACGAACGTATTTGAATAAAATTTCAAATTTAAATGCATTGCATTCGAATCAAACTGCATACACAAAAAATCACAACAATCAAATTACATGAACTTGCAAACTACCAAGCAATAAAAGTGATCAATGCTCAAGCATATTGATCATCATATCTATGCTCGTGCATATCGTTTGACATGATTTGGACGTGCCACCCCCGGAACCCCGGCAAGTCAATTCTTTGAATCCCTTAAGCTAGGATGCTTTTTTTGATATCATTAGATATTTAGGAGACAAAAAGTTTGGCATAGTTTGGGGGTATTACCCTCCCAGAAATTCCCCTCAAATGGACTTTCTTGCTTTCAATTGATATTTAGGAGACAAATATTTTGACATGATTTGAGGATGCCACCCCGGAACCTCCCCTGAAAAAAAACTTTTTTAACTAAATGTTAGAAAGCTGATTGGTTTTGATATCAGTAAACCTCAAAAATAATATAGATTTTGATATGGTTTAGAGATGACACCCCCTTCTGGGAACCCCCTACATAGATTTCTTAAATCTTCATTTTTTGAGCTAAAGCAGTTTTTTCTTGATGTCAATAGATATTAAAAAGACAAAAAATTAAAAATATAATTACCCGTTTGCTAAAATTAAAGGTTTATAATTACGCTGTGTAAATCTATTAACGTGAAAGACTATGAAATTTGGTATTCACAGCTTCCCTGCTTGACATTCAGCAATTCAAAAAAGACAGTGTGAAGCCTTCACCGTGTGCGGGAGACAGGTGGGCAGGTGACAGCTTGACTAGAAGACTGAAAGATCCCTTCGTTGTCTTCTGACCGAGGCAAGTTCGTGAATAAAATGTAATTACAATTACAGTTGTATAAATGATTAAACTTCGGTGCATACAAATCATTCGAATAAATGAAATTGAATATTAACGTAAATTTCAAATTTAAAAGCAATAAAATCGCATAAACTCACCAATTTAAAATAGACAGTGGATTAATTTTTTTATCTTTTTACTGACCCAAATTTAACCCCGATTCAAAGCTTTACTTTAAAACTAATCCCAAACCTAATCCAAACCCTAACTCAAACCCTATTCTCGACCCTTAAAAAAGTAAATGAAAAATGCCCCGAAAAATATTCCTCATTTTTGTTTTTTTTCTTTTTAACATACTATTTGTAGATTCAGTCAGTGGATACAAACACTACCTTAAAAATATCTATGAAATCTTTCGGAAATAAATTTTTAGATGTACCGGCACTGGTACGGTACTGCCATAAATTTTTAGAGATACCCGTTCTAGTACGGTACCACGTACGGACGAACGCGTATTTGAATAAAAATTCGCATTTATATGCATTGCATTGGAATCAAACTGCACACACAACAAATCACAACACTAAGAGAAAATCAACCTCCTAACAATTGATTAGTAAAAGCAGTACTTAAATTGTAAAATTTTGCATGGGGGGACGCTTTTGCAGCCTTGACCAAACTTCAATGGGAATTATGCAATTCCGTCCCCGCAAATGAATGAAGACTCAAAAAAAAAGCTCTTCGCCAAAAATTAAAGCGTTTTTTCCCCGAAATCAGGTGAAGACCCAAAAAAAAAAGGTCTTCGTCGAAATTTGGGACTATATTTGGCCGGAATTAGTAGGATTTATTCTTGCTGGCCGGCTCTTGATCGTTTTATCATCCAGCGTTCAAATCTCGATGGGTGGACGTCTAAATCTCGATAGGGAGACACTAAATCTCGATGGGGGGACGCTAACTCTCAATTGGAGACGCGCCCCCCGCGTCCCCCTTACGATTTAAGTACTGAATAAAAGTGATCTATGCTCGGCACATCGGTCAGCAATTAACAACTTTATAGTTGCAACAATTAGAGCAACATAGAATAGTTCGTTACTTTTTAGGCTGCTAATTTTAAATGGCTTAGGATCCAGAAAAACTAGGGTTAGAATTAAAATTGCATGAAGTTAGAATTTTTCCTAAACCCCAGAGGTTAAGCATAGCCATAAATCTAATACACAAATAATCTGTCCTAATCTTCAAATAGTTCATCTCATGTCGGGATTATTTCAAAGACTAAAACTAGCTTATTTTGCAGTCAGTTCTTAGCTTCTTACACATTCATGCTGTCATCGTATAGTATGGCGGGAGCGAGAAAATTTGAGGACAAAAACAAAGGTTTATATATACAGCACGCTCTTTTCTATGTACATTTTTAAACATGTTTTTCGGTTCTGGTTTTCGATTTCTTTTTTTCCTTTTTTTGGGAAGGACATTTTGTTATTTTCCGTGAACGAACCAGAAACGTTGCCAAAAAAAAGGCAGCTATGGAAAACAAAAAAGTAGTACAAAAAAAACTAGAAGTACACGCTAAAAATAGCACATGATAAACACTTCAGCAAAATTATGTACAAAATCAGCTTCGTACTACTACAGCCACTTCACTCTGGTTTTGTTTTACCACCCAACTCTACTTTTTTGGTAACGACACTGCAATGCAAAGGCTATCATGATTAAAGTTATGTACAAGTAATCGAGCGGCAACGCGTTTGTCTCTGTAACGAAGGTTTGAGGTCCAAATCTCGGGCCGGCCAAGTAGGGCACAGTGTTGCGAACGGATCTCCACCGCTACAAGATTTCTTCGAAAGAAGCTGCGTTGCTAGGGCGCAATAACGCGGAGGTGGGCCCCGCAAACTCGTTACACGCTTCCGCGTAATACAGCAAGTATAGTGAAAGATTTGATTAGATCTTCAACAATTTTGTAAAAAATGTTTAACACTGAACTAATTAGCAAGCATTACATAACATCGAAGCATTTTCGCACTCACAAAAAACTATTAATTGGTTTTTATGGTACAAGGTTGCAGTTAAATTCAGCAACCATCAAGTATGCAAGGGCTAAACACTTTGAACCCCGTGTTGATGCATGTAGATTGCCAATTTCAAGTTTTAGAATTAGTTTTAACCTAAGCAAAAGTTGCATTTTAAAACATTTTTAAGCCCACTACTGACAAACCTTTTTCTTTTGTGTGGCTGTACGCTCATTTTGAATTCAAAACTGGAATTATTATTTGTCAGCATTTTAACGATTTATTGTGGGATGAATACATAATGACCGGTAAAATTTTTTTTTCAAACGGCTTTGAGGTAAGGGGAAATGCAAAATATTGGGTAGTGGTCTGATACGTCATCAGTTTCAATAATTCCTGCTATTAGAGTTTGTGTTTGTTTGTCATTTGTGTAAATATGATCAATCAAAGATGGCTTGTCATGAGCTCTAGTTAACCTTGGCACTCTAGTAGGTTTAGTTATGAGCAGTTTCAAACCAAGATCATTCAACAAATTTTTGTAATCTCGAGGTTGCTTTTCATTCCGTAAAAAGTTGCAGTTAAAATCTCCAAGAATGTAGACTAACTTATTTTCTTTTTTAATTTTTTCTACTATTTCTTGAAAGCGTTTTTTGAAATCATTAAAGCGCTCAGTGGGCTTGTCATCAAATTGGTGTCTGTAGATTACCCCGACGATCAATTTTATTCTAGACTTTGCAAAATCGATCCATAAATTTTCACACCCACTCATTATGAACTGTAAATCTTGTCGAATTTCAAACTTAAATGGGATTTTTATGTAAATTGCTACACCCCCAGCCCCGGAGTGTGTCTTGGCATGACAATAACTGTAACCGTTGATATTTGTATTGACGTTTGCTGTAGGATTTTTGGTGTCGGTTAGACAAATTACATGTGGGCTATTTTGCATTGGTTCAATCAGACTTTTCACATTCTTTAAATTTCGTCTTATGCTACGAATGTTAGCATGTAAAAATAGCATTCCAGTTGGTAAAGTGGACTGAAACTTTTCTGTTGTGAAATATGGACTTTGATGTCCCAAAGGAACTACTGTTTGCATTTCAATGGGAAGTACATAATCGTAGTGACTTTGGGGCGCAGGAATTAAATCAAACTCATTAGGCGCTGTTTTTGTTTTTGCTAAAGGAGTTGATGATAGTTGGCGCTGCTCGGAGAAAGTGCGAGAAGGGTTGTGTTTTGAACTAGTGGGAGTTTCTGGAGTGGGCCAACCTAAATGGGGCTCAAGTTCTGGTTTAACAGCGGCTGCTTTAGTTGAAGTAGTTATTTTTAAAAACGTTGAACTCGACCTTTCAGCAGAACTAGGGGACATGTATTTGCTGGTACTTTTTTCGGTTTTGTAATTTGGTTTGGGTGTAGTTTCGCGTTTTACGTGTTTTTTGTTCATTGTGTCGTTGGCGTGTTGTTTTTCAATAGTAAAAGTATCATTACGATTATTTTTCTTGCGATTATATGATGAACTTGGGCTTGTAAAATTTACTGTGTGTGGTTCATCAAATTGCGCGATTTTCGAAACCGGTACTGAAGATGACGCTGCTGAGGAGAAACTCCTTGATTGAGTTTGATTGGTTGAAGTTTTTCCTGGATTCGTTGAATAGTAATTTTCAGGATATTTCGAAGAACGAGTACTGCATGAAGGAACTCTGTCAGGATCGGTTATGGTAAAATTTTGTTGCAAGATTTCTCGTTGCTTAGGACCCACATTAGGGATTTTTAGTAGTTCATCAAAGTTTTGAAATGGGCCATGTTTAATCAAAGCCTCTGCTGACTTAACTCCAATACCATGAGGGTTGGTTAAGTCACTTTGGCTAACAACATTTAAGTTCGGTTTTGTTGCATATCGTCCATTAGATCGATCATTGCCATTGTTTTTTAGACTAAAAGTTTTAGCAGCGCAGTTTGCTTTCTTTGTTGTTGACGCTTGGGACTTTCCCGAAGCGGAGACTTTTGTCTTTCTATCCATTGTTGTTTGTTGGCTGTTGCTATTCAAATGTTTATTTGCATAATATGTCAGTTCTGTCCATTTCTTTGTCCTGCTGAGATCTTTTTGATTGGTTAAACTTCAAAATTTTGGTTTGACAGTTAAATTACAGTGTTGCTATGTTGCTCCAAGCAAATAATAATGATAATCTATGAATTCCTCGTTATAAACTAACTTTGTTCTAGAAAGTATATATACAGTACAATACAAAGTACCGTACTAATTCAGATTCAATATAGGTCGAGCTATTAACTGTGGTTGGCAGGGGTGCCGATCTTTGTTGAGCATTGGGGGGATAATTTGCAATTTTATCCCAATTTTTCTTTATTTTTAACATTGGGGGGATTAACCCCGACCACGATTTTGTTCAGGTGAGCAAATTAAGTGAAGACCAGAAAAAAAGGTCTTCACCAAAAATTGAACACTTTTCCTCTCCCGAATTCAAGTGGACACCTACGCTCAGATGCACACCAACGTCAAATTATTGGGGGGGATGCAGATGTAGACCATACTCAAACTATTGGGGGGCGATACAGTCAAATTATTTGGGGGATACATCCCCCCCGGGTTTCGGCACCCCTGGTGGTTAGAAGAATTGCTACTTCTGGCTGGAAGTCATTGAATCGAAAACTTGCAAAACTAAATTTTCGATTCCACCGTTCCAAGGCGAAGCTGGCTGCTGGCATCTGGCAACTCTCAAAATCACTGTGGGAAGACACTACTGCAGTTCAAGACATTTGCTTCTAGTGGCACTACTAGAGGTTAGGATAAAAGGGGTGGATCCCTGTTCCATTAGCCAAGTTACTTAAAAATGAAACCCAAATGTATCAATTTTTAAACGTATGTTGTACTGACCAAGCAAGTAAAATAGCTGAGCAGTTTAATTCGCATACGTAGTGGCTTTCATTGGTTTGTTCAAATGGCTTATAAACGTGCGAAATAATGGCATACAAATGACGTTTAAATGGCTATTTTTCTTAAAACAAAAATTAAAACGGTCAGTAGCTTAGCCGACGATTGAGATGTTTGAGTTTACAATACGTACCACTCACTGCCTCCGTGGTTACAATTATTATTTTCGAATAGAAAAAATACATGTTTTTACCCAACTCCCAGCCCCTTATAAAATCCTAGTTACGGAACTGTTTGCAGCACCGTGTTCTACATATTTCATGATATCGGTGTCATCATAGGCGTAGCCAGGATTTTTGATTGGGAAGGGCCCCAAACCACAAATCACACGCAATGACGTCATCAGAAATTTTCGAAAAAGTAATTTTTTGTGGGGCAAAGATATCGTAGAATGGAAGATCTGAAGCCGTAGCCTGATGGCACTTTGCCAGGATTTTGGTAAAGGGAGAGGGCGAAAACCAATTGTTGAAAAGTGTAAAAGTCTAACTTGGAAGACGTGTTGAGTAAGCTAGA
The DNA here is from genome assembly GCA_963965965.1 of Trididemnum nubilum. Taxonomy (NCBI): domain Eukaryota; kingdom Metazoa; phylum Chordata; class Ascidiacea; order Aplousobranchia; family Didemnidae; genus Trididemnum; species Trididemnum nubilum. The sequence continues at coordinate 23,949,497 of OZ014469.1, read as the reverse complement.
GTACTCAAACGTATCAGAGACGGGGTTCTGGGGGCAGAGCCCCCAGCCGCCGGTGGCTATGGGGGTCTGGGGGCAAGGCCCCCAGCTGCTGGGCGATTTTTGTAAGTTTTTGGAAAAAAAAGCTATTTAAATCCCATTGGATCACATTTCGCACGAGTTCAGAGCCATTTCAAAGAACTAGATTTTTAACATTTCAAAGCCAATCAAAAAAAGTTAGTTGTTCAATCCTCTTTTTGCAATTAAATCCCAAAACACTCTTAGAATCTTGCATTATGGTGTAAATTTTTAATTGTAAATGATTTGGTCTACAGGGGGAAGTAACGAACATTGCCTCCTGCAATACTTTAGCAATAAATAATTCAGTTCATAATAACGTTAAACGAGGGCCTGGGGTGGCAACCTTTAGGTCAAAACTCTTAGATTTCTCACAGGTTTTGCATATAAATTGTTAAAAATTTGCATTTAGGGACCCCTGGCCCGGGAACCTTGGTCGTCAGTCAGGGGCCCTTGGGCTCCCTGGTTGCCAGTTAGAGGCCCCGTAGCCCCTTGCTTGTCGGTTAGGAGCCCAGGCCCCATGGTTGTTAATTAGGGGCCCTGGGGCTCCCTGGTCGTGAGTTAGGGGTCCCCTGGTTGTCAGTTAGGGACTCCAGGACCCCTTGGTTGTTGGTTAGGGGCCCTGGGGACCCCTGGTCGTCAGTTAGGAGGGCCCCGGGCCCCTCGTTGTCGGTTAGGGGGCTCCTGGCCCCCTGATTGTTGGTTTGGGGCCCCCTGGTTGTTAGATAGGGGCCCTGGGGCTCCCTGGTTGTGAGTTAGGGGCCCCGGGGCCCCCTGGTCGTTAGTTAGGCACTCCTGGGTCCCTGGTTGTTGGTTATGGGCCCTGGGCCCCCCTGGTTGTCAGTTAAGGGCCCCCTGGTTGTTGGTTAAGGGTCCCTTGGTTGTTAGTTAGGGGCCCTGGGGCCCCTAGTTGTCAGTTATGGGCCCCCTGGTTTTCAGTTAGGGGTCCCGAACCCCCTGGTTGTCGGTTAAGAATTCTAGGGCCCCCTAGTTGTTAGTAAGGGCCCCCTGGTTGTTAGTTGGGGGCCCCGGGACTCACTTGTTGTCATTAATATTATTGTTAATTACTGTTATGTGCGTAATTACTGAAGAAAAAACTGCAACTAAACATCGCCAGGCTATGTTGTCATAACTTTTTGTCGTTAGTGGTATTTTGATTGGGGGGGGGGGGGCCCGGGCCCCCTGGCCCCCCCCTGACTACGCCTATGGGTGTCGTCTTGACGCACTGTAATTTCTTTAACGTCCTTTAAATAAACCGTCAATGGCACTATTGCCTCTCTTTTTGTCGTTTTCTTACTTTTCATGAGCTTCGGCATTTATTACTCGCACTTTATTTGCTCCTGGCTTTACCAAGCCTTAATTCACTAAAATCGTTTTTTAACAAATAAAGTTTATAACTTTCCACTGTTATCAAGCCCCTTTGTCGATTTTTTTGCTTGACTGAATCTACCCAAACTTTATCCGAAATTTTTAACAAAGCAAGAGATTTTGAAACTAGTATTTGAAATTCATAATAATGGGTGAAAGGTCTAATCTTAATTCCCAAAGACCTGCAGTACGTATTAAGCAACCTATGCGTTGAAAAACTTCATTTGCTTTGTGTCTTTATAATATTTTGCCAAAGCATATAGCGCTGGCTCTTTTTCAACTCGTAAATTTATTCAGCTAATAAACTGCGTTGATATGAACTGTGCTGGCGTTTCAGTTCGTGAAAAAAAGGAAGCTACGCACAATAGATAAGGTATGCGCAGTAACGTAGCCTGGGGGGTAGGGGCGGCTATACTTTCCATTGGCCTGCAGAGTATGCAACATACCACGGTATTACTACTTTTGAGGCCGATTTTTGAACTAAGAACGAAAATAGCCCCTTCCATTGGGATTAGCGATGAGAAATGATTAAGTTTTACTTTGGACTTAAAGTGAATTTGACCAGAAAAACCGCATTGAAGACCTTTTTTTTTTGGTCTTCGCCTAATTTTGGGGAGAAAATCAGAGCTAATCTGAGTAAAGAACTTTTTTTTGGTCTTCATCTGTTTTCGCGCACCAAAACCGTTTCATGTCTGGGTCAAGATCGTTTCATTTTGTTTTCAACAGCCCCCCTCCTATTGCAAATTCCTGGCTACGCGCCTGGGTATGCGTTCGTCTTACTAGGGTTAGGTTATTCCCGAGTTTTATTTGTTTTGCGTGTTTGAAAACAAACTCATTGTTGCACAGCAACGGCCCTTTTGCTATTCTTTTTAAAAACCTGCTTGCGACATCGTTATTAATATTGAAAATTAATTTTGAAACTTAAATGCTTGGAAAGCTACATTAAAGTGATGCTGCTCGAAATCGGTTTCATTAAAGAAATGAGAACTACTTGAGGTACAATTGAAGTGCCTCAAAACCTTGTTCAACTATCCCCCTTATCCGCGAAAATAGAATAAATCTGTTTGACTCTGTACCATTGGCACCCTGCGTTTCAGAATTTCGTGACATCAGAAAAGGATGACTGCAAAATTTCTGCCACAATAAACAACGCGATGTTTAATTATCAATAGTTATCAAACTTCGTCGGTTATCAAACATTGCGTTGCTTATTCTGCAAGAAATTTGCCAAGTCATTCTTTTCTGATGTCACCAAAGTTTGAAACGCAAATTTGCCGATGGTACGGAGTCAAACAAATTAAATTTATTTTCGCGGATAAAAGAAATGTTGGTCCTAGATTTGGGGCACTTCTTTATTATCTCAAGTAGTTCTCAATTCATCAATAAAACCAATCTCAGAAATATCTCTTTGCAATAACTTTTTTGATTGCTTGTTCGTACGTATGACTAGTCACTCTGCGCCTGCTGCCTATTATCAACTCAGAGCACCTTTTATTGAATTTTATTCCAAGTCTTTCGTAAACCGGGGCCACCATAAAGGGTAAACTGTTTGGCCGCAAATGGCTAATTTTCTTGAGGACGCAACGACGCATAGCAAGTTCGGGAATCGAACCAGGGGTCAGCAGCCTCTCGATCACTTTTATGACGCTCTACCAACAGAGCTTTTCCCGCCATTTTTTAATTATAAAAGACGTTGAAAATACCAAGCTGTTGGTGCACTTTATGCTGTCTAGTCGATAAGTTATTTGGTATTGTGCTTTTACAATACAGTTCTATAAATGCCTAATCTTCTTTGCATACAGATCACGCTAATGAACGAAGGTGAATATTAATATTGTAAATCACAAATCTAACAACATTAAAATCGCCATTAAAACATTAAGCTCATCAATTTCCTGCAAAACATCTACTAATTGTTTCGGCGTTAAAGAATATGCGATAAACGTATTGAAATGAAATTTTGCATGTAGATGCATAGTAATCGAAACAAACTGCATATGCAAAAAATCACAGCCTCAAAAGAAAATGAACTTGCAAACAACAAATCAATAAAATTTCTCTATACTCGTGCATATTGATCAGCAATTAACAACTTCACAGTTCTCGCATCAACAATTAGAGCACTAGAGAGCACAACTTTTTAGATTGAGCACTAGAGAGCACCAGAGAGCACAGCTTGGAATTTCTGTAGGGTTTTTTCTAGACCCTAGATTCTAGAGGTTAAGCACAATTCTAAACTTAGACTAAATCTAATACAAAATTAATTAATGGTAAGCTTCCAAACCTCTTCCCATGTCAAAATTACTTCAACGGCTAAAGCGTGCTTATTTGACAGTTAGTTCTTGGCTTCTTGCATATTCGTACTGTCATCGTCGTAATGCAGCTGCGTGAAAATTTGAGGACAAAAACGATGAAATATACATACAGCATGCTCTTTGGTATGTACACTTTTCAAAATCCGCTTTTTGGCTTTCGATTTCTTTTTTTCCTTGGTTTTACTCATTTTTTTTCAGTGAATGAACCAGAAACGCTGTCAAAAAAATGCGGCTTTGTAAAGCGAAAAAATGTTTGTAAACAAAATTAGAAATAAACATTAAAAAATATAGCAAATGATAAACACTGCAGTAAAACACGTACAAAATTAGCTTAGTGCCACTTTACCACCATCTCACATTGGTTTTGCTGTGCACCTCAACTTCGCTTTCTGTGGCGACGGCACTGTAACCCAAAGGCTAGATAATTAAAATTATATACAAAAGCAAAAAAATCCAACAATTTAGTAAACACCGTTTAACATTGAATTACTAAAACGCATTACGTAATATCGAAGCATATTAGCGGATACGAAAAATAATCGATTGGTTTTTATTGTGAAAAGTCGCAATTAAAATATACAAGGGCAAGTGTCGAAATATTAGCACTCTATACCAGTGCATAATTTGCCATTTTTAAGATCTGGGATTAGTTTTAACCAAAGCAAATGTTGCACTTTTCAAAAATTCATAAGCCCACTACTGACTAAACTTTTCCTTTTGTATCGTTCAATGTTCATTTTGAATTCAGAATTACATTTAATATCGGTCTGTATTTTAATGATTTATTGTGAAATGATACAGTTTGGCGGGTGAAATTTTTATCAAACGGCTGCTATGTGAGGAGAAATGCAAAATATTGGGTAATAGTCTGATATGCCATCAGTTTCAATAATTTCTGCTACCACAGTTTGTGTTTGCTCGTCATTTGTGTAAATATGGTCAATTAAAGATGGCTTGTCATAAGCTTTTGTCAACCTTGGCACGTGAGTAGGTTTAAATGTGAACAATTTCAAACCAAGATTGTTCTACCAATTTTGTAAGCTCTGGGTTGCTTTTCATTTCGTAAAAAGTCGCAGTTAAAATTTCCAACTATGTGAACTAACTTATTTTCCTTTTTAACTTTTTCTACGACTTTTTGACAGTGTTTTTTGAAATCATTAAAGCGCTCAATGGGATTTGTCACCAAATTGATGTCCATGAACAACCCCGACTATCAAACTTATTTTAGACTTTGCGAAATCGATCCATAAATTTTCACACCCACTCATTATGAACTGCAAATCTTGTCGAATTTCAAGCTTAAATGGGATTTTTATCTAAATAGCAATGCCCCCAGCCCCAGAGTGTGTCTTGGCATGACAATAACTGTAACAGAGATGGAAACCGGTCGGTTTGCCGGTCTGGTCGAGATTCTTCGACCGGCCGGTCAAGCCGGTTGAAACACCGGTCAAATTCTCCTTTCTTGCAACTAAAAAACATGTAAGCACCAACCGAAATATACATATATATTTTATTAGAAGTGAAAATTTTTATAAAAAAAAACAGTAGTAACAAACCACACCTTTTAAAAACACTTGTTTAATGATTTCAAGCTGTGACTAATATGCTGTGACCATTTAGGCATGCACAATCACATTCAGGAGCGTATTTAGGGGGGCATTGTGCCGTGCCCCCCACTTTAAGCCACGGCACAAAGCATTAAAGTGCAAAAAAATATACGCTAAAATCGCGTAATCAGATTATAATAAAACATGCATGTGGAAGAGACTTGCGCTACCTGGTTTTTTAGCATCATTTTGATCAGCTTGAGAATAGAAGTGGCACAGATTTCAGATTTTTTAGTACATGCCAAAATCTTGCCGCTTTGAAAAGCTTTTTTTAACTTAAATGTACCACATTCTACACTGGGCAAGAAAGACATTGCTCGTATTTTTTTATATCTAACTAGCCATGGCTTGATCTGAAGTAGCAGCATTTCTGCAAACTCCTAGGGCGCATTATATTTCGAATATATTCTAGCCAATGTCATAACAGTTAGTGTTTGCTGCTTGGCAAATTGCAAATAATCAGTCACAAAATATAGTTAAAAAATTGTAACTTCGTTTATAATATCATCAGAAAGAACGTCTGATAATTTAGCTTGTGCCCTCTAGTTCTTTTCATGCTTATTTTGTGCACGTTGTGGGCTGCTCAAAACAGGCTTTTCAAACCGAAATTTAATTAAAAAAGGTCTTAAAATTGAGTTATTTTTGCAAAAAAGGCAAACATTTTTTTTCGTTTTTTTCTGAGACCCCCATCCGAAGTCACAAATTTTAACACCTCACCCACGCCCCCTCTTTTTGAAAATTTTTTCATTTGATACATTGAACAGTAAAAAAAGCTTCTGTAAAAAACCGGTCGACCGGGCCGGTCAGAAACCGGTCAACCGGCCGGTCAACTGGCGAAGATTTTAAAAATTATACCGGTAGGGTCGGGTCGAGAAAATCCTGACCGGTTCCATCTCTGGACTGTAAGAGTTGATGTCTGTATTGACATTTGGTGTAAGGTTTTTGGTGTTGGTTAGGCAAACAACATCTGGGCTATTTTGCATTGATTCAATCAGACATTTCACATTCTTTAAATTTCGTTTTATGCTACAAATATTTGCCTGTAGAAGTAGCATGCCAGTTGGTAAAGTGGAGTGAAAGTTTTCTGTAGCGAAATATGGACTTTCGAGCCCCAAAAGAACTAGGCCTACTGTTTACATTTCTGTAAAAAGTTCATAATTGTAGTGACTTTGGGGCGCATCAGGAATTATATCAATCTCATTTGGCTGTGTTTTAACTTTTGCTAAAAGAGTAGATGTTAGTTAGCGCTGCTTACAAAAAGTCGAAGAGGGGTTGCGTTTCGATGCAGTGGGAGTTTCTGGAGTGGGCCAACCTAAGTTGGGCTCAGGTTCTCGCTAAACAACATCTGTTTTAGTTGAAGCAGTTATTTTCAAAAACGTAGGACTTGACCTTTCAGCAGAACTAGGGATTATGTATTTGCTGGACTGTTCACATGTGCTTTGTTCGGCTTTTTAGTAGTGTTTTGGAGTTGTGTTTCGAGTTTTAAGTGGTTTTTGTTTGGCATGTCATTGACGAGTGGTGTTTCAAAAGTAAAAGTATCATTAGGATTATTTTTCATGCAATTATATGATGAACTTGTGTTAGTGAAATTTAATGCGTGTGGTTCATCAAATAGTGCGATTTTCCAAACCGGTATTGAAGATGACGCGGCTGAAACGTGTTACGAATGCCCTCTGTAAGTATTGAATGTAAGAAGTTCCTACGTTGCTCCAGCAATTCGAAGCTGGAGCCTGCACCAACTGTGCTATTTTCCAAAATCAAAATCCATGTTCCAAAGAACACTGTAGAGGTTTATTTAGTTTGAATAACAAAAAAAATAAAGAACACAGTACGATAAAAAAATATTCAAAGTTTAACTCAGATAACGTAAAAAGTAAAGTATAATGATGCCGTGCGACAAAAAGGACTTAAAAAGATGTCCGAATGCTACTTGATCCAAATTGAAATAAAAGAAACAAACACTAGAACTCGGCCAAAACAAAAACAAGAGCTACGCGTAGTGCCGGAAATCGGGCGTTGAATAACGACGTGCAAAAAATTAAAAAACACGATAACGCGTATACCACAACAAAAAAAGAAGGAAATAGACGAGCTGGCTTCGAAAATTTACCGGGGCAAGCAAAGTAAATCGGTACTGTAACAAGCAAAAAGTCCTTGATTGACTTTGATTGGTTGAAGTTTTTCCTGGATACGTTGAATTGTTATTTTCATGATGTTTTGAAGAACGAGTACTGCATGAAGGACCTCTGTCAGGATCGGTTAAGGTAAAATTTTGTTGCAAGTTTTCTCGTCGCTTGGACCTACATTAGGAATTTTGATTAGTTCATCCAAGTTTTGAAATGGGCCATTTTCTTTCCGGTATTTAACCACAGCCTCTGTGGTCTTAACTCCAATACAAAAAAAGTTACAGGCTCGGTGCCATCGGAGTACAGTTCGAGGCCTGAGACCCTTAAAATACTCATCATTACCCCAGAATTCGTGAGTAAGAACCGATTTGTCGTAGATTCTGCGATGTAGACTTCTTTTTTTGTCTTCATTCTGGAATTCGAGGAAACAAAGTTTTAGTGCCCCCCGAAAACTGTTTATGCCCTCCCCAGTCACGCTGCTCTGGCGCGGGGCTTGCTGAAGCAGAAATACCAGATGAGTTGGTCATACTAGGCTAGTCGCCAGTAGCGTTCACGAGCACTAAAAAATGTATTTTTTCACCTATATTTTTGAAATCCTGCATAAATGTTCTTTCAAAATAGCCAATTTTTCCACCCAATTTTCGGTTGTTTTGGCGGAAATCGGGGATTCCCCGGCGAAATGTTGTTGAATTTTTTTCGCTGGGGTAGGGTTGATTTTTGATACTAAAAATCGTGTTTCTGTATGAAGTAGACATTCGATTTTAGGTTCAAACAAAAGTGGAAGATAATTGCAAACTTTTCATGAAATAATTCTTGGATTGTTTTATTATGACGTCACGATATGGTTGATTAATTCCAAATTTTTACATAAAAATTTGACTTAGGGTGCATATCGTTAGTTATTACAGCTAAAGTTGACGGAATAATGTCATAAAAGTTGCAACATCGATAAACCAGTTTCTCACCGACAAAATGAAACCAAAGTGACATCATTATGACGTCATTAGACAAAACTGCGTTGCAAAATGCAAAACCGACCAGACGCGCTTTTCAAACGAATTGCACGTTACAGCAAGTATTCTGATCGTGGCGCTGCGGTTTTCGTAGCAAAACGTCAAAGAAAATCAGTTCCACATCGCAAACGCACCAAATGACGTTTGTATTAAAACTTTTTTACAGTGTGGATGCATGAAGATAAACTCTGTTCAAAATTTGAGAACAAAATAAGAACATTTATTCCTGAAATGAAATAGGCAGAACTAATTTAATAGTTCACAGACACATCACGTCTTACAATCCTACTTCATTTAACAACACCTTAATGCTGTCTCCACGTCGAAATGGGTAATTGTTTCAACCCCTAGTGACGCAGGTGAGGCGGAGCCCCCCATCGCGGGAGCATTCCCGTGTTTCGAAGTCAACTGACTTCGTCATCAGTGTTATGCTTCATCATCACTGTTATGCAAAATAAAAACAGTTTTATACTCAGTGCAAGAAAAACTTTTAAGAATTTTTTTTTTAATTTATTGCTATTTTGGGGCAAAGAATGACATTGCAATAGCAAAATGTTCGGGCACATTGTTTCGAAAAGTGATAAAGTTGGTAGAATAAGAATAAATCTGCATATAAACGGTGTTTCTATCTTTTCTTATTAAAGAGTATCAAATTTTTGCAGAAAACAATATTGTCACCAGCAAAAGAGCGTGAATAAGCTTATATCTAGATGTTTTAATTTTCTGTGTTGTCCTGAGTGGACTCTATGTTCACAAAAGGGTCTTTTAATATAACTGAAGAATTGTAAGTAAGATATTCGCATAGGTGGGCAAGTCAACGCAAAACGTTAGCTTCGTTAACCACTAGTCCGTTAACAAACTTCACACCTCCGTTAACGTTAATCCGTTATTTTCAGCTTTAATTAACGGAAGTTAATAAAGTCCGTTAATCCGTTAACATTTTGCGTGCAACTTACTCTTCGTTTTATTCAGTCGCTTCTAGAACACGTATTGACGCTGTTGAGCTGATTGTAAGGAAATATTTATTGCTATGGTGGTCTTTTTGTGTTTTGAAAGTTACATTTTACAGTCTAATCTAATTTCAAGATAAAAACAAGTTCAAATGCACAACGAAGCTGCATGATATTAACAATAAAAACCTTAACGGAAGTTAACAGAACTTAACGAAACTTACTTTAGTCCGTTAACAGCACTTAACGGAAGTTAATTTAGTCCGTTAACATGAAAGAACTTTTTAACGGATTAACGAGTTAATGAAAAAGTTAGCTTCGTTATTAACGATTAACTGGCTTGTGCCCACCTATGGATATTTGATTATGGTTGATACAGCAAAAACTTGTAAGGAAAGCGGGAACGCTGTCACCACCCATAATCCGTCTCTATCCATTCGGCCACTGGCGGGTGCTAGAAAAAAGTTAACCAAAAATTTACGTCAGTCTAGCTTAGAGTGACCATATTTTCACCACCGCGAAAGCGGACATGTTTTGACACAACTTATTATCAACGCAACAAGTTGTTTAGTATGTCTACAATAAAATTATATGCAACATGACACATCATAACTGAAATTTTAAGAGCATTTTGCAATAACATTCGAACTTCGTGCAAACTGAACTTGTATGTAGTAATCGATAGTCGCATCAAATTTATTCGCTGGTAAAACAAACTATGATTATCAAGAATACGCCACGTTGCCACGCTTTAAGCCAACGTTTCTCAACCTGGGGGTCGCGACCCCCAAGGGGGTCGCGAAGGTGTTTTCAGGGGGTCGTAAGGTTATTTATAAAATACCGGTATTTTTTTAATCGCAAAGAATTCAAAAATTTTCAAAATCTTCGCAGCGATCGCTTTTCAATTATCGTAGCAAGTTGTCAACCGGTTGTAGGCCTACTATTGCAAGTATTACAGTACCATGTGCAGCTTAGTTGGAAAGCCAAATTTATTTTGCTAAGTGATACACTGAAATATCGCCATGTTTGAAAATTTGTCCAGTGCTATAGAAGATAAAGAACTCGATGAACGTTTAAATACATCGCCTACACGGCATCTTCAAACTCTTGAAACTGTGTTAAAACGATATTTTCCTGAGCTTAAAGAACAAGACGCCGCATTCGTTCGAAATCCGCTCTCGACTGCTTTGAATGTAAGTGATATTCCTGATAAATTACAAGACCAATTTTATGATCATCAAAATCATTTGTCCGCACTTGATGTTTTTCAGAAAATGGCACTCTCTCAGTCAGTAGCGTTGCCATGGGGGACGGGGGGACTACGCTTTCTTCGCCATTTACATGTCGACCAAAATACAAAATAAGACAAATACCACGCTTTTAGCTCTTTTGAGACTGTTTTATGCTCTGGAATGGATTAAAATAGTGATTTAAAACATCTTTTGAAGTATATATTCGGGGGGGGGGCGCTAATTTGTCAAAAATAGAACTCACGAATACATGAAAATTTTGAAAAATGACCAAAAATAAGCAATCAAATTTGATCGCTAGTGTAAAAATGCTAAACATAGGTGTCATCAACAAATATATAAATATATCATAAACTTAAGTAGGAATAGGGGGGGGGGGGGGGGGGGGGGCTATTCAAATTAGTTAATTACCAATCATTCCTTTCAAATCTCTTTTCATGAGCCCCCACCCCCAATTATTTTGCTCTATAAGCTGTGGACGAAATAGATTACTCATATGAGTTTTATTGAACCACACGATTTTATAATTTACCTATATCTAAATGCGAGAATTAAAATTTTGCCATTAGCCGCCTTCCAAATAGCCCATTTATGCAACGAGTTTATCATGTTTGCACTGCCAATTTCAATGCCATGTTTTAAAAGCATTATTTTTTTAATCAAAATAGCCCTAAAATTAAGTTATTTTTGCAAAAAAATTCAAAAATTTTGAGCGCTAGGGGCACCGCCCCAAGTCCCCCGTGCCTCCGGCGGCTGGGAGCTTTGCCCCCATACCCCCTTCCTCCGGCGGCTGGGGGCTTTTCCCCCAGACCTCTAAAACAGCCCCCCATTGCAAATTTCTGGCTATGCGCCTGCTCTCAGTTCTAGTGTGCTATGCGCGAATCCTACCCACAAGTATCAGAACTGGCTTTTCGAATATTACTTTCATTTGCCACAACATACCTCTGCGAGAGCGGTTTTTCAGCTTTTGTACATATCAAAACGAAAGCACGAAATTAAAGAAAAGTCGAAGATGAAATAAGATTGGCTTTGTTGAGCACTACACCACGAATCCCTAAATTGGCTTTGTGATTGCCAAGTCTACCGTCGCTCTAACAGATGTAAAATTGATCATTTATTTAAAATTAAATATCTTTGAAGTGTTTTTATGGTAATATCTATTCCCGTGAAAAGTAGATCAGGAAGGGGGTCGCTGGCTACATAGAACGCTTAAAAGGGGTCGTGAATCGCAATAGGTTGAGAAACACTGCTTTAAGCTAAACCAATGGGTCAATTGTGACAAAACAAACAATATCTATGGTCTTTAGCTTTGGCGTCAGTACAATGGTGGCGAAGAAACTAGAAATAATGGAAGTGAGCGTGACAAATGTAAAAAGGATGAAATTTGGGCATTATTTATAGTGTCCTCTGAGCATATATCACATTTCATTAAAAATGAGAATATACCCTCCAAAAGGAGGACGTATGGTCATTGGTCACCCTAGCCTAGCTGAAAGTGGCATAACTTGCAACATAAGAGTTGACAAAGTTTTTTGCACCCCTGGCCAGTTTCTTGTAGAATTTTTTTGCGATCCGAACCCCCACAAAATATCAAAGATTGCTGAATACACTATCTTTTAGATTGCGATATTACAACTTCTTGGTTACTCTTAATCAAAGGTTTTAATTTAGAACAAGTTTTTTTTACAGAGTTTTTCTAGTCGATGTTTTCATTTTTTACACAACATTAGTTTTGATTGCTTTTAATAACTTTTGCATGCGCCAGCAAGCCATGGTAAAATGATACTTAGGCTAAACATCCGTGGATCAAAGATAAATTTGCTGTGAACCGGTGCAGGTTGCTGCATGCTCGGTTTTACCGACCAGTGAAGTTCACAATTTTTGAATTGGATGAAATAAACTAAAAATACAGTGGATTGAACGAATATATTTTCGAGCAGGTACAAAAATCTTTTTAGTTCAACAGCATCTTGGCTATGCAATTTGTATTACTGAAACTTTTTAGCTGAAAACTGCAGAATATAATTATTTCAGGAAAAGTATATTTTTACGATAGCTACACAGTATGAAAAAGGTTAGAACGTTTCTCAAAATATAGTACATTTTTCCCATGACTAAAGTTAAAATAACAATCAATTAAACATTAAACAAACTACATTGCTAAAACTAGGCTATAGCAATTAAAAAAGCTAAACAACTTATTAAATTTGCAGCATAAAAAGATCATTCGTACAATTTATATCAAACGAATTGATTTAAACGTTTAAATAATTGACAGCAAAAATAGCATCCATATTTGACTTGATCTAAATCAAAAGCCAACAAAGCATTCATACCAGATATTACTAGCAAACACCAAATTATGGACAGTTGGACACTAGACAGTGCTTTTTTGCAGTAACTGTACAATTAACAAAAGGAATTTAATTTTAGCTCTCGTAAACCAACCTATGTTGAGTGGTTACGCAATCTTAAGTTGTTACCACAACTCTCAATTGATGTTAAAATCTCCTGAGATTTAAACGGCCATGATAAAGATAGGAGCGCTTCAACTAGATAAAATACATTGAAATGTTGCGGTCACTTGATTTTGGTTATTTAGCGTGTAGAGTTTTGGTTACTATATTTAGGGTGTTAGGTTTTTTAGCGTCTAGTCTCATCGTGAAAAAATGTAGCTCAAGATGTGAAAAAAATATTGTATCGGTATTCACTATATTTTAATACCGGAAGATAAAGGGAAGATGGCGAAACACGGTACAAGCGATTGGTACGAAAACCCAGCTAGGTACCTGCCCTTGAAAAGAAGGACCATGAACTGATTAGCAATAATGTACTCGGGCCCAATTTGTGAATTAAACTGCGAAAATATGTTAACTGGTATGAAGTAGCATTGTTTTGAGCCGTGAACTACATTTGCAAAAATAGCCGCTTAAAATTTCAAAACCAAATATTACTACATTACTGAAACCATATGGAAAACTTCAGTCTGTTATTTGGGTTTCGAACCAACTTGATGGACAAAATAAACGAAGAAATTCTGTTTGATATGTTGTTAAATGTGCTAGATCTTTGTGAAGTACTAGTTTAAACAAATCAAATGGTGAAACTGGGAAAAGTGGACTGTACCGAATACCCTTGAGTTTTAAACTGGGAACAGATGGCTGGAACATCGTTCTAAGCTAAATTTGTACAAGCGTTTTGCTGTTTTTTAACTGCTGTGAAACATGTGAAATCTGTGTGACAATACAAAGGGTAGTGGTCAGATGCATCATGTGTTTCAATTATGCCGAGGTCGCATTTTGCAAATTCGGGACATTTTTATAAATATGATCCAATAAACCTGGTTTGTCGCTTTTGAAACTAGCCCTGGTTGATTTAGAGATTAGCAATTTGCAACTTTCATCTTCTAGCATTTTACAATATTGAACTATATTATTGTCATTTTTTCGCACATCAATATTAAGTTCTCCTAAGATGCAAAATGTTGGGATCTAAGAAACTTATTTTGTTTTCATGACTGGGAAGTCTAAATGGTGGCAGCCGGTTTCCGTGAACAACGTATTGTTTTTCCAGTTAATCAAATCTCTTCTTCGTAATTCCCGAAACAGTTTTCAAATTGTCAGTACAATTGAATGGCCTTCTGTCAATAATCTGTTCTGCTAGCTAAGGTCCTATTCCACATAAGCCTTTTAATTGTTCGAAAGCGCCACAATTACAGTAGATCCAACTTTTCATTTTGTTCCACTTCGATAATTTTTTATCTACAATTCGTAAAATGAATAGTTTTATTGTTGTTTTAACCTTTAGAGTGAAAAAACACAAAAGATAAATTAAGTAAAAGTGTCTTCTCAAATTGAACAAGAAAAGAAGAGATCGGAAAATATAATGAAGATAGTGTTTACTCTACGCCACTGCATATTGGTCACTTTCAGATAGTGTATTAATCATTTGACTAAATACAAGCTTTGTCTTTCAAAATATACATTGCACCGGTATTATTATCTCCAGCGTTGTATTTAAGTTTACAATACAAACTGAGTTCTCAGGTTATTGTAATTGTAATCACATCTTATTCATCAAGTTGTCTTGGCCAAGAAACAACAACTCGGTCTTCAAGCCAAGCTGCTACTTATCCACCTGTCTACCACATACGATGGAAGCTTCACACTTTCCCTTCTTACTGCTGAACGTCAAGCAGGGAAGCTGTAAATACTGATTGTTATGGTCTCTGGTTTGACACGATCTGGAATCGAACCCGGAACTACCGTTTCAGTAGCAGACGCTCTATCCACTTGATTGCTGATCGGTTAATTGAGTAGGTCTATCCTGAAACATTAAAACAAACAGCGGTTTCGTTAAATTTTGGTAATAAATTGTACTGACTGCAAATATTTTTTTAAAAGGCCAAAATTTATTTTTTATACATTTGTCCAATTTTGAGTAGTTAAAATTTTTAGTTCCATGATTAAATAAAAAATTTAGCTTTTTCTCATATACCACCTGCTGACATAGCAACTATATTTTGTGTTATTTGTTCACTTTTCAAAACACAGTTCGTTTATACAAATTTTACGATACATAAGACGTTTTGTGACGCAATCATTTAGACTTAGGCATTTTATAATTCAGTATCTAAAAACAAACCTATGTTCAAAATTTGAACCACTTTTGATGTCATTAATGTCGTGTTTGGAGAATTCGGCTTTTATGTTTTCGTCATCAATTCAAAATCAATTTAAGGCTGATCGAGACATCAATGACACTTCCTCAATCTCTAACTTATAGATTTGCGGAAACTGGAGAATACGAGGTTTAACATAAAAACGACGCTACTGCTCTTCTTCATCGATATATAATTTAAACAAAAGATAATCTTAGTTTTAATAATTTTTAGCTGTTTTTGTCGTACTGTACAAAAAAACAAAACAAATGCTGTTGATTTTGCTGAAACTCAAACTGTACAGGATCCTAGTTAGCATTTTGCTGTTTCAAAAACATGATGTAATGGGGACTTAAAAACGTTGGTTTTCCTTTTCTATCGTTAAAAATGTTTATAGGAGTATCTCGTTAGTCTTGGGTTTTAAGTGCGACAATATTTATTACAAATTCTTATTATACATCCATAACAAAACAAACAGATTTTGAAGAATTATAGATAAATTTTTATTTTACAAAGAAAATTATTGTTGAGTCAAACTTAAAACGAAGAGGCAAAACTTGAAACAACATTTATTTTCCGGCTGGTCATACTGATTGCTTGAGTGTTTGTTTTGATTCATGACAATCTTTATTGTAATGGCTTTAGAGTTTGAATCGCACGCGATGTTTAAGTGACCGCTGAAATGGAACAAAGACATTTATTTGTTGGTAGACATAATTGATAAATCCATTTGAGTAAGACACCCCTGAAGATCCCAATTGCGGGTGAAACAGACTGTACGGTTTTAAATTTTTAATTTTTGACATGAACTGTGGTATGTGATGATATTCGTTCCGGCCTAAGCTGTCGAGGACTTTGGATTGGTTGAATTCAAACACCACTTATCATAATAATTGATAATTATGTATTTTTTAAATGATTAAATTAGCCAGCCTGTTGGTCAGCTCGATTCTAAAGCACAGAAGCTTTAAGATTCAATTCTCAAATTGGCCAAACTGAGCACAGCATTGCCAACGACTCGTCATCGCTGCAGCATCTTTTGTCAGACGTCGAGTAGATCAGGTGCAATTACGTGTGTTGTGTAGGCTTCGCTAAGATCCATTATACCCTTTGGCGTGGTTCAGCAAGTTTAATACATGCCGACTTCACAAAACTACAATTACTACAAATAGTAGAACCGATGCAGCTGGACTTACCCAATTGTTTAAAGTTTATTTTGCTTGTTTTCTTCAAAACTTTGCACATCATAATTTTGAAATGAAAAGTTATGCTTTGTCAAAACTCGCAAGTCTACACGTAGATCGCAGTGGAATCGCAATGTAATAGTATCGGCTTACAGCAATCCATTCCAACTCGACTAAACAACGAAGATTCCGCTGGTTGGCATGCAACGTGATGAAAAACTACGCATTCTTCAAGATCGCTATTTTCTCGATATATTCTGCCTTTTATTGGTTGATTTTTTTTCATCAAGCAAGTATATTTTTGTGAATGCAAGAATAGCATCAATGAATGGTTTGACATACGACAATATTTTTCAAATCTACTAATCTTTTTTTTTAATAAAAACGAGTTTCGAGCTGGATCTCTTCAGCTACTACAGACCTCTTATAGTGCAGTTGGTATGAAGTAAATCACGTCGACTCACGACACATTTGGTCTGACTGTGTACAAGTGTTATCACTTATAGTCAGTACCTAAATTGTAGGGGGGACGCGGGGGAACGCGTCCCCCATCGAGAGTCCCCCCATCGAGAATTAGCGTCCCCCCATCGAGATTTAGCGTCCCCCATCGAGATTTGAGCGCTGGATGATCAGACGAAAAAGAGCCAGCCAGCACGAATAAATCCTACAAATTCCGGCCGAATATTGTCCCAAATTGCGATGAAGACCTTTTTATTTTGGTTTTTACCTGATTTTGAGGGAAAAACACTTCAATTCTCGGCGAAATTTGGCGGAATCTCGGCGTTTGGCGGAAAAAAATCCTTTTTTATGGTCTTCATTCAATTTCGGCGACGGAATAACGTAATTTTCATCAAAGTACTTTCGCATGCCAAATGCGTTTAGTCAAGGCTGCAAAAGCGTCCCCCATGCAAAATTTTACAATTTAAGTACTGCTTATTGTTTGTTTTAAATCAAAGATGGTGAAGACAGTTATTTGGAATTGATCAGTATCTATTCACACAATAACGCATATCAGTTTATTTTAAACTACTTTTGAATTTATTTGATAATGTACTCGTACACTTTTATCAGTTAAAGAACAAATTACGAGTAGCCTTTTGAACAGGGGCATCCAGCGCTGCTATTCAAATTTCGCAGAAACCGGTTCTCTAAATTTAGCATCAAATTTGTTCGAGCAAAATTGCAGAATATCTACACAAACAGTTTTTAGTAAACGGTTCTCTAAATTTAGCAATCGGTTGGCGAGAACCGGTGCGAACCGGCTGACTAGCACTACTAGGAGCAACTTACAACTCTTAAACGTATTAAAATAGAACACATACGCATAAGATCAATTTGAAAGAAAGTGATACAACAATATCAAAGCCACGGTTCGAGCTGCAAGTAGTTGCGATGCGATAAAAATTGCAATAAATAATCATCAAGTTTTGCTATGAAAAACATTTACAGTATCTAAATCAGTATCTAAAACTAGATGATCCATATTTATACTCCAAGCAACAGAAAGCGGCGTTGGCTACAAATCGCATTTTTTTCGGATAAATCAAATAAATCCGCATCCGCTAAAGAGTTTTTGCTGGATTCTAATTTTTTGGTGGAAATTTTTTGCCTGTTTGAAACGCCAAGTAGGAAAACGTCGTGCATTTGAACCATTGTTGCAACTACGTGACCAGGGTATAACATTATTGTTAGTGGAAACACGGCAAAACGACGCTCCTTCCTCAGTTTGCTGTCGACAAAATACTCTACTTAAAAATGCCCACATTGTTGTAAAAAAGCTTAATTAGTACAGTATTTTAAAATGCTTAAGCACTATTAATTGTTTTGAAGTTAGAAAAATAAATGTTATTCGCTATTGAAGAAGAGTTTTTAGATGAATATTCTGGTTTAATTACCGGTCTTGACTTGATACAGAGTACTGTGAATATACACAAAGAGTAAAACCTGGTTACTTTTTACTTCCAATACAAAATACAAATTGTAGAAGTCAAATAAAACCAAAACGATAGTAATTCATAAAGCGTAAAATTAATGCTGAATAAATGATATCACACATTTACACCGACGTTCATACGGAAGAGCGAAACACACCCATTTATTGAACATGACACAATATTGACTCAACCCACAAAAATTGTTTAAGTTTGTCATTAAAGTAAATGCTGGAAGTCCTTCGATTCAGAACTACTAATAAAACCAATCAGCAGAATACAGCGCTGAATCATGTCAAAATTACTTCCAAATATTTTCAAATCTCGATTTCAAGTAATTATATGACGCCCGGATCACTTAATGAGGATTTCCATGAAAAGAACAACTATACAAGCTAACATTAAAGTTTAGGGAAAACCAACATCAAATTTAGGTTAAAAATTTTAAATAAGTACGACATCATGTGGTGATGGAAGCGAAAGTGCTAAGTCAAATTGATTGACTGACAAAAATTATCATTATTTTAAATTAGGTGATGTAATGCAATTTGTTCAAAAAGCAATTTCATACAATATTTTTCTCACACAATTTTGTCCTTAACCTAGTGCAGAGTCTGTAAAAGTGCAGAATGAGTAAAACTTATTCGTTATAATCACAACCAAATTAAATAATATGTTGCGTTCAACTAACTTTAACAAGTTTAATACGGATGATACAAATCATAATCGCAGTTTATAGAAATTAGCATCAAAAGTAGTGCACACGATTCGTGCAAAAAAAAACACATCACAGTTTTAAAAGCAAATAACACAAAAACCAAAACGCAATAAGTGCTAAGTACAGTACAAGCAGTGGTGGGCAAGTTACTTTCTAAAAGTAACTAGTTACAAGTTACAGTTACTTGGCAAAAAAAGTAACTAAGTTACAGTTACAGTTACAAATTTGAAAAAGTAACTAGTTACAGTTACAGTTACAAGTTACAGTTACTTTAGTGATTAAAAATTTGGACTAAAAACAGGCCTGACGGCTTTAACTTAAACTTTAACCCGCAACCACATGTATAGTCCAGTGAACACAGTGAAGAAAATATGGATAAAAGGTTATGGTTGATCAGACATGCGACTGTGCGTCCTGTGTTGCCATTGTAATACAATTATTTTAAATGAAATTCATAAAAAATCTGTAATTTGCTGCAAAGCATGTAGTACAAAAAGTAACTGTAACTTTTTTAGGGCTCTAAACTGTTAACTAGTTACAAATATCGTTACATCTGAAAAAAAGTAACGAAGTTACAGTTACTAAAAAAGTAACTAGTTACAGTAACTAGTTACAATTGTAACTAGTTACTGCCCACCACTGAGTACAAGTATGTATAACGTTTATTGATACAACTTTAAAATTGATGCAAAGGGACATTCGTAAATCGTAATGAACTAAAGCATCTTACGGATAAAAATTTGAATAATATCTTTCCACAAAAATACTCTACGCAAAACAATGCAGACTGTAAAAGTTTTACAGTTGATACAGTTTTTGTTTTTCAATAAGATTAGTTTGTCAAAGCAAGCCCATCATAATTAAGACAAAGCTCTGAGTGCTCAAAAAGCATTTTCTAAAACCACTGACCTGCACAGAGCCCAGAGCTGAAAACGAAATAAACAAGATATAGTGTAAAAAAGTTCAAACATCACATAAAAATAACAGGCTTAGCTTAATTCTAGTGAATACATTTTCAAGAGCGCAAAACTGACAGCGCATAAGCGACCAACGCAAAAAATGATTCCCAGTAGGCCTGTTTGCTACGTACAGATTCTCTGTTGTTACTACTCTAACTTCGAGCATTAAAACTGATTTACATCATGAGCACTATTTGCCATAGTTTAACTAATTTTTATTTTTTATTGCAGCTCCTTCAAAATTAATTATGCCTATGAACTGCAATAAAACAAACCAATAACTACCGTGCAGTTGCTAAGCTTTCTGCTTTCGTGATGTATGTAACATTTATTTTGACAAAAAAGATTCTTGAAATTCTATAGCTTGCGAGACTCAAATAATTAAGTTAATTGTATTGCTTTTTATACGAATGCTTTGGTATTGACTTTATCAAACAATCTTAGAGATCTGACATCACTGCAAAGCATGGTTAAGAAGTTTTGAAATGTAGCAGCTTTTTCATTAGCACTTAGGTCGACTGCTAAATGGCGACTTCATGTACAGTAGCTACCTTGTTCCAAAGCGGCGTTACTGCTAAGCAAAGAGTTTGACGACTTTGTCCCAAGGTAAGCTAAAATTTGAAAAATTTCTCCTTGACCTAATCCTTAAAAAGACCTAACAATAATAAAAAAAAGGACTAAACATGCGTTTTAACACTTTTCATTGGAAATATCAACCAACGAAAAACGTTTGCTAATTATTGAAACCTACAAGCTAATTTTTTAAACAAAATAGTGATAATAAAAATTGAACTTGTTATTGCTGCTTCGGCGCTTTATTATGTTCTTAGTTTTTGCCTTCGTTGGTGGCCGACATTATAGCAAAAAAAAAAAATAAAAAGAACGGATCCAAATATTTGGGACCAAATAGGCATACCTTTAAGGGATATATTGGATTTATTTCATTTTATCAAAATTCTTGCTCGTCTTCTCAGATTTTGCAGTATACAGGAAAATGATCAAAGACACGTAAGGGAGATCGCATGTCTTCTCTGTCGAAACTAATTATCCCCGATTCTGCCCGTTTGCTGTCTCGAGCGTAAATGTGGTCAATCAGAGTCTCTGCTCGTTTTTCTACTCTTGTAGGCTTGGTAATAAGTAACTTGAAATTCTGATCAGCCAAAGCTTCACAGTATTCAATAAATTTATGGCTGTGCTGAAGCAGATCGATATTGATGTCACCCAAGATATACACTGCCTTTTTTTTGGCAATATGATTGCGCAAAAAAGTACTTAAGTCCCATTGAAAGTCAGTTATATCTTCTTTTTTTGGTTTTGGGTGTCGGTATACAACTCCTACAACAATATTTTGTGACTCTGAACCATGGCTTTTTAGCTCAATCCAAGCAGTTTCGGAATTTGCCAGCTCAAAACTTTTTTTCATGTGGCGGTAATTTAAGTTGTTTTGGACATAAATCATAACCCCACCGGAACAGCCTCGACTTTTTCTATTGCTTTCAGTAAACTCATCACAATAATAGCCAGGAAGATGCACTTCTTCTGGATCAGGGTTGTTGGTTTCACTAACACAAACAACATGAGGGTGTGAGTGATCAACCAGATATTTAAAACTTGCGAAATTGTTTTTCAGACCACGGGCATTAACATAAATAATTAACAAGTCATCTGTTCTATTGATTCTTTCTATCCTGCTCTCCTTTACAATTTTGCACTCTCGATGGGGTTCTACAATGCTTTGGACATGAGGTGGGAGACTTATGAAAGGATCAGAAGATTTAGAGCCGTCATAATCGTCGTACACAAACATGCGTTTAAAGCGCAGTTTTCTCATGTGGTCTATACCTTTGACGCAGCGCAAGTCATCCAGTTTTCGAAACAAATATTTAGATTGATAAACCTCGAACGAATCCCAAATGCGTGTTGGGGCTTCAATAGTTTTTTGCATTTCCCAAACTGAAGTGCAATTAATTGGAAGACTTGGATATACTATGTCTGTCATGAAACTTTGCAAAAAATCTGAACTCTGGGTTTCGGAATAACGAGAGGCAGGGCTAGCAGCATTACTGTCATAAGAGTCTGATTCCAAATCGTCAAAATGGGATGTGTCACTCTCATAATGTTCTGATTCCGAATCGTCATATTGGGATGTATCGCTTTCATAATAGTCTGATTCCAAATCGTAATTTTCTGTCGAATAATCTTCCTCGCTGTCCGATTCTGGCTCCCAGCGGATCATATTTAGAAAAATAATTTAGAAAAAATAATATCAATGCACTGAGCAGTCATGAACAGTTTAATCCGATTGTCAGATCAGAAATAATAGCTTACAATCAATCAGTTATTAATCAACACGTAGCGATTATAGCGACCTTTCAAAATTTTCAATGTCTGCAAATTTCCAAAACGAAAAAAGTTATTGCTGATTACCTAGGAAGACTTATCCTTTAGAGCAGGGTTTCTCAACCAGTGGGCCATGGCCCATTGATGGGCCATAGAAGATTTTGCGGTGGGCCACAGAGCTATTCGAAAAATTGGCTGCTTGGTTCAAAAATTTAGTTATATCTATTGGAGATTCAGAAGTTACAAAACAGATTTAAAACTTAAACTTTTTTCACTGCTGTAAGGTAGCACTACCTCACATATCTGCTATCCCATTAGCTTATGTTTCATCAACATCTGAATTCACGTATAGCTTATCTTGGCAGCCCAGCGTACCCGAACCTTCAAGCCACATACGAGGGTAGTTTCTGCACTTGCCATCGCACGCTCTTCTCAGATTACTCTGATCAAAGTTTGACAACAAGGTCACCAGAAAGAGAATTCTCGACCAGTATCTCACTGGCACTCCACTTAGCTCAACCGCATTGCGCTAGCATCACTAAGCATGGACACCATATATGACACCACATTAGCAATTTACCACAATAGTACGCTATATGCGTATTTCAAACTGAACATTTTGAACCTGGGAGGCATCCTGAACATGGGAAAGAGTAGGTTAATTTTAGCTTGTGGGGTTCAAAATTTGCAGTAGGCATTTACTCAGTTATGTACGCCTGATGATAACAACAAGTTTGAAATACGCATATAGTACTATTGTGGTAAATTGCTGATGTGATGTCATATATGGCGTCCATGCTTAGTGATGCTAGCGCAATGCGGTTGAGCTAAGCGAAGTTCCGGTGTGATACTGGTCAAGAACAAGAATCCTCTTTTTGATGACCTTGTTTTCAGACTTTGATCAGTGTCATCTGAGAAGAGGGTGCGATGGCAAGTGCAGAAATTACCCTCGTGTATAGTTTGAAGGTTCGGGTGGGCTGCCAGGATAGGCTATGTGGAATTCAGATGCTGATGAAACATTAGCTAATGGAATAGCAGATATGTAAGGAAATGATACCACACAGCAGTGAAAAAAATCTATTGGAGATTTGACAAAAATTGGAGGCTCCAATACGTTGACTTTTTTCTCGAAGATCAAAGCAAAAATCGCTCTCCCAGAGGAGAAGTCCTTTTGTTTTTTTGAGGTCAGGGTAATCACTGGGCAAACAACACGGACTCGAAAGTGGAGACTTTTTTATTCTAGGCGGAGGTCCACAGAGCAGTGGGCTATGCAAACCTTTAAACAACACAAACTGGGCCACGGTTCCGAAAAGGCTGAGAACCACTGCTTTAGAGTGTCCCTTATTATGGGTCAAATTTTAAAATACTCATTTTTGTGAGTCTGACCCTCTCAAAAGTTTCCATTACACCAAAAACTGCCTCATACAAAGTTTTGTTACAAAATTTTGATGCTTAGAGGTGGCGCAATGATCTCAAGTTGGCTTAACAAACACCAATTTATGCAAATAGGAAGTTTTGTTATCAGTGCTAATAGTCATTCGTCATGTTTACAGAAAGTTACTGCTGCTGAAGGGTATAGATTTCTTAATATTCCGAACAATGGCCTGGTTATTTTCAACAATCTGTAAAGCATACCGCATTGTTATTACTTTTGAAGCGGCTTGATTGAATGGTGGCGCTACCCAACTCCTCACGAGGGATTAAGAAGCAACGGAACCTTGCGGAAACCCAACAGTTGTGCCACACGCCAGCGCGCAGACTGCAGAGCCAAAGATAGATTTGCATAGAGGCTCAGAAGCAAGACAGTCAAGAAAAAGAGAATTAAGTTTCTGTAGAAGGTGTCCACAAGCGCTGTATAGGAAGAGTTTTCCTTACGACTGGACTTACAACAATTGTAAGAGGCTTTGACGTTGAAAGCGACGGCGGAAAGCTAAAAGAATATGGGGCGTGAGAGGACTAATTCCATTGGAGAAATTGTAGCAATGGGATAGTTGAAATAGGAGGGGAAATGTGACGTCTCCATTTGTGACACCGGGTGAAACGAGTTTTGGAAATAGCTGGGGAGAAGAACCAGGAACCATCGCAGTATTCAGGGACGTTCCAGCTTTGAGAAGAGAATCAGCATGCTTGTTTCCAGGGATACCAGCATGACCGGGACCCATTGGAAGTTTAAAATGGCATGCGCTGTTGGTAAGTGAGGAGATCTGAAACATGACAGTTTAAAGGGGTCTTGGCCAGAGATGTGAAGGGGCCTTTGAAAGTAGGGAAAGAGCCGATTGGGGGTCGGTAAAAGGACTTACTGAAAGTGGCAAGTTGTTTTGTGGTTGTTACACCAGACAAGCCCGTGCTCCAGGGGATGTGGTTCAGCTGTGAAACTGGAGGCAATTGGTCCAGCAGAGAAAAAGAGTCGAAGGTATTGCATTTGGATAATGCGGCATACACTTCAGTGCCACCCGTCTAATGAGGGAAAAGACAGATCTATCGGCTCATGAATACACATCTGAAGGAGGAAAAGTAATCGATTCTTGGCGTATTTATATTGATGGGATGAGCTAGGGCAACAGCAGTTAGGTATGGAAGATGATACTGAAAACTTAATTGGAGTCAAGAGGAATTGGGAGACATATAATTAATGGTTCGTGCAAAAATAGAAGCCTGAACGGTTTCTTCTGTAAATGAGCAATATATGATCACCAGAAGAGTTTCTTCTTAAGCCGGCTAATCACTGGTTTTGAGCCAATGGCGCTGAGGTTAAGTGATTCTTGGAGGAGGCGCAGAGCACGTCCAAAGCATGAAAGTGTTTTGTATTATTCAAAGTTCAAAAAATTGGTATTCAAAAAACTGCAAAGTAATTTTCAACTGGGGAAGTTGAATCTCAATGAGAAGCAATGGGATAGGGTTGGAAGAGAGGCATCAACTAAAGACGTGCTTGCAGCTCTGTGGAGAATTTTCAATTGGTTGGTCAGACGTATCAACCTTCTACTGTTTTTGTGGACACACTCAACAAGTGTTTTGTATTTTGTGTTGGTCGTATCCACTCGAGTTTGATACAGTGGTTCATCTTTTACGACATTCGCTGAAACTTTCACCATGGCACATTTTGTAGTTAAACCTACATTACGATCAAACAAGCCAAGCAAATTTAAATTCTCTGAAAGATACCACAGAAGACTAGCCAATAGCCATCTGCGGTAAAGAAGCTCTTTTTTTTTGAAAAACTGGTTGATGATACAAACAAACACAGAAAACTGCACATAATTACAGTATGTCATAACCGATACGTCACTGCAGTACCCAAGTTAACCACCAGAAGATTTTAATAAACGCTATTGTTATACGTATTAAGGTCACAATGAAATAGTATAACTCTATTGTCCGTAACAGTGGTATTCCTGCATGGGAATTAAAAGCACCCATCCAAACTTAAAACGCTTTGCGTCACCTCTAAACTTCATTTTAAAAATTTAAAATTTCACACATATCCTTTTTTCATGAAATGGAACCATTTGAGTGGGTCAAAGGTGAAACTTATGGAAATTTCAAAATAAGAGACACCCTATTTTCCATACAATGTGATATTTGTTTTCAATTTAACGTGAAAAATTCGCGTAATTTCAATAATTTCATCTCAAATGCCGGTTTTTCTGAACTTACAAGAAGGTGCAATGCTACATTATGAAAAAGAAGAGCCACATAATACAATTGCTACTTGAATTGTATATAAGCATCACAATAACGTTTTACATTTGAAATAATAGCTTGTATTGTTACTCTGAATAGTTGTTATTTCAATTCTAACAAACCTACCTTATCCACCTTACGTAAGCTGAGGTATACAATATATAAACTTCAAAACGAGTTCTGAAGACACATCACAGGTACGTACGTAAGGACAATACAAAGGGGATTTAGCACAAAGCTAATTTAAGGTACAATCCATGCATGGATCGATTACCATTTACAGCTCGGATTGGTTTCTTACCTAATTCAGTTTTGGCCGAGATATGTTTTTTAGGTGTTTTTTCCTTTTTTCTCGTTTTATTTAATTTTTTTCGTACATCTTTTACGCTTTCCTTCTATAAGCGTCAAAACACCAAAATCTATTTTGTGTGTGAGATTGTTGAGTATAAAACGCTGGCTTGTCTCCAAAAATATTTTGGTAGTCTCTTTGGGAAGCCTTTAAAAATGGTTCTGAAATCCTTAAAAGCGGTTTTTGAACAGCTGCTTGAAAGATATTTTATGGTTTAACTTTCAAAGATATTTAAGAGAAAAATATTCCAACAGGTATTGAGAGATGCCATTCTCTTTAAAACATCCTAAAACTGATTTTTTCTGCCTATATTGACAGACAGTACAGGAAGTTCAGTTAAACATTAAAAATAAAAATATGAAAACCCCAGCACAGACTGTTTCCTCCTATAATAGGTGTGTCAGGCGAGGTGGAAACTTATTCAAATAGAATCTTTAAGCAAAAAAGATGTTAATTTCAATTTTGTGGATATTTGAAAGTTAAATCTTTTGGCATGGTTCGGGGGCACCACCACCTGAACAGTGCCGCAATTAGAACGTTGTTCTCAGGGGGGCAAAATTTGTTTCTGGGGAGGGCCAAAATTTTTGGGTTGGTCTACTTTTCTCCGAGTTCTCTGCTTATCTCCAAAAAAAAAGAGGGGGGGGCATCGTGCCAATTTGGTCTACTTTTGTCCGAGTTCGCTGTTGATCTCCGCAAAAAAAAAAGTTTATCTCGTCAAATTGTTCTACTTATCTCCTAGTTTTCTGCTGGTTTCCAAAAAAAAAAAGAAGCCATCATCTTGAAACTGTCGCAAGGGAAAGGGGAGTTTGGGTGGGCATGTCGGGCATTTTAGGGGGGCAGAATTTTTGTTTAGGGGGGCACCGCCCTTTTTGGCCCCTCCCTAGTTGCGTTCTTGCACCTGAAACACCCAAGCAATCATTATTTTTGAACAGCTTGGGCTGAAGAACTATTTTTCTGCTATTCGATATTTTAAAATCAAATATTTTGACATTAGTGGTATATTTTTAACCTGAACATTGCGTTTCCGGAGTCGAAATAATTTGGAGTGATCCGGACTTTCGGAGATTTTAAAAATCCGAATTTTTTAAAGATCGAATCTGGAATTTTTTTGAAGTTTGAATCAGTTAGAACGGGGTTTGCAGCAATCTTTAAAAAACAAAAGTTGATTATGGAAAGAATATGGTTGCATATTAATTCCGGAGTTTGAAAAAGTGCGGAGTTTGAAAAATATCGTTTAGGTCTAAAATAAGTAAGATGACGGCGAATTTTGGTTTTAACGATTAATATGTGTGAGTCAATAAATATTGAAACTGGAAACTTGAATGTTATTCTGCTTCGACTTTGAATTTAAAGTAACGGGAGGCTTGCTGCTAGCTAATATGGAGCAACAGTCCTTTGCTTGGAAAAGAGCTTAGTAATATACCTCAAGGCTTAAAACCACAGCTCTGCATTTCGAAACACAAATTAATGCAATATCAAATAAAATATCTAGGTCTATAAGTGTCTTGTCTAAACTATGAAAGCATGTTTAAACTTTCACAGCTTTACGCAATTTATATTATAGCATGATCCATCTACATTTACTTTACGGCATCTCAATTTGTGTTAACACGGCTAGCAGACCCTTACAACAATTGATACCAGTGGCGAGACCAAGTTACCCCTTACTACGAACAATTAACAATCATACACCATAGCTAAAATAAGGCATAAATATTCACGCAAAAAATACCTGCAGTTTGAACTATACTTTGCTACCGCGAAAGCGATACACGCACGAACAACGCAATTAGCCTCATCTGGCTTATGATTTGTTTCTGCCAAGATATACAACTTAAAAATAGCATAGAAACTTCAAATATCAAGGAATCAAAATCTGGAACTCACTATCAGAAGAAACAAAAATTTTATTGTTTGACCGATTCAAAATAAAATAATAAACAAAAATTATTATTGTCAAAATATAAATAAGGAATTTACAATAATATTTATGAACAAAAATAAATTAGTAGAAGCATATGGCGAAACTTGTCTAAAGAATAAATACTGCTTGATATCAAAGTAAGCTGGGAAGCTGAGTTAAATGGGGCTGCTTGACTCGATGACAGTAAGGTGCCCTGGCAGCCTCCTGTTGCAATTCAAGTGACTGCTCTTGTCTTGCTTTTTTTTTTGCTTTAATAGCATTTGTCTTGAATTGTAAAATAAATCTTGTTACGTTTGATCAATCTTGACTGACAGCTACTTGTCGCAACATCTCCTTTGTAGTGCTATCAATCATAGGCTTTGACTTTTGCATTAAAATAATGGGAGACTGACTGCTAGCTAGAATGTTGCAAGGTGCAACTTTGTTAGGAAAAAACTTATAGTGATATAAATCAAGGTATAATAAGACATGACAGTATGTTTGCATTCAAAAGCTCCTTTTTTTTGTTTGGGGAATAGTTTAGTGAAGGCGTGAAACTGCAATACTGTAAAACCCATATCACTGATCAACGTTTGTTCTGACTGCTAACTACAATGCCACAAGACTACTTTGCTTGGGGATAGTCTTAGCGATATCAATAGCCGAGATTTATTATAACTGCAAACCTGAGCAAACGTTACCGGTACGTCACTAATCAATAATTGTCTGACTTTAGGTATGATGTCAAAAGATCAATAAGCTGAATATACTGAGCGGAATTTAACTTTCAGTTGATCTCTACTGAGATTAATTTATCCGGATAACGGTTAACCAATTAATCGCAACTTTTTTTGTTATTTTATTTTGGGACATGTTTTTGTCGGTTTAGCGTTAAATTACATTACCGTTTTTCGTTTTTCAAATAGAAATCAAACTTTTCATCATATTTGATGTATTACACCAAACCGCGTAACGATATGGTGGGGTCCATCTCTGCGCCGTTGCGCCAGCAGACAACAAAGCTGCTTTAGAAGAAATGTCGCAGCGGTAGCGAGCCGTTGGCAACACTATGTCTTATTCGACCAGCTCTAGAAATAAACCACAGACTTCACGTTCCAGAAACGAACGCGTTAAGGGTGCCTAAATAGGGAAAACTATTCCTAATCATATCAAAAGTCTTTCATACTCAAAGTTCTTGAAAAAATATAAGGAGGATTTGAAATCACTTTTCCAGGTATGAACAATGACAAGTAACTTGCAGTAACAACTCAACCTTACAGTACTTTGGTCAATCAAAAATGATAATCACTTTTTTGTGTTTTTTTTTAGTACTTTTTTGCTTTAGAATATAACACCGGTACGCACCGGTAACAAAATATAGGTGGTTGCTGGACTAGATGACCGCAAGGTCTTTTTGCAACCTTTCCGTAACTAATAATTAAGACCCAATTTTAGTTTTTGTGTTATGTTTTAGTGAGTTCGTTATTTAATGACAAAAAACATAACAAAACATAAAAAATAAAAAACGCTCGTCTGTTGGTTACTGCCTGAACATCTAAGCGGATTCGTTTTTTTGTGAGTCAGAGTATGTTTTCAGTTAGTGGCTGCTAATCAACTCTTGAACGGAGCCGTTTGTTTGGTATTCTTCACAACTCACAAAATGCAAGTGTAAATGCCACGTCGTAAACAAGGCGAAGCAAATGGAACTAATTTTTAATCAAACAAGCGCATATGTATTGTCAGGAGCAATATTTTTTGTATTTTTTTAAATTTATGCATATAAACAAGCAAGCACTCTGCGTTATTACACCAACAGGAAATATGCGTAAAATATCTTTCCAGCCACACGAGAACCTATTGCCGGTCCGAGAATTGAACCGAGAGTCAACAACTTTTTGATCACTAATCCGATGCTTTCTTTCCGCTGAGATATCACCACTGCATTTTTGTTATAGTGCTTCCTCGATTATCCGATGAAGTTGTGAGTTGGGTCTTTGTTTCTTAGAAATATGAACAGATGAGCCAAAAAAAACGGATAATTGAATTAATTTATTTAAAGAGGGTGAGGCATCCAGTCTATTCCGGAGGTGTAAAATAGTTAAAAATTAAATATATTTAATTTTTGGAATTTTTTGTGTTCATTTCGGGGTTGCGGTTACAATATTCAACAAGTTCAAAAAGATATCTCCCTGAAAAAGTTTTTGAAACCCCAAGTATGTTTTCCCAGCCTGAATTTCCAGAAAAAAGAAAGTTTTACCAAAACTAGATAGGTCATATTGTGATCTTACTGGAAGGGTAAATATTATTCAGTGTCTCTTTTTTCCTGAAAGTTTAGGCTAAAAAAACAGATTCGGGGTTTCCTAAAACTTTTTACGGGGATAGTTTTTTGTATTTGTTGAATATTTTGCAACCACAACCCCAAAATGAGAACAAAACATTTCAAAAATTATATTTCGATTTTAGGTATCCTAAACTACCGGAATTGGCTGGGTACTTTACCCCCTTCGACCCAAAACAACACAACAAAAAACAGATTCAATAGCATCAAAACTCAAAAGAGGATCAACATCAAACCAGGAGCGGCGCCAGGATTGCGTGAGTGGGGGGGGGGGCAGAAATAAATTTTGGCGGGCACAAGAAGTTTATTTATGTAAATTCGATGGGGGCACGGGGGCACGAGAAGTTAAAAAATAGGTCTTCATCTCAAAGTTTCCACAAATTCTGCTGGCGTCTCAAAATTCTTGCGATTTTCTGCAAATTCTGAAGCGAAGACAAAAAAAGGTCTTCGTCCCAAGACTTAAATGAAATCCGGTGTAAGGAAACAAAAATTACGAAAACGCAGTTCTTGCTCACGAATTCTATGGCTGTAAACACCAATTTGGGTGTCTTAGGCCTCGATTTGCACTCCAATAGCCCCGAGTCTGTTAATTTCTTCGGGGCACAGTCCTCGCTTGGGGAGGAACAATTTTCGTTTGGGGGGGCACAAGCAGTCATTTGGGGGTCACGGCCCGGAATGCCCCCCCGTGGCACCGGGCCTGCATCAAACTATACAGCATTAAGGGATTACAGCACTTTTTATTGAAAGCAATGTAATAGGTTTTGCGTGATATTTAAAATTACTTTCAGTTACTCTTGTCACCACATTAAATTATTGGAAAACTGCCGAGCTGGTGGGTTAATAATCATTCCGGCTGTCTCATTCTGAATGGTTCCGTACGGGTACCAATTAAGAGCTTTGTGATGTTGCAATGCTAAGTGACAGGCCTTGAGCAAAATTTTAAAAATAACACCTCATGGGACCAGCCAGTTAGTCGAGCGGTAACGCGTTTGTCTCTGGAGCGGGAGGTCTGAGGTTCAAATCTCGGGCCGATCAAATCGGACACAGTGTTGCCAATGGTTCGCGACCGTTGCGACATTTCTTTGAAAGGAGCTGTGTTGCCTGAAGGCGCAATGACGCGGAGATAGACCCCGTTAGCTCCTTACACGGTTCGGTGTATTAAAGCGAGTATAATGAAAGATTTGAATTTTATTTGAACACCTCATAGTCACATCATAGTTTTTGCTTGTCAAGTTCATTTAATTTCACCTAATTGAGTTCCTTTTCTGACTTTTCGAGTTTTTCGAGTTTACACGTTCAATTAAAGCAAAAATATTGAATTTTTTAGATTTCAAATTTTTTAGATTTTAGATTTTTTTAGAATTTTTTAGATTCGTTAAAAAGCAAGTTGTAAGGACCAACTTGCCCGAAAAAAATTTTACTGTGTTGTTTTGACGTTTTCCGGTTAAAGTTTTAATATTTTATCGTTTTGCGTACTTCTGGCCTAAAGGCTACCAACGCGGGAGCCTAGGGAAGAGCCTCCAGAACGGCGACTACTTATAAAACAAGCAATGCGAAAAAGTTATCCTTAAAAACAAGTAATGCAAAAAAGTTATTACTCACGCAAAACGATTAAATATTTAAACTTGGGCCTGCAACGTCAAAACATCACAATTAAATTGTTATCAACATCATAGTACTGCGTTTAAATAGCCAAAATTTAGCATCCGAAGAGACATGCTTAAATGGTAGAGCAGTGGATCGGTAATCCAAAAGCTGCATGTTCGAATCTTGTGGAAGCATAACTAGTAGTCGCCGTTCTGGTGGCTCCTTCCCTAGGCTTCTGCGCTGGCAGCCTTTAGGCAAAAAGCACGCTAAACGAGTAAAAAATCTTACTTTGCAATAGTTTTGTTAAAGGCGCTCATCAAAAATATTTGCTATTAATTTTTCCATAATAATTGGTTATTATAATAATTCTAAGTTAAAAATATTTTACTATTTCAGATTTACACAGTGTTCCGTAGGATAGATAAAAGTGTGTCAAGATACAAAATAATCCTTAAAACCATTGATGCAAGCCACAAAGATTTCGAAAAAAAAAAAACTTGATTGTGTGACCTTGGCCTAGCTTTTAATAAGCCTACGGAAATTCACAACAGAGAAAATATGAAAAAAACAGAAACAAACAAACAAACTGAAGTCTCACACTGCTTTAAGTATACTTTCTGAGCTTTTTTCCTTGATCAATTAAATCCAAAAGCTTTGACTATGTATAGAGAGTGGAGTGGGCGTGAATATACTTTTTAATCTTTATTTTTTTGTTCTTTTCAATCACATCTGTTATGTAAATTTTGCTTAAAAATTTAGCGGTTTTTAACTTGTGGTACTTTATAACTGCTTACTACAAAACAAATCGTCAATGCGAGCATAGGCATAGCCAGAATTTTTGATTAGAGCGGGGGGGCCCCAAACCACAAATCACCTGCAATGACGTCATCATAATTTTTCAAAAGAGGAACTTTTTGTGGGGCAAAGGTGTCGTAGAATGAAAGATCAGAAGTTGTGGCCTGGTTTGGCACTTAACCAGGTTTGCGCTAAAAAGAAAGAGCTTTCACCAAAAGTTAAAGTGAAATTGTCTAAATTGGAAGATGTTTGAGTAAACTAGTGCAAATCAAACGTATGGGGGTCTGGGGGCAGAACCCCCAGGCGTCTAAGGCTATGGGAGCTTGGGGGTAAAGCCCCCAGCCGCTGGGCGATTTTTTGTCATTTTTTTTGAAAAAAATAGCTATTTTAATTACTAATTTGCGAATTCCACGTTATGAAATAATTTCATTCTGAAAAGTATCAATTATACAGTGCAACAAAAAATATTGTACTAGTTCAGTGTTAGTAAAGTTGTGATCTGGGGGTAGGAAAAATGTTGTTTTTAGACCGAAATCATTGGGCTGGAACCTTGCAAAACTTAAATTTCGATTCTACCATGCAAGGCAAACATACCAAGGCGTAGTTGGAATCTGGCAACAGTAACACTCTCAAAATCACTGTAGGATAAGACTACTGGATGCAGCAGTTTCAGACATTTCCATCCAGCAGCTCAACTAGGAGATGGGGTAAAGGAGGTGAATCCCCGTTAGTCCCGTTACTTAAAAAATTAAACCTAAAATTGCAAGCTTTTAAACGTGTGTTGTACTGACCAGTGGAGCAAGTGGCTGAGCAAGCTTTTATTAGTTTGTTCTTATGCGTTCGTTCTAAAAAACGTGCGAAATTTTGTCATTTAAATCGCGTTAAAATGGCTATTTTTCCAAAAAAGAAACCAATAACATGTCTGGAAGCTTTGCACTCAGACTCCCCGTACATGACACGCTTGAGATGAGTAACTGCTTTCGTGGTTACAATTTTAGAAGAGAAAAATGATACTTAATTCCAATCCCCTCGTAAAATCTTTGTTGCGTTCCTGGTCGTAGCACAATCGTGTTCTAACATATTTCACGATATCAATGTTATTTTGGCTTACTGTTATTTCTTAAATCTCATTTCAAATAAACAGGCAATGGCACAGTGCCTATCTTTTTCTCGTGTTCTTACTTTTCATAAGTTTGAGTAACTATTACTTCACTTTATTTGTCTTTAGCTTCATCAAGAGTATTAATCCACCACATTCGGTTTTTTACAAATCAAGTTAATGACGTATATTGTTACTCACCCCCATTCTCGATTTTTTTGCTTGACTGAAAATTTTTTACGCAACTTTAACTTGGAATTTCTAATCGATTAAATTGATATTTGTAAATTGAAAGTCGAGCAAATTGATATTCGTAAATTGATAATCGAGTAAATTGATATTAAAATTGAATTTCTAATCAAGTAAAAAGATTTTGAAACTGATGTTTGATATTCGTAACGCTCAGTGGAAGATCTTTTTTAAATTCCTAAAGACCTATGTATCAATAGCAAACTAACCTTAAAATGCGTTTAAAACTTAGTTTGATTTGCATCTTTATATTAATTTGCCTGGCTCATTCTGAAACTTGTACAATTATTTGACTGGTGTATTGACTATGTACTGATATACATTATGCTGGCGTTTTTCAATTCGTAAAAAAGAGGAAGTTACGCATAAGATACAAAGGAATGCGTACGTCATACTGGGGTTAGGTTATGCTCGAGTTTTGTTTGTTTTGTTGGTTTGAAAAAAACTCATTGTTGCACAGCATTCTCTCTTTTACTATCGTGTTTAAAAACCTAGCATGTGACATCGTCATTAAAAACTAATCAAAACCAATCCTGGAGCTTGTTGCTGCCGTTCTACTATGTAGAATACGTGGTTAAGATCTATGAGTTTTGTAGCATTCTTGTGTCAATTTGTAGTGGTTTTCGCCAAAATTTCGTTCCATTTTTGTACCAATTTCGGGTAAAGACCAAAATTGCAAAAAGTTTATACCAAATTTTTGTTTTGTTTTTTTTCTGTTCAAGGTGGGGGCTAGAGAGAATGAGCAATAAATGGGACTGTCGTGAAGCAAAACAATTATGATCCTACCTGAGCCTACGCCAAAAAAGTTGGTAAGCCGAGCCTACTCTCGACGGATACAATGCTGAAGCAGAAATACCAAGTGAGTTGATCACAGAAAGTCTATAAATTACCGAGCTGCTGGTGCACTTTATGGTGTTTAGTTGACAAACTATTAGAATATTGCGCTTCAACAACTCAGTTCTAGAACTTCCAAAACTTTCTTGCATACAAATCACTCGAATGAATGAAATTTAAAATTGATTATTATTACTGTAAATTACAAATTTAAACGCAATAAGACCAAATCAACTCATCAATTTAAAATAGACAGTGTCTGCATCCACGGACCGTCCGTAGACTGAATTTTTTTATCTACTTTCTGACCCAAATATAATTCAAACTCTCATCTTTTCTCTGAAACTAATCCCAAACTTAACCCAAACCCTACTTTAAACCCTAATCTTGACCTTTTAAAAGGTAAATAAAAAATGTGCGGATGAATATCCTTCATTCGTGTTTTATGTTTTTGACTTAAAATCCGTGGATTTAGTTCGTGGATGCAGACACTGTCTTATAAATATCTGCAGACTGTTTCAATTAAATTATGCTGGCTACGCAAAGTGAAAGAAACGCATCATGATTAAACAATTTCATATTATAACAAACTGATCATTTGTAATTGAAAACTTGCAATCGACTAAGTGTTGCCCAACAAAAAAATTACAAATCAGAGCTTCTTTGGAATGAAATAAGGAAGCTGCCTACTTAGCTGGTCAAAAACGAACTCAGATGGATGGGTACCTACTAGAGGTGGGTAAAGCTCTATTAATAGCGCAAAACGCTACTTCCGCAACCTCCGCAATTGCAGAAGTTACTAAAGTCTTTAAAATTTGTAGCGCTTTAATTGCTCTGCGCTTTCACTTTTTCTTTTTTTTGTTAAAAGCGCAATTCTATTAATTTTGTTCCATTTTGATCGTAATTATGATAAATTTGGGCCTTTTTTAGCAAATTATTTACTCGATTTTGGTCAAAAGTTGTAAAAAATGCGCTGTTTGCATTGTGTTGTCAAATTTCAATTGCGAAAGTTAGGTTGCGCTTTTAACTTGGTACAAAAGTGCCGTAATTGCAGATCAGAGGCGGCAATGGATTTAGATCGAACCGGATCGGACCCGAATCTTGCTGTTTTTTCTTGGATCCGGCTCCAGTTTCATTAGAAGATGCGGATCCGGATCTGATCTGGATCTGATCCGAATCTGGTCCGAATCTGATTTTGCTGATTATTTTCCAACTCATTGTTGATGTTTGTCAAAATATTCGTTAAAGTGTACAAAGTGTTGTTTCATACTGGCGGAGCCGGATCGGATCTGGATCTCAAAATTTAAAAAGTTTAGGATCCGAATCTCTTCTTGTTGGACCCGGATTGGTTCCGGATCTTTTGATATGCGGATCCGGCCACTTCTGTTGCAGAAATGCGTTGTGCTTCAACTGAATCAAAAAGTTTATTGCGGAAGTTGCACTACTTTCCAGAAATTAAAAAAATCAAATTGTGCATTTTGCGCTGTGCTTTTACTGGTTGAAAAGATCGTTGCGCTTTGTTGCGTCGCACTTTTGATATAATGTTATTTGTGCTCACCTTTGGTACCTACAGTATAAGCAGTGGTTACCAGTATGGCGAAGGGTTAGCCCTTCTTTGAGCGATGTGGGAAAGGCCACATCTCACCCGGGTTTTGTAGAATTATCGCAAGGATTCTGTGACGTGGCACTCCGTTGTACGGTACCATATCCCCGGGAAAAGTAAGGTGATCTCACAATTAGCTAAACTTACAGTATTTAATAGTGTAGTCGGAATGTAATTATTGAAATTACTTTTTTTCACCAAGTTGTCTTTATCAGAAAACATTTCGTTCGGTCTTCGAGTTCAACTGGTATCTGCCCTCCTGCCTACCACACACCGTGGAGACTTTACACTGATCCTTTTTAATTGCTGAATGTAAAGCACAGAGGTGGAGTCGAAGACACAAAACTAGAGGCCAAGGCCAAGGACACAAAAAAAATCCGAGGCCAAGGCTAAGGCCAAGGACAGCCTTTCCGAGGACAGAACCTCTCGAGGCTAAGGACGGAATGCTCGAGGCCAAGGCCAAGGACCAAGGACACAGGCGCAAGCGTTCTCCCCCCCCCAAAAAAAAAGTTCTTCAAAATTTTTTTCAGGCGATCTCCAATTTATTGGCGTACCCAGAATTTTTGATTGGGGGAGGCCTAAAGCACAAATCACATGAAATGACGTCATCAAAATTTTTCCAAAGAGGAAGTTTTTGTGGGACAAAGATATCGTAGAATGGAAAATCTGAAATCGTTGTTGCCTGTTTGCACGTGACCAGGATTGTGCAAAGGAAAAGGGCTTAAACTAACAGTTGAAAAATGCAAATATCTAGCTTTGGAAACGTGTTGAAAAAGCTTGTGTAACTCAAATGTATTACAGACGGGGGTTTGGGGGCAGGGCCCCCAGCCGCTGGAGGCTTTGGGGGTCAGGTGGCGAAGCCCCCAGCCGTTGGGCGATTTTTTGTGATTTTTTGGAAAAAAAAGCTATTTTAATGCCATTGGATCACATTTTGCAAGTGTTCAGAGCCACTTGAAAGCAATAGATTTTTGACATTTGAAAGCCAATTGAAAAAATCAAATTGTTTAATCCTCTTTTTACTAGTAATTTAAGTCCAAAACACGTTTAATATCTTTCATTTTGGAGTTAAATTTTAATTGTAAGTGATTTGGTCCAGGTAGGGGCAAGTAAGGTGCATTGTCTCTTGCAACATTTTAGCAGTAAATAATAATCCGCTTAAAGATTTTCCTTAGAGGTTTTTGTTTTGTCATGAAAATAACCAGTTATAGGAGTACACGTTTGCTAGGGGGCCCAGGCCCCCTTAATTGAAGTTCAATGATTCGTTCAATCAGCATTTTCCATGGCTAATTTTTTTTAAAAGTATTTTGTGCATAAAAACCGGCAAGGTTGGTAGTAAAATACTAAATTGTTTTTGAAAAATGGCACAATAGATGGTTACGTCTACTAACCATGTTATTGCCGGGCCAGATTTACATCACGCTAGGCCCGTGGCACTTTGGAGATTTTCGCAACATCTTTCTGCCAAATATAGGTGAAGACCAAAAAAAATCTTACGATTTCAGCTCGGGGCTCCTAGCTGGTTCTGCGTCATATTGTGGTAAATCTGGCCCTGATTAATACATTACATTCACAAAAAGGCTAGATGTGGGCCTAAGATAGTTACTTTTAGGACAAAAACTCTCCATATTCTCCGGGTTATACGTTTAAATTGGCTGGCAAAAATTGAATTGAGGGGGACCTGGCGCCCTTGGTCTTTAATATTGTTAATTAGTTATACTGTTGTCAGCGAAAAATGCTAAAAAGAAACTGAAATGAAGAAACAATTGGCTTTTTGTCACATTTTTGTCATTGGTGAAATTTCAATTGGCTTTTTGTCACATTTTTGTCAAGGAAGTGAAGGCTACGTTTGCTAAACATGCACTATCAATTCTGTGAAACAAAAATAGTTCGATTTTCTACACAAGTGTTTAATAACTCTAAAATTGCTTCCTGTGTTATAAGCTTCAATTAGTGTTGTATGTATCAGCTGCAGGCACCTGCTTCGATGCATACTTGGGTGGCTGGATATTTAAGAGTGCTAGCTCACTTCCCAGTTATCCTAATGTCTACATTCTATTGGGTTTGTTGAGTTGAAAATTATCACATGATCTATAATCGATTTTTTGGATAACATTTAAAACAGTATAATAACTTTGGTTTATTATTTACTTGGCAGTGTTGGCATGATAGCTACTGGTGCTGATTGTTCCTTGTAAGAGTGCCACAGATGTGACCTAAAGTTTAGTTTTGTTACGATGATGAGAGTCAGAACTGATCTTTGATAGAATTTTTCCTGATGTTGACAGTACCAGTTACTTTTTCATGTGTTAAATGATTCAAAAAAGTTTTGAAACTGATACTGATATTATATTGTTACTGTACATAAAATTATAATATTCAGGTGTAGCCGTTACTGCTATTGTACAAAGAAGGAAAGTTTCTTCTAGTGAGCTTAATGATCGGTTTAATGAAGAAGAAATGGAAGAAGCCAAACAAGCAAGTTCTAAATATTGTTTTTTTAAGGCCATGCACACTTGAAACGTTTCAGTCCAGCGTTTTAAATATGCTCACTTACTAGGTGTGAGCAAAAAGTAATGGGGTATGGGACTGGTGCCACTGTTTTTTTGTTTTTTTTTTTTTTAGACATGCTGAGCTTTAGTAGGCCTATTGATTGTTTGTTCCCTTTAAAGTAGTTTCCCAGAGGTTGGATGCACTTTTGCGTTTGTTCCTGCCATGCACAAATGCAGTTGGAAAACTCCTTCCTAGTAAGGCTCGTTAGCTTCCTCATCTTTTAACACCTAACATTGTTGGTAGTGCAAAATGGGCTTCTTTTGGACAATTTTCAGACCAAGACAAAAACAAGTGCTACATTAAGCTAGTGAGGTAAACTAAAATATCTAGAGCCATATCTGTTTACAGGCGGTAGTTGTCTCAAACCGATTGCATTATATGCATGTATGGCACTACAGGTGAAAATTGTCACGGCTCCTCCACCATGACAATTCTCCTGCACACAATGCAGTCGGTTTGAGGCAGCTCTTGGCTAAAAAACTAATAATGGCTTTAGATCTTCGACCTCACTTGCCTGATCTTGTTCTTGGCTTTTCTCCAGACACAAAATTGTTCTAAACAGAGTTCATTTTGCTTTACAAAGAATGACAAAGTTCACTAATGAGGGAACTAAGGAGTCATATAGAGGAGGAGTTTTTCTACTGCATTGCGTGGCATGAACAGATGCAGAAGTGCATTAAATATCTGGATGACCACTTTGAGAACACTTTGTAACATACCTCAATGTGTTCAGAAAAAAAAAACTCGGCATCGAGTTGATTTTTGGTCTCAGTTAATCAGTTAGCTGCATTCGTTGTAACCAAAAAGTTCAACGTTGCGAGGTAGTTTAGCATATGTCTGCGTGATGTTGCGTTGTGTATATTTTGGCTGAAACGTCAACAGTGTGACAGGGACTTACACAATGTTCATTGAGAAGTATGTATCAGAATTTTAGGTATGCTTTTATGTTAAAGTTAAAACAGATATTTGCAGTAACTGTACAGACTATTTGATGCAAAATGACGTGTACGAGTAAGTCGTAGCAGTTATATTCAAACTAAAATCTGCATAAAATTTCGAGCGAAAGTAGTGCAATTAAAGTAAGAATGCTGTAATATTTTAGTATTAGTTAAGACAGCAATTAATCACAAATCAAGCTTCATATCTAGTTGTAAATTTCCCATGAGCAATGATTTCGACACAAGGTCACCTTCTACATTGTAATTAATTTCTAGATATTGATTGAAGAATTCAAAAAGCCATCCTCAGTAAGAAATAAAAAAGTGATAAACGATCAAATGGCGCTGAGCTTTAGGTATCGCAGAAATGAAGTTTTAACACAGTCTCCGAACTCCAAGACTTTCTTAAAAGAGTGGCCAGCAATTGCAGTGTATGATAAGGTACCCACAGTTACGAGTTAGCTTACACTAAGCTGTTTTGTTACATGGTGTTTTTTTGTGTTGCGTATTATTCATGCATTCACTTACAAAATGGTGAGAAATATTATATACCAGTACATATATTGGTTATAACCACACTACTTGACTCACGTGTTTGTTTGTTTCATCTCCTTTCTGTCATGGGAAAGTGACAGAAGTGCTATTTATTGGACGAATATTCACTCGCTTAGGAGTTTCCATATTTCCGAGTGTGTGGTTCTTGAGTTCTTGACGAGTTGTATTGCTGCTTGGTAGAATCTTCCATCTGATAGGCATTAGAACCCACACCAGACTATTTGCTCTGCTAACAGTATTTTGAAATCCGAAAGGCATTATAAGTGGCTCCTAGCACTGTGACAATATACACAAAAATTTGTAAGGCATTTCTAGAATTTAAAAGTCAAATCCGGCATTAATGCAGGCCTTCAGTGTTCAAAGCACTTGTTCTAATTGTTTCATTCGATGTTCACTCTAAAAACATAAGAGATTTTGACAATGAAAATTTGCCAATAAGTTTTTACCACTTCAGTTTGGACGAAAATTTTCAACCCTAAAAGCAGATTTAATATAATATGCCAAATTTTGCTTTTGATCACTCTGCAAAGTTTGCCCAATGTTTCTCAGGTTTTTCAATTTTTGCACTTTATAGGGCACACAGGCTCCACTTTAAATGACTTTCATTTTCTTCCATCACTGTTCACTGTGTTTCTTTAGTAGCACAATTGCTACCTCCCCATGTTCGTGTTTCGAAATTATTTTACGTATCTGTATTTATTGTTAATTTGTGTTTGCTTTTCAGATAATTCGTGAATTTAAGAGGCTTC
This sequence comes from Trididemnum nubilum, assembly GCA_963965965.1. Taxonomy (NCBI): domain Eukaryota; kingdom Metazoa; phylum Chordata; class Ascidiacea; order Aplousobranchia; family Didemnidae; genus Trididemnum; species Trididemnum nubilum. The sequence goes on along the minus strand of OZ014469.1, from coordinate 23,907,792 downwards.
AAAGTATCTCAATGGAAGAGATTGGAAACAATGCCAAAAGCTTGTTTTCTAAAATCATTAGCATGGTGGAAAGAAACACCAAAAAATCTTCTCGTGAATGCGCTCTTTTGGCAAAGTTGCCTTCTAGTGATGAACAGTTTGCAGGTAGGTGGTAAAAGATCTCTATAACTAACTGATTTGCACGTTAATCACCAATCACGACAACTGTGCGCGAACACGCTAGCTGAAATTAGGTAACGCTTGTGGAAAACTAGCTGGATACATTAAGTTAAGCATGTTCAATATATTGCAGCCCAGTTAGCTTTTGCACCATATTTGTATCGCGTCCAGTTGTTATTTACTCCTGTTGTTTGTCAATCGTTTTTATAACGTCATAACTTTCACAATTTGTTTAGTGTACATTTTTTTCCTCTTTGTTCGTGGCCTTAATGTTAAATTAGCCATATTAACACAAATTCATTTTATTGTTTCTGGACTCGCTGTCGTTTTTGACGTTCAAACGTGCTTGGAGACTCTGTGGTCATTACGCTGCTTTAAAAGATTACTTTTGCAACTCAGTACTTCTTCTTCGTCTTTCGGCTTATCCCTTGTCAGGGGTCGCCACAGCAGATCAAGTTTCTCCATTTCGTCCTGTTTGCTGCATCTTTCTCTGATGCTCCTACCAGCTGCATGTCTTCCTTAATCATGTCCATGTACCTTCTCTTGGGTCTTCCTCTTTTTCTTTTACCTGGCACTGGCATTCTAAGCATTCTCCTTCCAACATTATTTTCATCTCTCCTTTGAACATGTCCAAACCATCTCAATCTTGACTCTCTCACTTTGTCTCCCATCCTTCTTACATGTGCCGTTCCTCTTATGTAGGCCTATTCATTTCTGATCTTGTCCTTTCTAGTCACACCCAGGGAAAACCGCAACATTCTCAATTCAGCAACCTCAATCTCAGATTCATGTCTTTTGGTCAGTGCAGCTGTTTCTAATCCATACAACATGGCCGGTCTTACTACTGTTTTGTAGATCTTTCCTTTTACTTTAGCTGATATTCTTTTGTCACACAGGACTCCTGTCACTTTTCTCCAACTACACCATCCTGCCTGTATTCTCTTCTTAACTTCTTTTGTGCAGTCTCCAGTTTGATGCACTGTTGATCCTAAGTACTTAAACTCATTCACTTTTTCCAAATCAGATCCATGCAGTTTCACTTTTCCATTCTGATTCTTGTCGTTTATGCACGTGTATTCTGTCTTGCTTCTGCTAACTTTCATTCCTCTTCTCTCCAATGCATATCTCCACTTCTCCAGTTTAGTCTCAACATTTTCTCTACTTTCGCTGCATATCACAATATCATCTGCATAAATCATCGTCCATGGAGCCGGCTCTCTAACCTCATCTGTTAGTCTGTCAATTACTATTGCAAACAATAGAGGACTAAAAGCTGATCCCTGATGTAATCCCACCTTCACTTTAAAAGCCTCTGTCATTCCAGTAGCGCATCGTACTGCTGTGACACTGTCCTTATACATATCCTGCACCATCCTCACATACTTCTCCGACATTCCAGACTTTCGCATGCAATACCACAATTCCTCTCTGGGCACTCTGCCGTAAGCCTTTTCCAAATCTACGAATACGCAATGCAGTTTCTTTTGTCCTTCTCTGTACTTTTCCATTAACAATCTCAAAGCAAACATCGGATCAGTAGTGCTTTTTCCCGGCATGAAACCATACTGCTGTTCACAGATTTCTACTTCTTGTCTGAGTCTAACTTCTATTACTCGTTCCCACAACTTCATACTGTGGCTGAGCAACTTGATACTCCGATAATTACCACAATTCATAACATCACCCTTATTTTTGAAAATTGGTACGAGAACGCTCCTTCTCCATTCACTGGGCATGCTTTCACTTTCCAAGATTCCATTGAACAATTTAGTCAAGAAAGCAATTGCTAACTCTCCTAAACATTTCCATGCCTCCACTGGAATATCATCAGGACCTACTGCTTTCCCATTTTTCATCTTTTTCATTGCGGTTCTTACTTCTTCTTTGGTAACTCTGGGAACATCCTCATATGTTCCATTTATGCTATCTATCCTTGTCTCTCGTTCATTTTCTCTGGTCATCATTTCTTCGTAATAATTCTTCCACCTTTTCAAGTCTTTTAGTGAAAACGGTGAAATAATGGTAAACATACGTTGTTAACAACATATGGATGTTAACAACGCAAGTTTTACTTCTAAAGTAGTATTACATGAATCTGCGGTCGACAAAGCACGGGCAACCAGGTGAAAATAGTGTATTCAACCGTGCTGGATAACTGTTATCGCAATTTTACGTATTTCCGGGTGAGAATGACATTTTGTGTAGTTACTGTATACTCTTCGTTATTTTCAATTTGTTGTGCTGAATTTACTAATATCGGCAATGTTCGCGCTACGGTACACACAAATAAACTACTTGCTAAACGTTTGGAAAGATTTCGCAAAGTAATAAGCATTAAGATTGGGAAAATCATGTTCACTCTGATGCCAAAAATTAAAGATTGTTGCCAAAAAGGACCAAAACAATACGTTATTGTTTTAAAAACCAGTTTTCAAAGCAACGTTTAGACAAATTATGTCTAAAATGGTTAAAAATAACGTTTAGACTAACGGCGAATTTGCATAAGTTTGTTAAAATGAATGATTGAATGAGTCGTGATAGGGAACACTTAAGTACCAGTATGTTTTCAAGCAGATTCTGCTTCGCTGTCTATGATCTTGCCTTTGAGCTTGATCAAAGTTTTTTATTTATACTGTATATTTTTTTAATATGCGTGGCCTGTAGAGATCTCATGGCTGTACTACAAGTGTTGCGATTTCAGTACCAACAAATTAAGTGCTCTATTTGGATGCTTTTTTTTTGGCAGATACTGGTAGTGCGTTAAGCGAGAATCGAACGAATGTGTTGACAATGAAAGATGCACGATTCATTCGTTAAATGACACTGGTTATTTTTAATGCCTGTAGAAAAGATGAGGAATAGCAACAAGTGACATGTGTTTTTTTTATTGTAGGAAAATACAACCTTGCAAGAAATCGCTCAGTCCATAAAAGATCGTTATCAACCATTTGTCGTGGCCTACGGTGATGCAGCAGTTGCCAAAAACTTCACAGTTTTTGTGGAGCTACATCCTGTAGTGACCACTGCAGATGCTTTGCAAAGTTTAGTCAGTGTTCTTGCACTGTATTACATTTTTAATATGGAGTATTCCAAACATGCGTGCAAGGTCCTGCAATTCCTTTAGCAGTATCTTCTTGGCATCAAAGAAGAACACCCTTTCAATGCCGTACAAGAACTGGCGATGCAGTTGGGCCTAAACCCATAAGCATCAGCAAATGACAGTTGATTATTGCCGATATGGAGTCTTGATTGCTTAGACTTATTGCCGATGTGGAATCTTGATTGAGCATCAGCAAATGACAATTGATTTATTGCTGATATGGAATCTTGATTGTTATTTTACAGTGATGCAAATCTTTGCTTTTCGGCGAATTTTGCCAATTTTTCGCCTGAATTTGTCATTTTTATTATTCGTCTATATCCGTTGAGAAAAGTTGGGGGGTCTGGCATGTGTTTACTCTAAATCCACGTTTCTGGCCAAAGGTTATTTATCACTGAGTATATACCTTCGATATAATATAGTGGGATCGCACTCACTGTAATTATGCCATCTGACATTAATCTTTAACTTCTGATTGCCATTTACTCTGCCTTGTGCCCCCTCCCTTCCGAACATGGTGTGCCTCCCGGGGCCCCTGACGCTTTCATATAGCACTGACCTATGATTAAAAATAAACAGTACTTTTCCAAAAAAATGTCCCCAGAAATGTTTTTTTTTTAATCTGTTTTTGAGTGTGAATTGAATTTTGGAATGTGCATAATATGTCTGTTGCGGGAATCGAACAGTGGGAGGTCTGCGTGGCGAATAGTGTATTATCAAACTGCTCACCGATTTTTTGAAAAGCCGTTTGCATCTCTGGTTTTAATGTTTTTGCCCATCTTGATTATCAAAGTGTTAAAAGAAGTATCTGGCCAGGCTGCAATTATTTTTAAAACATTAAGAAAAATGTGAGTATCCGTTCCGCCAAGTTTTAAGTTTCCCAATGCTGCCGTTCTGTAGATATTTGAGTTAAAACCCTTGTCCCATATTGCTTATTCTGCTTTGAGACTATAAACAATAGACTAGTTTTTGGAATAGTCGCGAAGCAGTAAGCGATATGGGCAAAGGGCTCAACTTTGAATTCCATTTTTTACTTGTTATGACACCAGATATATATTATAGTATAATAAACATAGAGCTGAACTGGTGAGGCAGTTGCAACAACGCCAACGTTTCAGCAGTTTTCGCTAGCTGCTTTCGTCAGGGCATCATAATGAAAAAAACTCTATTATCTAAGAAACGGCTGCATTTGAAAACTTCAAACTTGGCAGAACTGATACTCCTATTTTTCTCGATTTTTTTTCAAATAAATGCAGCCAGACGGACACCTGTTTTACGTTTTAGTTGGTTACCGTGATTGTAAATTAAGTAATGTGATCGTGATTCTAGATTACTGCAAACCGCTTTAGCAGTAATAAAACCAAGTTTTGAGTTATTAAAGAACAGCGGTACTTTTCGGTAAATGGTTCAATGTTTTAATAGCTATTTTGATAATTTACTAGGTGTGTAAATCTTGATAATTAGCCGTTACTTGAATGTTTGTACAGAATGTCGTTTTTACGGCGACCATGATCCAAAGATCTGTGCTTCAACTCGCATTCTCATCGCGTTGTTTCATACAATTATCTCTGCTTGGTGGATTCAAACAAGCAGCACTAAAACTCGACAAGAACTGAAGAAATCAACCGAACACTCGGAAATATGGAAACTCTTACACGTGTGAGGAGTCGTCCAATATATAGCCCCTCTGTTGCTTTCACGTAACAGGAGGATAAAGATAAAAGAAACAAGTGCGAATACGTTCGTTATCAACCGTGATTCTAAATTAATGTGTACCGCTCTATCTAAAGTAATAAAACAAGCTATATTCAATTAAAGATTATTACTGATATTTTTTCGTTGAATTTGTTTTCGTTCTTATGTTTCTAGTAACTTCTTCCATATTTTGTGGTAATTTACGTTTTGTCCGATATCATTTCTGCTACAAAATGCTTTAATAGCGCGCAAGTACCTCAGCTTATCGACATGCTGGTGATTTCTAAAATTGCAACGCATAGTTACTGCACTGGTAATTTCCAAATTTCCCAAGTTAAACAAAAATGCAACACTAACCAGCAATTGGTTATATTGCATAGTTTAACTTGGAAAATTTGTAAATTATCTGCACAAACTATAGCGTCGTAATTTTAGAAATTACCACGTTGATAAGTTGAGGTACTTGCAATATTACTTAAGATTGGTTACCATGGGAAAATTTGGAAATACAATAAATACAAGCCTAGGTACGTTAAACATTACCCATGTTGATAACTTCGGGTATGTTGCATGTTTCCAATACTAACTTATTTGAGTATACTTTCAGAAACTTTCTTTGGTGAAATTGGGTAATTGTACAAATTACTTTGACTAATCAGCTCAAGTATATTTGAGATGACCAACGCGTGTAAATTCGGGTAAATATAACTTTGCCAACGTTGAGGGAATTGGGCAACTTCAACATATACCAAATATAGTTTGCTTTGGTAATTTCACTGATACCATGCTTGGGTGTCCATACCAAGATGCCCAAAAATTTTGCCCAATTTTTTGGGGTAAAAATACCCAATTTTTTAGGGCAAAAAATACCCAACTTTTTTTACAGTGTAGCATAATTAACATAAAAATTTTTTAAATCATCAAACTTTGGCAAAAAAGTTGATAAAATTCTTGGCTTATTGTTATTTTTTTCGAAACTTTAGTACCTGTATTTACAAAGATACAAGCGTTCAAACTGCGCGGATAAGCTCGACCCCCCCCCAGTATTCTACGGTGACTAAAAAGCCCAGCCTTGAAACGGTTAAATTCCTAAAGACCTATGTATCAATAGCAAACTAACCTTAAAATGCGTTTAAAACTTAGTTTGATTTGCATCTTTATATTAATTTGCCTGGCTCATTCTGAAACTTGTACAATTATTTGACTGGTGTATTGACTATGTACTGATATACATTATGCTGGCGTTTCAATTCGTAAAAAAGAGGAAGTTACGCATAAGATACAAAGGAATGCGTACGTCATACTGGGGTTAGGTTATGCTCGAGTTTTGTTTGTTTTGTTGGTTTGAAAAAAACTCATTGTTGCACAGCATTCTCTCTTTTGCTATCGTGTTTAAAAACCTAGCATGTGACATCGTTGTCGCCATTAAAAACTAATCAAAACCAATCCTGGAGCTCGTTGCTGCCGTTCTACTATGTAGAATACGTGGTTAAGATCTATGAGTTTTGTAGCATTCTTGTGTCAATTTGTAGTGGTTTTCGCCAAAATTTCGTTCCATTTTTGTACCAATTTCGGGTAAAGACCAAAATTGCAAAAAGTTTATACCAAATTTTTGTTTTGTTTTTTTTCTGTTCAAGGTGGGGGCTAGAGAGAATGAGCAATAAATGGGACTGTCGTGAAGCAAAACAATTATGATCCTACCTGAGCCTACGCCAAAAAAGTTGGTAAGCCGAGCCTACTCTCGACGGATACAATGCTGAAGCAGAAATACCAAGTGAGTTGATCACAGAAAGTCTATAAATTACCGAGCTGCTGGTGCACTTTATGGTGTTTAGTTGACAAACTATTAGAATATTGCGCTTCAGCAACTCAGTTCTAGAACTTCCAAAACTTTCTTGCATACAAATCACTCGAATGAATGAAATTTAAAATTGATTATTATTACTGCAAATTACAAATTTAAACGCAATAAGATCAAATCAACTCATCAATTTAAAATAGACAGTGTCTGCATCCACGGACCGTCCGTAGACTGAATTTTTTTATCTACTTTCTGACCCAAATATAATTCAAACTCTCATCTTTTCTCTGAAACTAATCCCAAACTTAACCCAAACCCTACTTTAAACCCTAATCTTGACCTTTTAAAAGGTAAATAAAAAATGTGCGGATGAATATCCTTCATTCGTGTTTTATGTTTTTGACTTAAAATCCGTGGATTTAGTTCGTGGATGCAGACACTGTCTTATAAATATCTGCAGACTGTTTCAATTAAATTATGCTGGCTACGCAAAGTGAAAGAAACGCATCATGATTAAACAACTTCATATTATAACAAACTGATCATTTGTAATTGAAAACTTGCAATCGACTAAGTGTTGCCCAACAAAAAAATTACAAATCAGAGCTTCTTTGGAGTGAAATAAGGAAGCTGCCTACTTAGCTGGTCAAAAACGAACTCAGATGGATGGGTACCTACTAGAGGTGGGTAAAGCTCTATTAATAGCGCAAAACGCTACTTCCGCAACCTCCGCAATTGCAGAAGTTACTAAAGTCTTTAAAATTTGTAGCGCTTTAATTGCTCTGCGCTTTCACTTTTTCTTTTTTTTGTTAAAAGCGCAATTCTATTAATTTTGTTCCATTTTGATCGTAATTATGATAAATTTGGGCCTTTTTTAGCAAATTATTTACTCGATTTTAGTCAAAAGTTGCAAAAAATGCGCTGTTTGCATTGTGTTGTCAAATTTCAATTGCGAAAGTTAGGTTGCGCTTTTAACTTGGTACAAAAGTGCCGTAATTGCAGATCAGAGGCGGCAATGGATTTAGATCGAACCGGATCGGACCCGAATCTTGCTGTTTTTTCTTGGATCCGGCTCCAGTTTCATTAGAAGATGCGGATCCGGATCTGATCTGGATCTGATCCGAATCTGGTCCGAATCTGATTTTGCTGATTATTTTCCAACTCATTGTTGATGTTTGTCAAAATATTCGTTAAAGTGTACAAAGTGTTGTTTCATACTGGCGGAGCCGGATCGGATCTGGATCTCAAAATTTAAAAAGTTTAGGATCCGAATCTCTTCTTGTTGGACCCGGATTGGTTCCGGATCTTTTGATATGCGGATCCGGCCACTTCTGTTGCAGAAATGCGTTGTGCTTCAACTGAATCAAAAAGTTTATTGCGGAAGTTGCACTACTTTCCAGAAATTAAAAAAATCAAATTGTGCATTTTGCGCTGTGCTTTTACTGGTTGAAAAGATCGTTGCGCTTTGTTGCGTCGCACTTTTGATATAATGTTATTTGCATAGGTGGGCAAGTTAATGCAAAACGTTAGCTTCGTTAACCACTAGTTCGTTAACAAACTTTACACCTCCGTTAACGTTAATCCGTTATTTTCAGCTTTAATTAACGGAAGTTAATAAAGTCCGTTAATCGGTTAACATTTTGCATGTAATTTACATTTCGTTTCATTCACTCGCTACTAGAACACGTATTGACGTTGTTGAGCTGATTGTAACAAAATATTTATTGCTATGGTGTGGTCTTTTTGTGTTTTAAAAGTAACATTTTACAGTGTAATCTCATTTCAAGATAAAAACAAGTTCAAATGCACAACGAAGCTGCTTGATATTAACGATAAAAACCTTAACGGAAGTTAACAGAACTTAACGGAAGTTACTTTAGTCCGTTAACAACACTTAACGAAAGTTAATTTAATCCGTTAACATGAAAAAACTTTTTAACGGATTAACAAGTTAATGAAAAAGTTAGCTTCGTTATTAACGGATTAACGATTAACGGACTTGTGCCCACCTATGGTTATTTGTGCTCACCTTTGGTACCTACAGTATAAGCAGTGGTTACCAGTATGGCGAAGGGTTAGCCCTTCTTTGAGCGATGTGGGAAAGGCCACATCTCACCTGGGTTTTGTAGAATTATCGCAAGGATTCAGTGACGTGGCACTCCGTTGTACGGTACCATATCCCCGGGAAAAGTAAGGTGATCCCACAATTAGCTAAACTTACAGTATTTAATAGTGTAGTCGGAATGTAATTATTGAAATTACTTTTTTTCACCAAGTTGTCTTTATCAGAAAACATTTCGTTCGGTCTTCGAGTTCAACTGGTATCTGCCCTCCTGCCTACCACACACCGTGGAGACTTTACACTGATCCTTTTTAATTGCTGAATGTAAAGCACAGAGGTGGAGTCGAAGACACAAAACTAGAGGCCAAGGCCAAGGACACAAAAAAAATCCGAGGCCAAGGCTAAGGCCAAGGACAGCCTTTCCGAGGACAGAACCTCTCGAGGCCAAGGACAGGAATGCTCGAGGCCAAGGCCAAGGACCAAGGACACAGGCGCAAGCGTTCTCCCCCCCCCCAAAAAAAAGTTCTTCAAAATTTTTTTCAGGCGATCTCCAATTTATTGGCGTACCCAGAATTTTTGATTGGGGGAGGCCTAAAGCACAAATCACATGAAATGACGTCATCAAAATTTTTCCAAAGAGGAAGTTTTTGTGGGACAAAGATATTGTAGAATGGAAAATCTGAAATCGTTGTTGCCTGTTTGCACGTAACCAGGATTGTGCAAAGGAAAAGGGCTTAAACTAACAGTAGAAAAATGCAAATATCTAACTTGGGAAACGTGTTGAAAAAGCTTGTGTAACTCAAATGTATCACAGACGGGGGTTTGGGGGCGGGGCCCACACCTGTCGAAGGCTTTGGGGGTCTGGTGGCGAAGCCCCCAGCCGTTGGGCAATTTTTTGTGATTTTTTGGAAAAAAAAGCTATTTTAATGCCATTGGATCACATTTTGCAAGTGTTCAGAGCCACTTGAAAGCAATAGATTTTTGACATTTGAAAGCCAATTGAAAAAATCAAATTGTTTAATCCTCTTTTTACTAGTAATTTAAGTCCAAAACACGTTTAATATCTTTCATTTTGGAGTTAAATTTTAATTGTAAGTGATTTGGTCCAGGTAGGGGCAAGTAAGGTGCATTGTCTCTTGCAACATTTTGGCAGTAAATAATAATCCGTTTAAAGATTTTCCTTAGAGGTTTTTGTTTTGTCATGAAAATAACCAGTTATAGGAGTACACGTTCGCCAGTGGGCCCAGGCCCCCTTAATTGAAGTTCAATGATTCGTTCAATCAGCATTTTCCATGGCTAATTTTTTTTAAAAGTATTTTGTGCATAAAAACCGGCGAGGTTGGTAGTAAAATACTAAATTGTTTTTGAAAAATGGCACGATAGATGGTTACGTCTACTAACCATGTTATTGCCGGGCCAGATTTACATCACGCTAGGCCCGTGGCACTTTGGAGATTTTCGCAACATCTTTCTGCCAAATATAGGTGAAGACCAAAAAAAATCTTACGATTTCAGCTCGGGGCTCTTAGCTGGTTCTGCGTCATATTATGCTAAATCTGGCCCTGATTAATACATTACATTCACAAAAAGGCTAGATGTGAGCCTAAGATAGTTACTTTTAGGACAAAAACTCTCCATATTCTCCGGGTTATACGTTTAAATTGGCTGACAAAAATTGAATTGAGGGGGACCCGGCGCCCTTGGTCTTCAATATTGTTAATTAGTTATACTGTTGTCAGCGAAAAATGCTAAAAAGAAACTGAAATGAAGAAACAATTGGCTTTTTGTCACATTTTTGTCATTGGTGAAATTTCAATTGGGGGGGGCCTTGCCTACGCCTATGCTCCAAGTGAGGAAAACAAAAAAGATGTTCGCAAATTTTCCGTGAGGTTTCTGGCGTTTTCCAACAAAATTTCAACTGTTCAAAAAATAGTGCTGTCCTCAAGCCGAGGACAGGGCAATTTTCGAGGACTTAAGGCTTCGAGGCCAAGGCCAAGGACTTCAAAAAGTGTCCTCGAGGACGGTAACGCAGGAAGCTGTGAATACCAATTCCTATAGCCTTTGGTTTGACCCGACCGGGAATCGAACCCTTGTCAAGCGTTTCAGTAGCCGACGCTGTATCCGCCTCACCACTGATGGGAGTTAGAAAAATGGAAGTTGCTACTACAGTAAATAAAAAATTTACATCAACCTAGCTGAACGTGGCATAATCCTGCAATATAACCGTGGCTATTTTTTTGTACCTCGGACAGGTTTTTTTGTAGAATTTTTTTTCGCAATACGAATCCGCACAAAATATCAAAGATTGCTAAATACACCATCTTTTATATAACAATATTACAAGCTTTTGGTTAGCCTTAATCAGAGATATTAATTTAGAACAAGTTTTTTTGCATAGTTTGACAAGTCGATGTTTTCATTTTTTTACACAAAATTTGATAATGTTTATTAACTTTCACATGCGCCACTAAGCCATAGTACTGTAAAATGATATTCAGGCCAAAATTCCGCAGATTGGAAATAAATTTCTTGTGAACCGGTGCGGGTGGCTGCATGCCCGATGTTACCGACCAGTGAATTCTAGAGTATTTAGGATGTTATTTTGGATCGAACGAATCTATTTTCGAGCCGGTACAAAAATCTTTTTGTTCAGGAACACCTTGTCTATGCAATTTGTATCACTGAAACTTTATAGTCGAAAACCGCAGAACATAATCAATTTCAGGTAAACTATATACTGTATATACACAATATTTGAAAATGATTAGAAAATTCATCAAAGCATAGCGCATTTTTCCCATGACCAAAGTTAATATAATTATCAATTAACTATATTTGTATTAGTTGTATTAACTATATTAGTTATTGTAATATAGCTCCTAAGTTTTGCTTTGGTGCACCTTGACTTTGAATCAAATTTAATAACACACATTTTCAGTAACTTTTTGGTTATTTGGACAGCTGGAAGTGACGTCATTTTTGCCTTTGTTAGGGGCACCTAAGGAGTTTCATACAGTTTTGAGCTTAATGCATGCTTATCAGTGCGCGTATTCTATTCATTGTACTGCGTATTCATCATCGATCGTAACCTTTAGCTGGAATAAAATATTTTATCTGCTGATAAGTGCATTTCATCATCATTACATCATTGATGACGTCATAATTCAAAAATATTGCTTTTTCTGCTGTTTTACGAAAGAAGCTGCGTTTGCACAAAAAAAAATAGTCATTGTCATCAGCTGTTGAATGATATAATGAAAATAAAACTGCAGTATTCTAAAATTTTGTGAATTATACAATATCTCAGTCACAAAAAATTACAAATAATAATCAAAACAATATATTAAAAATGACGTCATCATGCGTGTGACGTCATTATGCATGTGACGTCATCATCTGCAGTGACGTTATCAGAGATATCTTTAAAATAACAAAAGTCCAAACTGAGATAATATTTTGCAACATTTATACAAATTTGCATGCTGTTGTAAGGATTTACTGATTTTGATGACGTCATCATCGTTTTCGTGACGTCACGACCTCAAAATATTTATTTTTAAAAATTTAACAAAAAATAACCACAACAAGCAAAAATTCTTACTTCTATTACTTACCAAACAGTTTTTAGGTAGGAGGGCAAATTTGCCCCCCCGATACAAATAGGGTGTAAAAATAGCCGGGTAGACCCTATAGGGTTAAACAAATTCCACTGCTAAACCCAAAATGTTACAATTAAAAAAATCTACAGCACAATTTTTTTAAGTTCATTGCATAAAATGATCATTCGCACAGTGTAAATCTAATCAATTGGTTTGAACGTTGAAATAATTGACAGCAAAAATAGCATCCACATTCGTTTGATCTTAATCAAAGCCCACAAAACATCCAAACCGTTCTTTGGAAACATCAAAGTATGGACAGTTAGATACTAGACAGCGCTTTTTCTGCAGCTAGAGCGTAAATTTGAACCGGATTTTAATTTTAGCATATGCAAACCGATGTTGCGTAGTTCCGCAATCTTTAGTTGTTACCACAACCCTTAATCGATATTTAAATATCTTAAAAGATGTAAACGGCCATTAAGATAGGAGCGCTTCAGCTACATAAAATACATTGACATTTTGCAGTCATTTTACTTTGGTGATTTAGCGTGTTCGGTTTTGGGTATTATATTTTGGGATTGGTTTTTTTAGCGTCTAGTCTCATCGTGAAAAAACATGATTCAAGATGAGAAAAAGTTTTGTATCGGCATTTACTATATTTTAATACCGGCAGTTTAACGGAAGATGGCGAAACACGTTGCAAGCGATTGGTACGAAAACCCAGCTAGGGTCCTGCTCTTCAAAAGAAGGACCATTAACTGTATTAGCAATGATGTACCCGGACCCAATTTGTAAATTAAACTGCGAGAATATGTTAACGGGTATGAAGTAAGATTGTTTTGAGCCATAAAATACGTTTTCTAAATAGTCACTTAAAATTTTATAACCAAATATTACTACATTACTGAAGCCACATGAAGAATACCAGTCTGGTATTTGTGTTTCGAACCAACTTGGCAGACAAAATAAACCAAGAAGTTTTGTTTGATGTGTTGTTAAAGGTGCTAGACCTTTGTGAAGTACCAGCTCAAACAAATCAAATGGTGAAATTGGCAAAAGTGGACTGTATGGAATACCCTTAATTTTCAAACTGGGAACAGATGGCTGCAGCATCGTTCTAAGCTTTAAATTTGTACGAGCGTTTTCCTGTTTGTTAATGGCTGTCAAATATGTGAAATCTAAGTGACAATAAATAGGATAGTGGTCAGATACATCATGTGTTTCAACTATGCCGGAGGTCACATTTTGCAAATTCGGATCATTTGTATAAATATGATCCAATAAACCTTGTGCGTCGTCTTTGATGCCAACTCTGGTTGGTTTAGTAATTAGCAATTTGCAATCCTCATCTTCTAGCATTTCACAATATTGAACAATGTAATTGTTATACTTTCGCACATCCATGTTAAAGTCTCCTAAAATGTAAAATATTTTTCCTTCGTTTTTAATTTTCGATATTACGTTTTGTAAATTTTTACAAAACGTTTCAATTTTATCTCTGACCTCGGAGGGATTTCGGTATACCACCCCGATTACCATGGTGTAGAATTGCCGCATATCAGGAGGAAAACCGAAATAACTCAGCTCAACCCATAAATTGTCACAGTCATTACTGAGAAATTTTAAGTCTGACCGTTCATTACATGAACCATGCCGAGACTTTTTGACAAAAATGGCCACGCCTTTTCCTCGAATCCGCGAATCATGTTTGGGGAATTTGAATTTTATGTAATCGTCTAAAAATGAAGAAGAAACGCTGCGATTTCCAGTATCAGATACACAAACAATATCGGGAGGATGTAACGATGACATAATTATATTTTCCATTTCAAACAGGCTTGATTGATACTTCCCTGCGTTTACATGAAATATAAGAAGACCTGTGTCTGAGTTAGAAAGATTCCGAAACTCTTCAGCAAAAATATACTGGCAAATGTGGTCTCCTGTTCTGGGATCTAAGAAACTTATCCTGTTTACGTGACTGGGAAGTCCAGATGGTGGCCGCCGGTTTCCGTGAACAACGCATTGTTTTTCCAGTTTATCAAATCTCTTCTCGCCAATTCCCGGAACAGCTTTTAAATCGTCAATACAATTGAATGGTCTTCTGTCAGTAATTCTTTCTGCTAATTTAGGTCCTATCCCACACAAGCCTTTTAATTGTTCGAAAGTAGCCACATTCAAATCCAACTTTTCATCCTGTTCCAACTCGATCATTTTTTTATCTAAAATTCATAAAATAATTGTTTTATTGTTGTTTTAGACTTCAGAGTGAAAAAGCACATGAGACAGAATAAGTAAAAGAGTCCTCTCAAATTGAACAAGAAAAAAATGAGATCGGAAAATTTAATGTGGATAGTTTTTACTCGACACCACTGCAATTATTATCCATTTTCAGATAATTTATAAATCATTCCGCTAAATACCAGCTTTGTCCTTCAAAATGCATATTGTACCGGTATTATCTTTGTTGTTCCATTTTTTGTCTCCAACGTTTTATCAAGTTTACAATACAAACTGAGTTCTCAGGTTATTGTATATGTGATTGTAATTACATTTTATTCATCAAGCTACCTTATCCAGGAAACAGCAAAAGAGACCTTTACTCGATCTTTGAGTTAAGCCACTGATTATCTAGCAGTTTAAAACACAGCGTGAAGGCTTCACACTGTCTCTTTTTATTGCTGAACGTCAAGCAGAGAAACTGTGGCAAAGCTGTAAATACTAATTTTTTTGTTCTCTGGTTTGACGCTAACGGGATTGGAACCCGGATCTACCGTTTCATTGGCAGGCGTTCTATCCACTCGACTGATGATCAGTTAATTGAATAAGTTTATCCTGAAACCATGAAACAAAAACCGGTTCCACTAAACTTCGGTGATAAATTGTATTGACTGCGAATAATTTTTTGATTCAAAATAAATTTCTCAAACTAAATTTTAAGCTATGTTACATTTGTTAAATTTTAACTAGTTTAAATTTCTTATTCCATGAGCAAATAGATAACTTAGCTTTTTCTCATACCACCTGTTCTCAACGCGACTATATTTCATGCTATTTGTTCTCTTTTGAAAACACAATACGTTTTTACAGAGCTTGTGATACTTGAGACGTTTTTGTAACATAATCATTTAGACTTAGGCATTTTATAATTCAGTATCAAAAAACAAAACTGTAATAATTTAGTTGTGATGTTTTGACGTTTGCTGGCCAGAGTTTTTAATATTTGATATATTTAATATAATATTTAATATCTTAATATTTGACATTGCTGGCCAGAGCTTCTAATAAAAAAAAAACTATGTTCAAAAGTTTAACCACCTATAATACCATCAAAAAATTGACTTCGCTTTTGAAAAACACGGCTCTTACGATGACGTCATCAATTCAAAGTCAATTTTAGACATATCAAGGCATCAGCAATACTTCCTCGATCCCTAACTACAGATTTGCCAAAACAGGAGAATACGAGGTTTAACATAAAAATGGCGCTACTGCTCTACTTTATCAATTCATAATTTGGAACAAAAGCAAGTCTTAATATTAGCAATTTTTAGCTTTCTTTATCTACTGTACAAAAAAAAACAAAAAAAACAAACAAACAAATGCTAGTGATTTTGTTGAAACTCAAACAGCACAGGATCCTAGCTAGCATCTTGCTGTTTCAAAAACATGTACTGAAGACTTGAAAACGTTTGTTTTCCTTTTCTATTGTTAAAAAAATATATGATGTTTAGAAGTACCTCGATTGTCCCAAGTGTCAAATGCGGCAAATTCATTGCAAATCCTCATTATATACCAGTGAGAAAACAAACGCTCTTTGAAAAATTCCAGTATGTATTTTTATTGTATCGAGGAAAAGATTCTTGTGTCAAATTAAATCAAAG
This sequence comes from Trididemnum nubilum, assembly GCA_963965965.1. Taxonomy (NCBI): domain Eukaryota; kingdom Metazoa; phylum Chordata; class Ascidiacea; order Aplousobranchia; family Didemnidae; genus Trididemnum; species Trididemnum nubilum. Next base: position 23,891,489 of record OZ014469.1, on the reverse strand, counting down.
AGGCAAGACTTAAAACAATATTTATTTTTTGGGCTCGCCATATTAATTGTTCGAGTCCTTATTTTTTTCAAGACAATCTTTATCGTAACAGCTGTAGTGTTTGAATTGCACGCGATATTTAAGTGTAGCATACCGTTGGAATGGAATAAGGCACATATGGTTGTTGTTAGACATAACTGATAATTTTATTTAATAAGACACCCCACATGATCCCAATTACTGGTGAAACAGACTGAAGGGTTTTAAATTTTTTATTTTTGACTCGTACTGTGTTATGATATAATATTCGCTCTGGCCTACGCAGTCGACCACAATTTTGAATCGTTCATAATTGATAATTACATTTTTTTAATGTAGTTTAAATTAGCCAGCTGTTGATCAACCTGATTCTAAAGTAAAGCTCAAGGGTTCAATTTAAAATTGCCCGAACTTAGCATAGCATTGCCAACGACTCGCCACCACTGCAACATCTCTTTGTAAGAAGCTGAGCAGATCAGGCGCAATAACGTGTTGTCTAGGCTCCACCAAGATCCATTACATGCTTCGGAGTAATTCAGCGAGTATAATACGTCAATTGTAGATCTCACATTAAATGAAATTGGAAGTAATACACTTACAATTATTTTTTGAGCGGCCTGAGATGAAAAAACTAAGTTTTTTTTTAAATATTGTAGATGTTTTAAAATTACTGTAAATATTTCAACATTCAAACGTACTATTACGTGTAATAATAATTACAAAATTGCTTGAAATTTAATCAAAGTTATCAAAGCTTTTAGTCACTTCTAATTAGCTGTATAGCACGCTGTAGCTTGGAGTTTTTCGTTAATTTAGCTACCGCTTCGAATATTCCAGTTTTTAAAACTTATTTTGCGGATAGGTAGCGATTATTGGGTTTGGGACTGTAAATTTTTATTGTTTTGGCATTTTATGGCATTTTTAATTTTATTTTTATCTTTATGATGACTTTGATGAAAGGAATCAAATTTTTTGTAATTATGTTTAATTTAGTCCTAACTAATTTGATGCCGAATAAACTCTGTATAACAAATAGGAGTCACAAACTTTCCTCTTGAAAGACTGGTATAGACAAGTCCAAGTGACAGTTTGACGCATAATTAGTAGGATTCCCTACACTTAGGTGAAGGCAACTTAAAGAATAAGTTAGTCTATAGTTTTGACTGCCAAAGCTACTTTATATTCGTTATTTAAAAGTTGACTTGTCCAAAACACAGTAAAAGGACCTTTGATTCAAGCTGCCAACTGTTTAGTGTCCTCCTGTCCACCAACCTGGTAGAGGCTTTATTCTGTTCTATTTCATTGCTGAACGTTAAACCGAAAAGCTGTTGTGAATACCAGTCTTAGGCTTGATCCGAAGGATAGTCGAACCCGATTTACCGTTTTATTAGCAGACACTCCATCCACTCGGCCTAACACCGATTTCACCCATGAGGATAGTTTCAACTTAAATAACGATCGTACTGTATTACGATCAGTGCCATCTCCAAAGCAACTGAAGTGGGAGGGGGCCTAGCCGAAAATGAGGGGGCACTAAAACAGACTGAATTTTTACGCATTAAAGCTCATTTGTACAGTTAAAAATTATGTGCAATTTTTAAGCATCTGTATTCATGTCTAAAAAGACCTATTAGGCCGGTAACTTTCTTAGCTCTTTTTGTCTACGCCCCATATTCGCTTGAAAAATCTATCTGCAGCAAAAACTGCGGCCTAAGCAATCTTGAGTTACCGTAGCTCTAAAAAAACAAAAACAGCTGTTTTTTTAGCAAAAAAGTTGGATTTTACCAATGAGTGGAGAGGGGAGCAATGGCGTTGTTAAGAATGGCGGCATCCGGGGCGGGATTTCGTGTTGTCATCCTTTTTCGGTCAAAAATAAGTGAAGACAAAAAATCGCCGTAAAATTAGTGGAGTTATCGTTTCACATCATAATATGGTGTCACCCCAAAATGATGTCACCCGAGGCGAGCCGTCTACCCTAGCTACACCACTGGAGGGGAGAGCTTGAACCAAAAGTTAAAATATTTGTCTTCAAAAATGTCTCAAGTTAGGTGGCCGTACTGGGCAAACTAGTGGAACTTAATCGTATCTTAAACGGGGGTCTGGGAGCGTAGCTCCCACTCGCTTGGCAATTTTTATAATTTCTTTGCAACAAATAGCCTTTTCAGCACCATTTCGATCACATTTCAGACGTTTTCAGAGCTAATAAGAAGAATTAAATTGCTGAAATTCGAAAATCATTCAAAAGAATTAAGTTTCCATGTGCTTCAGCACTCTTACTTACAGATCAAGTCAGAAACATCTTTAAACGCTAGTATTTGGGACTAAATCAGCCCCCCCCACTAGTTGCGCCACAGTTCAAGTATTATTATTTTTATTTCATGTCATAATCACTAACTAAGAAAAGAATCGTAGCCTACATCTCTATATTCCGCGACACATCTGTAAACCCTTGGCGACCCAGATGCGCGTCGCGACCCATGGTTTGAAAAACTCTCAATGAAACTCCAATACGCAAAATGCAAATCTGTGCAGTGTGTGTACCGTGTTAATAAAAATAAGACGGATTGTTGGATCAAAATTGTTTACAGCAGTTGGTTGCCAGCAATTTTGCAAAAGATCGAGAAAACGTACGACGAGAATAATGTTTGAACGTTATTATTCCTGCAGAGCTGGACAGAGTTATTATTCCTTTTTACATCATTGCTTGTTGTCTCGAGGCTACGTGACGTTCCAAAAGCGTATTTTGAGTATAGCAAAATCGAAGGGCACAAGCAGCCGTTAGGGGGTGCACAGTTCCCTTGGCTCCCAATAGCGACGGCACTGATTACTCTAGGTTTTGTTGTTTGATAAAAATACTATCAAAAAACTTTGAAATTTAAAAAAGATCTAAGAGTTACGTAATTACATCATTACTAATTACCCTGACTATGAACTCACATAATATTTGTTCTTAGCTTTTGCTTAGTATAGCTGAATAGCATTGTTTCCTCGTTTTTGAAACTTTCACAATATAATTTATTGTCAACTTTAACCACCAATCATTGGGGTTTAGCAGTCTCCCTTTAAAATTTTTGACCCTGCACTATGATGCACCAAATTTCTCTTTTTGAAAGACGAAACCCGGTCTGGCCAAATTATATATCATTTGATAGTTGGGCGGAATTTTCTCGTTTCTAATTAACTTTATGGCGGCTAGTATTAAATGCTAGCTCATTCGCAAATTTGATAGAAGCCAATTCACCAAATGCATATAATTAACTTTTTTTCTGAACAAATGACTCGAATGAATGATATTATATTACAAATTTATAAATATTACAACCGCATAAAATCAAAAACAAATTAAAATATTTACAAACTGTTTTTTCGCGACAGATTTCACACGATATGTCTTTAAATCGAAATAAAGTTACGAAATTAAATGCCTGATGCGATCAAATGAAGAGGCATTTCGTTTTTATGAACACAAAATCACAAAATAAAAACAAAATCAAAAACCTAATGAACTTTCAAAACACACAAAAAAATAACAGCTAGAGCTATGCTCATACCTAACAGCAAGCATGTAAGAAGTTAAAGAATGGAATTTGCATTTCAGCGATCAGCAATTCTATCAAAAGGGTTTGGACGCAGAAGAGTAGGGATCCTAGATCTTAGAGGTTGGGCATAACCTTAGAACAACACAAAACAAACCCGTAGTAATTATGTTTCAAAAGAACGCTACGTGTCAGGATCATTTCAAAGCTCTGGCTGTACTTACAGTATTTCATTACACATAGTGTTCTTACATGCTTGTTTTGCAACAGGGATGGCAATCACATCGATGAATTTCTGCGATATTGGCTACGCAAGAAAACTGCGATGCGCTGCTACGTCAAGTCAAGTGATTTGACTTGACTTGATATGCGATGCAAAGTAAAAAAATGGATGCGATTTTTTTGCAAGGATTTAGAATTTTTGCCATAAAATCGCAGCTAGTTAGCGATTATTTTTGGTATATCGATTTTTTGATCAGTTTTGAAACTAAATTTAGTGGCCTAAAACAATGTAAGCTGAAGCCTAGCCAGCGCAAGACTTTATTGTAATTACGTAATGTGATTGTGACGCAACAAATTCCATTATTATCTCAAAGCTCTTTTAACCAAAGTCTATCACGAAACAGAAGAAAACCGACAGAAACAATGATAAAAATCGAAATAATCGCAAAAACGGCTGATTTTTTTGTCAAAGTTTTTGATGCGAATCGCGCTAGTTAAAAAGAGTTGATGATAATGAGTTAGCAATGTTTTTTGCCATTTTTGTTGATCTTTTTTTGGCACACTTTTTGGTGATTTGGCACTTTTTGCTTGACTCAGAAATAAGCAAACACCAGAATCATGAACCAGACCTGATAAGCGGGCATGTGAAAACGCTAATACCTCCTGCACATTCTCAACTGCCACGAACAAATTTTACATGCTCGTTACTTATCCACGAAAATTTTGTGCTTTCTGTTTGATAGTCCGCTTGAGTGGAAATTTGCGGGCAAAAATAAAAACACAAACGTTTAAATATACAATTGAACTTTTTTCACGTCTACATTTTCTGGTACATTTTTTGATTTAGGCTGTCAGTATTTTTTTTCAGGTCATTTTTTCGTTATTGGTGAGCAAAAATAATGATGCACAAAAAGGAAGATATTGAAAAAAAGAGGCACTGTACCATCAATTGGTGAGCAGCGTAGCCAAGAGAGCAAAGGCGTCGTTTTTACGACCAACATGATTGCATGATATGGTTCAACCCGCATCCTGGTCACGTTGTTGCGTCCTCGGACAAGATGCTTTACGATGGTTATCTCTGCTTGTGGTGGCTTTGAACAGGCAGCGAATTCAGGGGGCAAAAATTTGTAAAAATCCGCGGGAACATTTTACCACTGGAAACTAATAAACAAGCGCGGATTCCTCCAAACACGAAGTAGTCATTATAAGGAAAAGTGCGCAGATCGTCCATTGGTTAGTGTCTGACCCTTTCCGGTGACTGTAGGATATACACTAAAACAACAGCAACAACAAGTCTTAGTGATGCAGTCATTCATCTGTGACCCGCTCTGCAGTATTCAACTAAAACCAATAACACACAAACGAATGCGGTCAAGTGCATTGTGGCACATCCTTTTTACCCTAGTTTCTGCTGCAGTTAGGCTTCGAAGTCAAAAGTATAAGTTAAAAATACTATTTAAATGAACAATACGAAAATAAGTAGACGCTTTAAGCATACTCAATACTTTTCGAATTTGATCCTAGCATCAACGCTTCATGATGATAGCAATGACTATTAGGAGCGCTTAGTTAAATGGGTCACCATGGTATGCAGTCGACCACGGAAGTAACAGTGAAAAAAGACGCAATAACGGCAATCACACAAAAAGAGCATTGCGCAAAAGTTATCCTGCCATAGGTATTAAACTTGCTGCCTTGCATACTGGCATTGCATACCTTTCTTGTAGCAATTGGGCGAGAGGTAAATAAGACATTTTATTTCAACCTCAATTTTTTATATTTACGCTTGCTGCTTTTTTGCAAAGTTTTTCGAAACTTTATTCACAATTCTTTGTGGAGGACACCTTCTTTTGCATTGCTCGTTTCAAGTACTTACCTTTTTATTGGTTTTTGCCTGACATAACGCGCAGGTGGCTCTCACAAATCATGAAAACACAGAAAATTGTCAACCAAGTTATTAAAACACAAATTACCCTTTCATAAGAACAATTATAAAAACCAAGACTGATTTTTACTCAAAATTTAAGAACAAATCAAGAACAATGCTAACCTCAGCAGAAAAAATAAATTAATAACAAACAAAGAGGAAAAAAAGTTTACATCAATGAAAGAAATTACATTATGTACTGATTCAAAAAAGATAAAATTTTAGTGATATGCTTATATTTGAGAGCAAAATTGCAACCATTTCGAGATTAAAAGAGTGCTGTTGCAGTGGCGAAGCTAGAGGGGGAGGGTTGCCCCGGGCGACACCATTTTGGGGTGACACCATTCGAAATGAAGCCATACTATGATGTCAAACCATAACTCCACTGATTTGTGGTGAAGACCTTGTTTTTTAATTTGTTTGGTCTCCAACCCCAGTTGCACCGAAAACCCACTAATTTTACTGCGAAGACCTTTTTTTTGGTCCTCACGTGTTTTTGGACCGAAAAAGGGTGACACCACAAAATTCCGCCCGGGTGCCACCATCCTTAGCAACGCGACTGTGCTGTTGCGCTCTACGCGAGCTACTGAGAAAATTTTTGGCAGTCGTTCAAGATGAAAAAAGTTCGCTTTTTCGCTTTTGCTTTATCACGATGCTAAAAAAACAATAAAAACGCGTTTGTTCAAGCAAGCAGAAATTAGAAATTAAACAATTTTACAAACACGGTCGCTAAAATTGATACTGATGCCCTGAAAATTTAAAAACAAATGAGGCTGAAAATCGGCAAAAAATTGAGAACATCCAGCTTCAACTCAAAACTGATTGCTTCTCATAAAAAAAGAAAATGTATTCTATTCTGGCTAAGCATACGTGAAACAAATTCATCATGATTTAAACGACTATTAGCATAAAAGGCTTATTGTCTACAAATAGGACTTTACAAAAAAAAGTCTTGTCAAACAAAAAAACAAAAAAAAAATATCACAGCTGTGGCGCTTTTCGGTGATGAAGTAAAGAAAGTCTGTCTACTTACAAAGGGGGGTAAAAACAACTAATGCGTACTTATTTACAGTGATCGCCTATATGGCAGTTGGATTCCAACTACCAAAATTTAAATTTGAAATACCTAAATAGCCTGAAGCCTATTTTCGCTTATCGAGGCCCGTAACCGGGATTTTGCTCGGGGATGAACCAAAAATAAAAACAAATTACAGAAAGATGTTTCAATTAGACATATATGTTGAGCAACTAGGTTGAATTCAAGCATACCACAAATAGAAGAAGACTGAGCCGCCGTAGGTAATGAGAGTCTTGGGATGAAGGGCTCAGCCAAGGGTCAACTGTTGCAATTTTTTTCGAATAAATATGTTCTGTTTAACGCCATTTGGATTATTACAGTTATTTGAAAAACAGTCATTTGTTACAGTTGTTACAGCACAAATTGTTACAGTCATTTAAAAAACTAAAATGCTAAGAATAGGGAGCCAATTGAAGAATTGAATTGCGTAACCCTTTCAGCCCCCCTTACTTAACGGTCAAGTTCAAAATACGTTTTACGCTTCCATTTTTGAGTTAAATTTTCTAAGTGACTTGGCTAAGGAGGGTCGAAGCCCTTGTAGCCCCTTCACATGTTGCGCCATTGTCGCTTATCACAATATCAACGCAGTCATTAAAATATTTTAGGAAGATAGAAAACTATACTGATAGCAAAATTTCTGAAATTTTGTCTGTAATTGACAATAGCGGCCCAGGAGACAGCAAAGAGATTTTTGCTTTTTGAGTCGATGGAATAGATGGAGGTAAGCTAGCAAAGTACCTTGCAAAGATCTGGCTCAAAAGCTCAGTATGAATCTCCTTTATAAAAAAGTCATTTGCGGTATTAGCAATGGTATAACTCCTTTTATATAAATCAGACCTCTTGTTAACGTAAATGTGGGCAGGAATAATATAACTTTGCTTTGACCCGCAAAATATTTTTTCTAATTTATTATATGGAACTTCATGCCCAAAGATTTCCACAATGCTTAAACCAGATTTCGAATAGGGCCCTCGTATTTTTACTTCAAACACAATTCTTCTAAATTTAGGATAAAAATCTAATTGATATGTTGTTAAATGCTCTAAATCTTTGGGAATTTCCAGTTCAAGCAAATCAAATCAAAAAACCGAAAAAAAGGGGTTGTATGCGATACCCTTGTTTTTTAAACTGGGAACAGATGGTTGCAGCATCTTTCAAAGCTTTAAATTTCTACGAACGTTTTCCTGTTTTTTAATGGCTGTCAAATATGTGAAATATCTACGTGACAATAAATAGGGTAGAGGTCAGGTACATTTATTTATGTGTTTCGACAATACCAGAGGTGACTTGGACCAAATCTAGATCATTTGTGTAAATATGATCCAATAAACCTGGTGCATCGCGTTTAATCCCAACCCTAGTTGGTTTAGTGATTAGCAACTTGCAATCTTCATCTTCTAGCATGTTACAATATTGAACTATTTGATTATTGTAATTTCACACATCAATGTTAAGGCTCCTAAAATGTAAAATATTTTTCCTTCTATTTTGATTTCCGATATTACGTTTTGTAAATTTTTACAAAACGTTTCGATTTTACCTATGACCGTAGAGGGATATCGGTGCACCACCCCAATTATAGTATGGAATTGCCACATACCTGTAGAAAAACCGGGTTTTTGGGAAATTTAGTTCGAAACTTTAAATCTAACCGTTTTTCGGGTGAGAAATGCCAAGACTTTTTGACAAAAATGGCCACATCTTTTTCTTGAAGCGATGAATCATGTTCGGGAATTTAAGTTTCATGTAAGCGTCTAAAAATGAAGAAGAAACGCTGCGATTTCCAGTATCAGATACACAAACAATATCGGGAGGATGTAACGATGACATAATTATATTTTCCATTTCAATTAGGCTTGATCTGTAGCTCCCTGCATTTACATGAAATATAAGAAGACCTGTGTCTGAGTATGAAAGATTCTGAAACTCTTCAGTAGAAATATAATGGCAAATGTGGTCTCCTGTACTGGAATCTAAAAAACTTATCCTGTTTACATGACTGGGAAGCCCAAATGGTGGTCGCCGGTTTCTGTGAACAACGCATTGTTCTTCCAGTTTATCAAATCTTTTCTTCTTAATTCCCGGAACAATTTTCAAGTCGTCAATACAATCGAATGGTCTTCTGTCAATAATTTGTTTTGCTAGTTTAGGTTCTATTCCACGTAAGCCTTTTAATTGTTTGAAAGTCTCAACATTCAAATCCAACTTTCCATCCTGTTCCAATTTGATCATTTTTTATCACCAAATTATAAAATGAATCGTTTTGTTTTAGTGATACATAACCTTCACAGTGAAAAAGCACAAAAAACAAAACAAGTAAAAGAGTCCTTTTAAATTGAGCAAGAATAGAAGAGATCGGAAAATATAATGAGGACAGTTTTTACTCTACGCCTCTGCAATTATTAGCCACTTTCAGATAATATATAAGCCTTTCGGCTAAATACTAGCTTTGTACTTTAAATAGCACATTGCACCGATATTATCTTTCTTGTTCCATTTTTGGTCTCCAGCGTTTTATCAAAGTTTACAATACAAACTGAGTTCTCAGGTTATTGTAAATGCCAGTGCTGGGCATTTCTGCAAACCGGTCCGCTAGTCCGCAAATCCGCAAATCAACAACATCACTGGGATGGTTTCTGCGATTTCCAAAAAAATACGTTTTAACGATTAAAGCATCAACAGGTTTGGGTGGATATATTTCTGAAGTACAACACCCCCTTACCAAGTTCCTCCGCTGTGAAACGATTATTTCCAAAAGTACTGCTACTCGTACAGCAAAATGGATTGGCTTAAGGTCAAGAAACTTCCAACGGCTTGTTTTTCGGAGGGAAAAAAACTTTTTGAAATGGCAAAGGGCTGGACAAGACAATTTTGATGACATGCCCAGTTCGTCTAGTCAATAAATAGGCTGCAAGCCTACCATCATTTTCAATCTTAGTTTTATCCTGTTACTCTTTTTGTTTTTTGTTTGATTGATCATCTTTTTGGAACGAGTGCTTTAGACTATATGCGTTGCAGCTCAAAAAATTTTCAAAGATTTTTGGAATTTCGAAAGACTTTTGGAACTTAGTATTACTGCTCTCTTTAGACTACTGGAAAAAATTTATGTATCCTGAATAATCTTGTGATATTTGGTGATGTGTACATAATACAACACTTTGCCCTTTCATTTTCCAAAGTTTGTATATCATGCTAATGATGCGTCAAAATGCTTAGCCTATTTTTTATTTAAGAACCTGCATAAATTTTTGAGCAGTTGGCGGCGTTACTACAAAATTTTCCAAAATTCACGAGCAACGTTAATTATATTGAAAAACTTTTTAGCATATAAATTACTGCGGCACATTGATCTTGTAGATTTTTGGCACCGCTAACAAACTGGCCACTGTCAAAACAAAGTTCTAATTTAACAGTGACCATTAATTGAACCTACGTTACATACCGATAACCAAGACTTAAACCCCAAATTTTCCATTTTTGCAATTAACTTAGGTACTGAGTGCTGACTGCTCAGCGATAAAGAGAAACATAAAAATTTAGATAAGAGCGAGTTTTCAAACAAAATTAGTATCTGCACTAGGGTGGATCGAAAATGGCAAAAATTTTTTTTTTGAATTTTAGTTAGCTAGATATGGCAAAAGTTGCCAATATATCACTAAAACGCAATGTAAAAATTTGAAGAGTTTTGAGTGAGGCTTTGATCTCACCCCGTCAAATATGAAATATAGGTGTTCACACATACAAAAATCGCATGGTAATTTTTTTTTCATTTTTAACTCGCTATACACTCTGAAACCAAACTTTATTTATCCAACCCTTATGCACTTTTGCCGGGTATGGTTGTTACTGTAAAAGCAGGGCAACAGCCAATCAGATTTAAGATAATTAAATCTGGTTTCAGAGCGTATTTAGTAATTTAGACATGGCAAAACATTCGAATATACCACCACATACAATAAATAATGAGTATTCACTATATAAAAGTTTTGACTTCGCCCCCTCATTTAGCATAGATAATGATTTCAAAGTGACTTGGTGGATGGACCCCTGCTGTGTCCACAGGTAAACACATTCACCACCAGCCCACCAGGTGGCCGAAAAGATTGTAAACTTAAACTTTATACGAAAAACGCCCATGCATTCCGTTAAATACCGTCTTAATAAATTGTGTCCTCATGCTTGCAAAGACTGCAAGCAACTATAATCGTACACTTGCAGAGTTACAAATTAAAGTGAGATAAAGTCACGTTTAAACTCAAATCTGGGCATGAACTGACGAAAAGCAGTTCGTGCACAAATGAAGCGATCTTGAGGTTTTGGTCCACAAAGTGAGTTGGATGCCTCAGTATCCACTTTCACGAGCTTTCCAACAGCCTGTGAGTGACAAAAAGTTCTGGAAAAACTGTAGTGGGAATCACATCCATCACGATGAATTGCTGGAGCTCAACATCCGTCATTGTTTTAAGTAAAGGAGGCTTTGTGATTGAAAGATCTGTCCAGTTAATCAGTTTGAAGTTTTCCATTGCATCAAAATATTATATTTTCGAGAACTTTTAAACTTCATAGCCAAAATTATATTTTCTGGGTGAGCAAAGTGTGAGTTGCGGTGTAAAAGTGGATCAATAATATTTCTGCGCTCCTGACTAAGATAACGTGATCTGGCCACCAGATGGTGAAAGTGTCTATTGCTCCATCTTTGCAAGATGGGTGTGATTTTATTGCGAGCCACATTGGAGCATAAACACGCATCATAAACATGACCAATGCCTGTAGTTTTTCGGATGGAATTTTAATGCTGACATATAATCCAAGGATTCCATTTGCTGTAGTCAGCCATCGAGAATGATTTAAGCATCCAGGCTTTCGTATTGACAGGTCTATACTGCATTCACCAGCATTGATACCATAACAAATTTCGAGTATATACTGCTAATCTGTGCTCAGCTCTTTGGGGTCCACGTTAGATAGATCTTTGGTCAGCCTTACTGCTTTAAAGGAGGTAACTGGTTGCTGGGTGCATGTCGCAAGCCGTTTTTCAATCGACCCAGAAAACTCTCGTGGGCCTGTAGTAGCTCTATCAAGAGTTTCGAATAAATGTCACAGAGGTAACTCCTTGGCATAGAGTAAACAAACGAGCCATTAAAAGACTCTTTTAGTTAAAAAATTGATTAAAAGGGTGATTAAAAGACTCTTTTAGTTGCCGAATAACTCCAGCCATTTGGCTTGGGTTCAAGTTCGTCGCATCGCACTCTACAACATGTATATTGTCTGTGTTCACAGACGTACAAGACACCCAAAAGGCTCAGGCTCCCTCTATTCAATTTTTGCCAGCCAATTTAAACGTATAACTCGGGTAAAATTAAGAGTTTTTGTCCTAAAAGTTCTAAAACCTAAACGGTTACAGTGCTACACTACTCTAAGAATTGTCTTTTTGTAAGAAGCGCAAACATCCTTTATTGGAACGACCGACGCTCGCGTTGCGTGTTCCTTTGTTTTTACTCGGCCATTTTCAAACTAACGAGTGCGAAGTTTCAGACTTTTGCTTATAACTCGAGAACGATTTGGTCTATAGCTACATGAAAATTTGATATATGTTTGTACCAAATTTCGAGGCAATAGGTCACGTGACTTTGGTTTTAGGACCCAAAAACCGCCCCGCAAGTTCGGCGTAAAAAGCGGTCTCAGTCAAAAACGGCTTAAGTTCGGCAAAAAATATTTCATATGGTTATATGTCTTGAGATATCCTTTCATCCCAACCAACCCACTTTTGGCCGCGATGAAGTTTTTTTCTTTTTTTTTTTCCTTTTTTTCCTTTTTTTTTCCTTTTTTTTCTTGCTAAATTTTGTACGCTTTTCTTCTCCTAAACCACAAACCATCGAAATTTAGTTTTTGTGTGAAGTTGTTGAGCTGCAAATGTAATTTTTTCTCCGGAAATTTTTTTTGGCAAATCCATCGCGAACCCCCCCAAAAATGGGCCCCAAAAATCAAGTTTTTAACGGCTCCAGCTAAGGTGCTACTTTTTTTGATATCAGCAGATACTTAACAGACGAATATTTTGACATAGTTTGGGGGTGCCACCGCCCCAGGGACCCCCAAATGAACCCCCAAAAATCAATTTCTTGAACGGCTTAACTTAGGGTGCCAGTTTGTATTGATAATAGCAGATATTTAACGGACAAATATTTCAACATAGCTTGGAGGTACAACCCCCGAGGAACCCCCAAATGGATTCCCCAAAAATCAATTTTTTGAATGGCTCAAACTAGGGTGCCAATTTGTTTTGATATCAGCAGATATTTAACAGACAAATATTTGGCATAGTTTGGGGTTGCCACCCCCTGGGGACCCCTCAAATGGATCCCCAAAAATCAATTTTTTGATCGGCTTAACTTAGAGTGCCAGCAGTGTTTTAAAATATCAGCAGATATTTAACTGAAAAATATTTTGGCGTAGTTTGGGGGTGCCACCCCCAGAGACCCCCCAAATGGACCCCCCAAAAATCAATTTTTCGAATGGCTAAAGCTTGGAAGCTAACTGCTTTTAATATTATTAAATATTAAACAAATATGTTGGCATAGTTTAAGGGTTTCACTCCCTTATGAAGCCGAAAATTGGACCACTCTTAAATCAATTTCTTTAAATCACTTGTTAGAGAGCTATTATTAAGTTTCTAAAAAATAAATATTTTGGCATAGTTAAGAGGTGACACCCGTCCCCAGTAACCTCCCAAATACATAGATTCCCCAAATCTAGCTGTACTTTTCATTTAAGCTAAAACCTTTTTTTTTTTATAGATATTTGTAAGACAAAGAATTAAAAATGCAAATAATCGTCTGTTCAAGATAGAAGTTTAGAATTGTTGTTATTAAGGCAAAAACATAGATCTGGGACCAATACAATGCAGAGTGTCTTGTGTATATAAATAATATGTACTAGACATTACACGATAGCTTTGTACGCATTTTGAATTTACGCGTTAGCTAAGATATATGTATTTATAGTACTGATGGTGGAAGCTTTAACAGGCAACCTATTGTTAATCACTTAAGATGTTGATTTAGCACGTAATTTGATATGATAGGATTTTCGCTACGCTTTTACGATTTTTCTATTTGTTCAACCTACAATATTACTGACAGAAACATGTTTAACTATGTTTACCGTACAATTGGATCCATCACTTTGCTTTTAATTTTTAAATTCAAATTCATTGACTCTAAAACAACTAAATTCAAATTCGTTGACTTTGAAAAACTAAGCTAAAATTTTGGAGCATAATGATTGGAACGTTTGAGTGATCTTAATCTAAAGCAAAGAGCCAAAAAGTTCGCTCACGTTTTGGCTCTTTGCTTTATATTAAATTTAAATTAATTGACTTTGTAAAAATTTAGCGTGCGCCATATGACAAAATATGCATGTAATGCGTGTCCCTTGTAGCAAGGAAGTAGGAATTTAATCAAAATATAAATAAGTTAGAAAAGGTATGCTGCCAAATTAAGGTAGATCAGACCATTTTGTTGGGTGTTCAAAGAATACCCAGATGCCCCTCATCGATCGTCACTAATACTTGATAAAGACCGGGTGTTGAACGAAATAGAGCGGAGTTATCTTAAAAATTGAAGCCTTTGTAGTATGTTAAAACCAGAGGTGGGCAAAGCGCAACTTCCGCAACCTATGCAATTGCGAAAGTTGCATTGCGGACTAAAGTCTTTAAAATTTGTTGCGCTTTAAATGCGCTGCGCTTTCAAAAATTTTTTCGGTTAAAAGCGCAATTTTATACATTGAACTCAAGTTTGTTCCATTTGGATCGTAATTTTGATAAATGTCGGTCTTCTTTTGCAAATTACTTACTCTTTTTTGCCTAAAATCGCAAAAAATGCTGTATTTGCATTGTGTCGTGAAATTTCAATTGCGGAAGTTAGATTGCGCTTTAATTTGGTACGAAAATGCCGTTCCGCAATTGCGGAATTGCGTTGCGCTTCAACTGAAGCAAAAACTTGATTGCGGTAGTTGCGCTGCGCTTCAGAAATTAAAAACATTCAATTGCGCATTTTGCGCTGCGCTTTCACTGTTTTAAAAAACCGTTGCGCTTTGTTGCGCTACGCTTTAGATATAATGGTATTTGTGCCCACCTCTGGTTAAAACACACTTTGGCTGGTGATAAAGCAATTTTAATAAGCTTGTTTAGCAACTGCAATGGGCTACTGAACTGCAGTTATATTATAGAGTCTTGCATTTTTACATTACTCCCAACTCAGATTTTTTAGCAGCAAACTAAACATTTTACTTCTTATTGAGAATTTACAGTATGAGAAAATAGAATATGCTTTAATCAGTGATACCAGGGGTGCCGATCTTTGTTAAGCATTGGGGGGGAGGATAATTTGCAATTTTACCCCAATTTTGCCCTATTTTCAACTTTGGGGGGATGAACCTCGACCAGGTTTTTTAGGTAAGCAAATTAAGTGAAGACAAAAAAAAGGTCTTCACCAAAGATAGAAGAGTTTTTTCCCCAAATTCAAGTGAAGACCAGCGCTCAGATGCAGACCAGAGTCAAATTATTGGGGCAGGATGCAGATGCAGACCATACTCAAATTATTAGGGGGATACAGTCAAGATATATCTCCCATCCATAGCGATATATCCCCCCATCCCCCTCCCCCCCGGGTTTCGGCACTCCTGAGTTACACAGTTAGGGGAGACTAAAAGGGCTAAAGCTCCCTTGTTAACCAAGTCGCTGAAAAGATTTAAGCCAAATATACGATCTTTCATCTTCTAAATGTATTTTGCAAAACGACATCGGGTAGATATTTTTGCTTAAACAGTGCTGACGCAACGTCACACTAACAATTGACTTTTCAATGGCTTAACGCAGTGTTTCTCAACCATTTTTTTCTGCAACCCAAATTCGTTTAAACACGCTATCTGCATAAACAGCTGCGACCCATATAAGTAGTCACAAAAAAACAGAACGCAAAAAAGCAGTACTTTTATTTCACAACATTTATCACCATTTCGCTTCAACAATTTTTAAAATCATGACTCAACATCACTCAACGCTAAACACATTGGATGTTCTTCACCCAGACTGTTTCTATATTTCTCTTTTATAAATGTCAGAGCAGAAAATCCCATCTCAGGTAAATATGAACTTGGGAAAGAGATTATTATTTTTAAGGCTTCTTCATAAAATATTGGATATTCGTTTGCTTAACTATGAATAAAAGATAAACAAAGTACTGAGGGCTCTACTTGTGTTAGCAACCCATTCATAAAGCTTTGGCGACCCACGTTTGGGTCGCGACCCATGCTTTGAGAAACGCTGGCTTAACCTGACGGATTATTTTTTTTAGAATCAGAAACGATGACGTTAATATTTTTTGATATTGTTTGGGATTTCTACATTTCTGGAGGTTCTCTAATCAGATATTTTTGAATAATTGCTGATTTTACGGTAGACGAAAAGTACTTTTGAGCGTCACAGCATTAGCTACGCGTCAGTTGTTCACTGGGTTTGCTGGCAAACTCCCATCTAGTTGTATTTTATGGAACCCTGTGGAGCAAGCAACTTTCAACTAAAAGGAAAGCTACTCGTAATATCTGGAATTCTTACGAAGAACAGTAATGCTGTATTAGCTAAATCAGCAATGCTAATGGTTGACTTAGACTAAGTTACAGTAGGCTACACAAACATACATTTTCATCGTGGTGGTAAAACAGCAACTGTGTTTGTTGAAACACAGTTGGTTTGTTATAATGTCATAGCGTTCATACGGAAGTCACACAGCGCATATGCTCTTAACCAAAATTTGTTAGAGACCTTCTGGAATCCTTTATCAATAAAACTAAAAGTTCGCTAAGAGCGATCAAAAAATTGTTCAAAACAAAAAATATTTTGCATGTTTGTTATTATGCCTATTATGTACCTTTTTGACTTACTAGCTTTAAAAACTAAAAGTTTTAGTCATTTCGATTCACCCTAATCTGCAGCCAGTGACGTACGCAAAAAGTTTCAATGGATGGCCTAAAGTTTCGTCACACTTGATGTCACAAATCAATATTATGGAGAGTGCTGAAGGCAAGACCATTGTAGGGTAGTCCGGGGGCATGCTACGGAAAAAAATTGCAAAACTACACTAAACATACACGTTGCCGTGCATTCTGGAAGCAAGTTTAGTATAATGCTTTTACGAGACTTGCTAGAAGAATGAAATAGTAAAATGAAAATGTTCAAAAACAATGTGGAATCAAAAAGCTAGATCATTTGTTAGGGAAGAAAACAAACCGAAACAATGATCGATTTATAATGAATAAACAATGAAACAATGAAGACGTTAGCCTATACCGATAGCTTGGTTATTCAAATTTACCGGTTGAGTTAACCTAATTCAAGGATCAAAATTCTTTGCATTGTGTCGACTCCTCTTCACACTGACGATGAAGTCAGTTGACTTCGAAACACGGGAATGCTCCCGCGATAGGGGCTCCGCCTCACCTGCGTCACTAGGGGTTGAAATGATTACCCATTTCGACGCTGAGACAGCATTAAGGTGTTGTCAAATGAAGTAGGATTGTAAGACGTGATGTCTCTGTGAACTATTAAATTAGTTCTGCCTATTTCACTTCAGGAATAATGATCGATTTATTTTTGCATTTACGCAGTAGTAACGTACATCCTCTTACAACCGCTTGGTTTTGCTTTATTGTGTTTCATTTTTAGAATTTGACGGGAAGGCCATTGCACAGTGGCTTTCCTCCTAGGTACGCCAGTGTCTGCACCGTAATTGTATTGCATGCAATTTGAAAGCTTTTAAAAGACTGCTCTTATCCAAAGTTTGATTACAAATTCAAGCGTTAGAATTTCATGTAACCATTAATCAGGACTGTATGGCAACTGAAATAAAACGCACAAAGGAGCCGAACTTTTGGATTGTTCTTTTTACATCGAGCATAATTTTATCTTTGCAAAAGTTTGCCTTTATAAAAACAGCTTTCAAAACAATTTAAAAAATTTTTGCTCCAGTACAGTAGCAAAAAAGAAAAACGCTAACTGCAATTATCACGTTTAAAACTAAGTTATTTTAATCGTAATCTGCAAATGGCCATGCCTGATGAAAGGAGCAGGAAGTGACATCGACAACAAATCGCCCCCCTTCCCCATTCCGTCCCTCGAACAGTTAATAGTAGCCTACATGCCTGTAAAGTATCATTTTCAAGAACGCAAAAACCCAAATTCATGTGTCTCCATTTTTTTTTCTCTTCCGCGACTCAATGAAGATTTGTGCATCTCGGCTGTCTTATATGATAAGTACATGTACTGTACAAGTATGTAAATCAAATAAGGATTTTCAACTCAACGAACATACTGTAGTTAGACGTTAAAATGTTAGGCAGGTGAGGTTACTCTCTTCCAAGTGACTAATCCAGCCACCAGAGTCGCAGCCGTAATCCAACTCCGGTCGCAGTTTTGTTTAAACAAACCTGCGTACATTTCCACTCGGCCCTGCTGCTGACATGTAAATTACAACTTACAAAAACAGAATCTTAAATAAATCGAAGAAAACTTAGTGAAGTTTATTACAGGTCTGCGGCCGATATGAAAAATATCAAGCATTGTTATATTGTTACAGTTCTCCTCTATTTATCAAACCAGGAAAAAAATAGCAAAGTTTGCGGTTCAAGTTTGCGGAAGTAAAAAGTCATTTACGGTTGCGGAAGTACAAAAACTTACCGCAAACGTACCGTAAAACTTGCGGATTTGCGGTTGCGGACCACCCATTGTATTTTTCGGAATTTGCGGTTGCGGAGTAGAGTTTGAATATGCGATGCCCAGCCCTGGTAATTACAATTACATTTTAGTCATCAAGTTACCTCGTCCAGGAAATATCAAAAAAACCTTTGCTTTGTCTTTGAGTAAAGCTGCTGTCTATCCACCTGTTTAAAACACCCAGTGGAGGCTTCACACAGTCCCTTTTTATTTGTGAACGTCAAGCAGGGAAGCTGTGTCAAAGCTGTAAATACCAATTTTTATGGTCTCTGGTTTGACGCTAACGGGAGTCGAGCCCGGATCTAACGTTTTAGAGGCCGACATTTTATCCACTCGACAGATGATCGGTTAATTGAATAGATTTATCCTGAAATCTTGAAACAAAAACGGGTTCCACTAAACTTCGGTAATAAATTGCATTGAATGCAAATATTTTTTTCAGAAAGCCAAAATAAATTTCTCATTTAAAATTTTATGTTATGCTACATTTGTTCAATTTTGACTGGTTTAAATTTTTCGTTCCATGAGCAAATAGATAACTTAACTTTTTCTCATACCACCGGGTTGCAGCGCGACTATATTTTATGTTATTTGTTCTTTTTGAAAACACAGTAGGTTTATACCAATTTTGTGATACATATGAGTAAGACCCTTTTGTGACGTAATCACTTAGACTTAGGCATTTCATAATTTGGTATCAAAAAACAAAACTCTGTTTAACATTTAAACCACCTATAATTCCATCAAAAATCGACGTCATTTTTGAAAAATACGGCTATTACGTTGACGTCATCAATTCAAAATCAATTTTAGACTGATGGAGACATCACTGGTACTTTCTCAATCCCTAACCTACAGATTTGCCGAAACTGGAGAATACGAGGTTTAACATAAAAGCACGCAGCTGCACTACTTTATCAATTCATAATTTCGAACAAAAAAAGTTTTAATTTTAGCAATTTTTAGCTTTCTTTATCTACTATACACACACACACACAAAAAAAAAACAATGCTGCTGATTTTGCTGAAACTCAAACATTAGAGGATCCTAGGATCCTAGCTAGCATCTTGCTGCTTCACAAACACGTACTGGGGACTTGAAAACATTTGTTTTTCTTTTCTATCGTTAAAAAAATGTTTCATATTTAGGAATATCTCTCTAGATGGGCAAGTTAATGCGAAACGTTAGCTTCGTTAACCACTAGTACGTTGACAAACTTCATACCGTCGTTAAAGTTCTTCTTCTTCTTTTTTCATTGCTCGCTTTTCCATGAGGGTTGCGGGGGCAGTAGCTCAAGATTGAGCCGCCACACCTCACGGTCTTCCATCACCTCCATCATTTCGCTCGGGCGAAGACCCAAGCGATTCCATCCAAGACCCTCAATGTAATCGGTCCATCTAGTTCTAGGTCGTCCGACTGGTCTTCTCCCATTTGCTTTGGCATGTAAAGCTTGTTTGGGGAGTCTTTCCTGAGGCATTCTGCTTACATGGCCAAACCATCTAAGCTGAGATCTTTCAATTCGGAAAAGTAGCGGCTTGATGTTAAGAGATTTTCGAATTTCAGAGCTATGCACCTTGTTAAACAGTGTAACTCCTTCGATTCTTCGTAAAAACCTCATTTCGGACGCTTGCACTTGTGATAGCATTCTTTCGGTCATTACCCAAGATTCATGACCATAAGTGAGAATGGGGACAAAGACTGCTTTGAAAATTTAGAGCTTTGCCTTTTTTGACAATTCTCGTTTTATGACAACCGAGTAGTGCAAAGCTCGCAGTACTGCACTAGCCTTGCCTATTCGGGTATCGAGTTCTTCGTCTTGCCTTCCGTCACTCGTAAATGCAACCCCAAGATACTTGAACTTCTCTACCTGCTTCAGTGTCGCTCCATTCACTTGTAATACGCACTGATCAGGGTTTCTTGAAAGATGAAGTACCTCAGTTTTGGTCGTGCTTATTTTCATTCCGGCGGTGTTGCATGCATCTGCAAAGCTTTTCAGCTTTAATTAACGAAAGTTAATGAAGTCCCTTTATTTGTTCACATTTTGAGTGTAATTTACATTTCTTTCTATTCACTCGCTTCTAGAACACGTAATGACATTAATGAGCTCATTGTAAGGAAAAATTTATAGCTAAGGTGGTCTTTGTGTTCTTGAAGTTACATTTTACCATCTAATCTAAAATCCAGATTAAAATATGTTCGTATGCACAAACGAAGCTACCACCGGAAAATCTTTGAAAGTTACCAACAGCGATAATTAATAGATCTATGAAACTACAGCTCGTTATTTTCCACAAAAAAGCGCTCCGTTCTTCGCTTTTTCTATAAACCACGTGCTGATACGTAACAAGTGTTGTCAGTGCAAACTGGTTTGTACCGGTACGATGAATAAATGGTGCGAGAAATTAACAATGAAAATCTTAACGGAAGTTAATTTATTCCGTTAACATAAAAAAAACTTTTTAGCGAATTAACGAGTTAATAAAAAAGTTAGCTTCGTTATTAACCGATTAACGATTAAAGGATTTGTGCCCACCTATGAGTATCTCGATTGTCCCGTGTGTCAAATGCGACAATATTCATCACAAATCCTCATTATATACCAGTGAGAAAACAAACACACGTTGAAGAATTACTGTATGTATTTTTATTGTATCGAGCAAAATATTATTGTGTCAAACTTAAGACAAAGAGGCAAGACTTGAAACAATATTTATTTTTCGGGCTCGCCATATTGATTGCTTGAGTTCTTAATTTATTTCATAACAATCTTTATTGTAACAGCTTTGGTGTTTGAATCCCACGCAATATTTAAGTGACCTTTGGAACGGAAAAAAGACATATATAGTTGTTAGTAAAAATAATTGATAATTCTATTTGAATGAGACACCTCTGCTGATCCTGATTGCGGGTGAAACAGACAGTAGGGTTTTAAATTATGAATTTGTGACGTGTTCTGTGTTATGTTTTGATATTCGGTCTGGCCTAAGTTGTCGAGCACTTTTTTGAATTGGTTGAATTCAAACTCCACTCATTATTATTAATACTTATGTTTTTTTAATGTAATTGAAATTATCCAACCTGTACCTGTAGGTATAATACGTCAATTGTAGCTCTTACATCAAATTAAATTGAAAGTAAGGCACTTTTAAATATTTTTTTAAACAGCTTGAGATGAAAAACTAAGATTTTTTTAATACCGTGGATATTTTAAAACTAAATATTTCAACATTCAAACGTACTATTGCATGTAATAAAAATTACAAAATTGCTTGATATTTAATCAAAGTTACCAAAGCTTTCAGTCTATTCAAATTAGCTGTATAATACGCTGTAGATGGGAGTTTTTCATTAATTTAGCTACCACTTCGAATATATAACTCTTCGGCTAATTTTTGTCGACCAGTTTTTAAAACTTATTTTGCAGGTAAATGTAGCGATAATTGGGTTTGGGACTGTAAGTTGTTATTGTTTTGGAATTTTATGGCACTTTTAATTTTATTTTTATCTTCATGATGACTTTGATAAGATAAACCAAATTTTTTCTATTTATGTTTAATTTAATTGTGGCTAATTCGTTGCCGATTGAACTCTGTTTAAGAAAAAGGAGTTAGAAACTTTCCTCTGAAAGGACTGGTATAGACTGGTCCAGGTGACAGTTTGACGCGTAATTCGGAGGATTCCCTACACTTAGGGAAAGAGCAAAGGCAACTTAAAAAGTAAGTTACTTTATAGTTTCGACTGCAAAACTACTTTTTACTCGTTATTTACAAGTTGGCTCGGCCAAATAACAGTAAAAGGACCTTCGATTCAAGCTGCCAACTGTCCAGTGCCCACCTGTCTACTACACTTAGTAGAGGCTTCATACTGTTCTATTTCATTGCTGAACGTTAAACAAAAAAGCTGTGGTGAATACCAGTTTTAGGCTTGATACGAAGGGTAATCGAACCCGATTTGCTGTTTTATTAGCAGGCACTCGATCCACCATTTGGCCACAAACCGGTTTCACTCATGACGTTGGTTTCAACTCAAATAAGGATCGTACTGTAATAAGATCAGTGCCGTTGCCAGAGCAACTGAAGTGGGGGGGGGGGGGGGTGCACTAGCCGAAAGTGAGGGGCACTAAAATAGACTATTTTTGCACATTAAAACTCATTTGTATACGGTTACAAATTATGTGTAATTTTAAATTTTTTGTACGTCTAAAAAATTCCTATTAGGTCGGCAGCGTTTGTTAGCTCTTTTTGTCTGCGCCCTATATTCGCTTGAAAAATCTATCTGCATCAGTGACTGCGACCTAAACAATCTTGAGTTGGCTCCAAAAAAACAAAGAAAGCTGTTCTTTTTAACAAGAAAAAGTTGGATTTTACCAATGGGCGGAGAGGGGAGCAGTAGCGATGCTATAAGAATGGTGCACCTGGGGTGGGATTTCGTGGTGTCATCCTTTTTCGGTCCAAAAATAGGTTAAGACCGAAAAAAAAAGGTTATTGCCGTATAATTAGTGGGTTTTTGATTAAAAAAACTGGGAGAGACAAAAGAAAAATCGCCGAAAAATTAGTGGAGTTATGTTTTCACATCATAATATGGTGTCACACGGGGCGAGCTGCCGCCCTTAGCTACACCACTGGAGGGGGGAGTTTGAAAAAAAAGTTAAAATATTTTTATTCAAAAATGTCTCAAGGTAGGTACCAAACAAATGCAACTTAATCGTATCATAGACGGGGGTCTGGGGGCGTACCCCCAGCTGCCTGGCAATTTTTATTTGCAAGAAATAGCCTTTTTAGCACCATTTTGATCACATT
The DNA here is from genome assembly GCA_963965965.1 of Trididemnum nubilum. Lineage (NCBI taxonomy): Eukaryota > Metazoa > Chordata > Ascidiacea > Aplousobranchia > Didemnidae > Trididemnum > Trididemnum nubilum. The sequence continues at coordinate 23,868,141 of OZ014469.1, read as the reverse complement.
GCGAACGTTTTCAGAGCTATTGGAAAGAATAAAATAGCTGAAATTCGAAAATCATTCAAAAGAATTAAATTTCCCATTCCCTTCAGCCCTATTACTTACAGATCAAGTCCAAAACGTGCTTAAACGCTAGTATTTGGGAAATATTAAGCCTCCCCCTCATTGGTTGCGCCATAGTTCACGTATTATTTCTTTTGGTTCATGTCATAATCTCTAACCAAGAAAACATTCTGATGGCCTACATCTCTATATTCCGCGACACATCCGTATGTGGATGGGCATTTCAGAATACCGAATCCAGAAGGATCCGAATCCCAAATTATCCGGAATCCAAATTGAAATATAAACCGGATAATTGGAACCGGTTTTAAATCAACGCAATTACGTTGGTAAAAATTGTTTGCAGTCATTTCCAGAGGTGGTCAGTAACGAAGTAGTTCTACTTAAGTAGACTACTTAAGTAGTATTTTCGGTAACGAGCGACTTACTTAAGTATTTTTCATTTCTGATACTTCTACTTTTACTTCAAGTAAAATCCTCTCGAAGTAACGCTACTTGAGTAGTAATGACTTTTATGTAAAGTAGAAGTAAACACTTAGCCAAGTCTTTTTGATGATGATTTGACCAATGACCACGATTTGAAGTTTTTTTGTTTGTCTCATTATATCTGGCAACTCTGCTTATCGAAAACATGTTCGTACAGGACGCGAAACAGAAGTCTGGTACGCTGTGATTACAGTCTATGTGTCGGTAATGAGCCGCAATTTTGAGGTTTGGCAAGGTTTTCTGGAATTTCTTTGTTTTAGGTGGGCGCAGTATTATTGTGTATTTTATTGTTTGTTAGGTTTTCCAAAGAAGTATTGCAGATAGATACCGATAGTTGAAAACCTTCACTTAGGCCTATAGCTGCCAGTATATACCAGTAAGCGTTTGGGCTACTACCGTAGTACCAGTATTGATAAATTATAAGATTTAGACTAGCCTGTATTTAAACTATCTTAGCAGCCTACTGTCATTTGCGTGACTGTCATTTACCGCTCTAGAGGCATACGAGCAATACAATTAGCCATCTGAGCAGAGTAATGCATTGTTTAGATCAGTGCTCTTCAACCTTTTTTTACGTGGCATACCTTTTGCGATTTTCGAAAACTTTGTATACTCCACAAAAAATTCTAGCCCGTGTAAGCAGTGTAGACTTTTTTTGTAGATCCGATTTTTCATGCTTAGATTTGGGCGAAATTTGACCGAATCTAGCCCGAATGTAAGTGGAGACCATTTTCTTTTTTTTTTTTTTTTTGGAGATCGCAGTTTTGTTTCGTATACTCTCTGTATACCGAGTACCATAATTACCGTTTCGCTTACCAATTGGTATATCGTATACCCGGTTGAAGATTTGTACGAATTAGATGTTACGAATCTGTGGTGACCTGCTGATTGGCTTACTTCATATTGTACATAGCAGGTTTAATCCAATAAAAGTTTAAATGGATTGTTGAACTCGACCGTTAGGTAGTGTACATAATTCCACCTCACAACGTGTACAATAAGTACGTATCGAGTTTGTTTTACTATACAGTACTACGAAACTTATTGAATAGTTACGACAATTCATTTACAGGTCATCTAGGGTAGTGTATTTTTGCGTTGCATCAAATACCAAGTGTTGACTCAGTCTCACTAAAAAAAAAAGCATACCGAATCCTGATTAGCATGGTACAGTAGACAAACTAGACATGCGCATTACTCCTGGTTCATACGAAAAAGATTAGCGGTTAACGGCGTTGCGTTTGTTGCGGCCCGTCTGGGGTTCAATTCCCTAGCCGGTTAACAAACAGTGTTGCTAACGACTCGCCATCACTGCGACATTTCTTCTCAAGCTGTGTTGTCCAGGCGCGGAGATGAGCCCAGAGTCCCTACTAAATCGTATTCGTAACACGCTTTGGTGTAATTTCAAGAGAATAATAAAACTTTGATTTTTTGATATGCTACCGTAAGTATGGCTTAGCTTGAACACTGATCGTAAGCGTCACAACAGCAACCCTTCGAAGAATAAACAAACACGTGAAATTCGAAATTACTTTCTACTTTCATTACTTAAGTAGAATTAATTTTGACTACTTTCCTACTTTTACTTAAGTGGAAATGCTTCGCCATACTTCTACTTTTACTTGAAAGGCATTTTTGAGTAAGTAACAATACTTCTACTTAAGTAGATTTTTCGACTACTTTGTCCACCTCTGGTCATTTCTCAAAAAGTGTAGTGAGCCATTTGCTCTCTGATTGGGAGTTCGCGTGAGCGCATAGTACCTTTGTTTTTGTTTGCGAGTTTAACTGTAAACCCAGAAACTAGCAAACGGTAAAACCTAGAAAGTTGAGATTTGGATTGAACATCAGAATTAATGAAAGCGTCACGTGCGGCAATTTTTGGGATCCTAGGTTACGTGATTGCGAATTGAGACACAAAAAAAACATAAAAGAGGGCGATTTTTGGCTTTAAAAGTTATTAATTCGCCTTTAACGTGCTTATGAATGCTTTATAAAAACCAAGTTTGGGGGCGCCCGGTCACGTGACCAAAATGTTGCAGGCCGAAAATGGGCAAAAAGGAGACAATTTTGAACCGATTTATCTCGGTAATTACCTATACTGATGAAAAATGGTTTGTGGATTTTGAGCACACTATCAACTACCTTTTTCTTGGTTATTTTCGTTTACTCGAACTTTGAATACCATTTTTCTTTTTTTGCACCTTTTTTTTACTTTTTTTTCCTCTTTTTTTTCTTCCCATGCTATATACTTTTAAACCGCCAAACGCACTGTATTCAAAGTTTGAGCGATTGAAGATATTGGGGAGGACTTTTGTGCGACAGAAATGGAGTGCCAGGTTGAGGGATCCCTCTCAATTGGGTCCTCCAAAATTTTAAACTTTTAAAATCTTAGACCTAGATGGATCAAATTTTCGGTGTGGGTAGATATTAAAAATAAACTAAACCTAGCAAAAATTGGGAGTGCCACGATGGGGGTTTCTCCCCAAACGAACCCTTAGAAATTCAAACTTTTTAACCTTTTAAGCTAGACCCAAGAAAGTTTTTAGGTAAATAAATAAATATAATGAAAAAATTTAATTTGACAAAATTTGGGGGTACCAAAGTAAAGGGTCCTTCCAAATGGCGCCACCAAAATTTAAACTTTGACCACACACGCTAGACAAATGAAATTTTCAGGGTACGCAAATATGAAGAAAAGTTCTCCCCAAACCGGGCCCTACAAAATTTAAGCTTTTTAACCTTTTTCACTGGACACATGAAATGGTGGTCCACAAGTTTTCAACTTCCTCGTTTGAAACAACTTGCTTCAAAATGCCTCTGAATTCATGCAACATCAGCTTCTTCCGAAAGGCGTTTCTCCAGTGCAGGCTTGAGTGTGAGCGAATTAAGAACGCAACGTAGTGGTAAACATTCAGAAGCACTCAATGTCATGCAGTGCAATAGAGTGTTTGCTGCTTTAATTAAGCAAATCGTTGAATAAATTTTTTCTGGATATCGGTAGTAGTTGAATGGTTGTTTACTTTTTCAGCAAATTGAGTTAATTTGTACCAGAATAGGATTCGGTATTCTGGATTCTGTTTTTCCTATTTGGAATAATTCTGGAAGAGCCAACTATTCTGAAATGCTCATCCTTACATCCGTAAACCCTTAGCGACCCAGATGCGCGTCGCGACCCATGGTTTGAGAAACTCTTAATGAATATCGAATGAGCAAAAATGCAAACCTGTGCAGTAGTGTGTGGGGTGTTAATAAAAGTAAGACGGATTATTGGATCAAAATTATGTTTACAGCAGTTGGTTCCAGCAATTTCGTAAAAAATTGAGAAAACGTCCGGACGAGAATTATGTTTGGACGTTGTTATTCTTTTTTAAATCATTGTCTGCTGTCTCGAGACTACGTGATGTTTCAAAAAAAGTATTTTGAGTATAGCGAAATGGGGGGCACCAGCGGTCGTTAGGGGGGGCACGGCCCCCCTGGCCACCCAGTAGCAACGGCACTGATTACGATAGTTTTTTTTGTTTGGTAAAAATATTATCAAAAGAACTTTGAAACTAAAAAAAAGATTTCAGAGTTAAGTAGTTGCATCACTGCTATTTACACTATGAACTCACACAACGTTTTTTCTTCGCTTTTGCTTAGTATAGTAGTAGAGCATCTTTTCCTCCTTTTTGAAATTTTCACAATTTAATTTATTGTCGTATTTTTTCCTCCTGTTTGAAATTTTCACAATATAATTTATTGTCCACCTCAACCACCAATCTATGGGTTGCAGTAGTCTCCGTTTAAAAATTTTGCCCCTGCACTAAGATGCACCAAATTTCTCTTTTTGAAAGGCAAATCCCGGTCTGGCCAAGTTATATATCATTTGATAGTTGGGCAGAATTTTCTCGTTTCTAATTAACTTTATAGCCAGTAGTATTAAATGCCTGCTCATTCGCAAATTGGGTTGGAATCAATTCATCAAATGCCTATGATTAACTACTTTTTAAACAAATGACTCGAATGAATATTATTATATTACAAATTCAAAAACATTACAACCGCATAAAATCAAAAACAAGTTAAAATGTTTACAAACTGTTTTCGCGATAGATTTCACACGATATACCTAGAAATTGAAATAAAGTTACAAAATTTAATGCCTGACGCAATTAAATAAAGCGACTTATCATTGCTTTTATAACCACAAAAATCACAAAAACACAAATTCAAAAAACTAATGAACTTTCAACACACAAAAAATATAACAGCTAGCGCTATGCTCATACCTAACAGCATGTAACAACTTAAAGAACGAAATTTGCATTTCAACTACCAGCAATTCAAGTAAAGGGTTTGGGCACGGAAGAGTTGTGATCGCAAATCTTAGAGGTTGGGCATAACCTTAAAACAACACAAAACTAACCTGTTGTAATTATGTTTGAAAAAAGTGCTACGTGTCCGGATCATTTCAAAGCTCTGGCTGTGCTTATTTCAATTCACATAGCGTTTTTACATGCTTCTTTTGCAGCAGGGATAGCAATCTCATCGATGACTTTCTGCGACACTTGTTACGCAAGAAAACTACGATGCGCTGCTAAGTCAAGTCAAGTGATTTGACTTGACTTGCAATGCGATGCGAAGTAAAACAGTGGATGCAATTTTTTTGCAATGATTTAGAATTTTTGCCATAAAATCGCAGATAGTTTGCGATTATTTTTGGTAATATCGTTGTTTTTTGATCAATTTTGAAACTAAAGGTTGTGGCCTAAAATAATGTAAGCTGAAGTTCAGCCAGCGCAAGACTTTATTCTAATTGCGTAATGTGATTGTGATGCAACCAATGCCATTACTATCTCAAACCGCTTCTGCCCAAATCTACAAGGAAACAGAAGAAAATCAACAGAAACAATGATAAAATCAGATTAACCACAAAAATGGCTGATTTTTTTGTCGAATTGTTGATGCGAATCGCGCCAGTTAAAAAGATTAGATGACCATGAGTTAGCAATGTTTTTTGCCATTTTTGTTGATCTATCAAACTTTTTCATTGGCACATTTTTGGTGATTTGGCACTTTTTGCTTGACTGAACAATAAACAAACACCAGAGCCATGAACCAGACCTGATAAGCGGACATGTAAAAACGCTAATACTTTCTGCACATTCTCAACTGCCACGAACAGATTTTACATATTCGTTGCTCATCAACGAAAACTTTGTGCTTTCTGTTTGATAGTCCGCTTGAGTGGAAATTTGCGGGCAAAAATAAAAACACAAACGTTTAAATATACAGTTCAACTTTTTTCACGTCCACATTTTGTGGTATATTTTTTGATTTAGGCTCTCATTTTTCTTCAGGTCATTTTGTCTTTTTCGGTGAGCAAAAATAATGATGCACAAAAAAGTAGATATTGAAAAAAAGAAGCACTGTACCATTAATAGGTGGGCAGCGTAGCCGAGAGAGCAAAGGCGTCGTTTTTACGACCAACATGATCGCATGATATGGGTTCAACCCGCATCCTGGTCACGTTGTTGCGTCCTCGGACAAGATGCTTTACGATGGTTATCTCTGCTTGTGGTGGCTTCGAACAAGCAGCAAATTCAGTGGGTAAGAATTTGTAAAAATCCACAGGAACATTGGACCACTGAAAACTCATAAACTAGCGCGGATTCCTCCCAACTCGAAGTAGTCATTATAATGAAAAGTGCCCAGATCGTCCATTAGTGTCTGACCCTGTCCGGTGACTGGAGGATATATATGCACTTAAACAACAGCTACATATATATGTATGCTACATAAAAATTCAGTCAAGGGGGTTCAGGACAAGAGCACTTAGGACATTGTTTCACAAAATGAATAATGATTTAATGACAGTATGACAATAAATGGATTTGAGCCGTCGCGATGGGTTTCGTTCTGGCTCAAGGGACTCTTCAGGCGACAAGGTCAATTTTGTTTTATTAGCCAAAAAAAAAAAACAAAAAAAAACCTTTTTTAATTGGAATCGGCCCCCCCTTACCGTCTCTAGGCTATATCTATCTTCCTGTGCAATATGGCTACTCCAAAACTTTTTGCCTACAACTTACCGACCTCCCAGTAGGCTACTAACTCGCGACTCGAAACCTTCAAAATTTATCTCTAATAAAATCTATCTACTACTTGTTTCTGAAATCTACAAGCTAAGCCTACTTAATGCTAACAGTGCAATTTTGGTCTGCATGCAGTTAAGTTTGAAATCAATCATAGAAATTAATACCGAATAATAGCCCATTATTGTCAAAAAATACAAAATATTGCAAAACATTACGTACGGAGCGTTACGCAATGGAAAATTTTAACAAGAGATCCCAATGTTATTCTAATTAAAATTTTCTATCCACATAGCACTATCTCATAGAGTGCTCAAACTAAAAAAGTGAGCGAAATCAAATTTTGAGAAAGGCTACGACAAGGGTCATAGTCAAGAGATTCTTTTTTGGCTAATAAAACAAAAGAAGGTTTGTTTTTTTTGGCTAATAAAACAAAATTGACCTTGTCGCCTGAAGAGTCCCTTGAGCAAGGTCGAAACGCATCGCGACGGCTCAAATCCATTTATTGTCATACTGTCATTAAATCATTATTCATTTAGTGAAACAATGTCCCAAGTGCTCTTGTCCTGAACCCCCTTGACTGAATTTGATTTACTCTCACCGTGTTAGTGGTTCGAGCACTTTCGGTTTAGGAATCTCTTGACTATGACCCTTTCGTAGCCTTTCTCAAAATTTTATGTATGCTACATACATATATAAGCAGATAAAGTCATACGGGGGCGGTCATTCAACTGTCACCCGCTCTACAGTATTCAACTGAAACCAATAAAACACAAACGAATGCGGTCAAGCCCAATGTGGCGCATTCTTTTTACCCTAGCTTCTACTGCAGTTAAGCCTTGAAGTCAAAAGTATATAGTAAGTTACAAAGTAGCATTTAAATGTACAATACAGAAATAAGTAGACGCTTTAAGCAAACTCAGTACTTTTTGAATTTGATCTTAGCACCTTTCGCTTCTTGATGATAGCAATGAGTATTAGAAACGCTTAGCTAAATGGGTCACCATGGTATGTAGTTGACTACGGAAGTAACAGTGAAAAAAGACGCAATAACGGCAATCACACAAAAAGAGCATCGCGCAAAAGTTATCCTGCCATAGGGTTTAAACTTGCAGCTTTGCGTGCTGGCACTGCATACCGTTGCTGCAGCAATTGAGCTAAAGGTAAATAAAACATTTTATTTCAACCCCAATTTTTTACATTTACGCTTGTTGCTTTTTCGCAAAGTTTTTGGATACGGTACTTTATTCACGATTCTTTGTGGAGGACATCTTTTTTGCATTGCTCGTTTCAAGTACCTACCTTTTTCATCGTTTTTCCCTGACATAACCCGCTAGTGGCTCTCACAAATCAAGAAAATACAGAAAATTGTCAACTAAATTATTAAAACACAACTTACGCTTAAATAAGAACAATTTTATAAAAAACGAGCATGACTTTTGCTCAAAATTTAAGAACAAATTAGGAACAATGCTAGCTTCAGCAGAAAAAATGATTTAGTAATAAACAAAAAGGAAAAAAGTTTGAACCAATGAAAAGAAATTAAATTCTGTACTGATTCAAAAAGGATAAAATTTTAGTGATATTCTAATATTTGAGAGCAAAATTGCAACCATTTCAAGATTAAAAGAGTGCTGTTGTAGTGGCGTAGCTAGAGGGGGGCTCCCCCTAGTGACACCATTTGAAATGAAGCCATATTATGATGTAAAACCATAACTCTACTGATTTGTGGTGAAGACCTTATTTTTTTATTTTGCTTGGTCTCCAACCCCATTTGGATTGAAAACCCACTAATTTACGCAAATGACATTTATTTTTGGTCTTTACGTGTTTTTGGACCGAAATAGGGTGACAGCACGAAATCCCGCCCGGGTGCCAACGTTTTTAGCAACGCCACTGTGCTGCTGCGCTCTACGCGAGCTACTGAGAAAATTTTTGGAAGTCATTCAAGATGAAAATAGTTTGCGTTTTTGCTTTTGCTTTTGTACGATGCTGAAAAAACAGTAAAAACGCGTATATTCAAGCAAGCAGAAATTAGAAATTAAACAGTTTTACAAGCAAGGTCGCTAAAATTGTTACCGATGACCTTAAAATTTAAAAACAAATGAGGCTGAAAATCGGCAAAAATTGAGAACATCCAGCTTCAACTCAAAATTGTCTGCTTCTCATAAAAAAGAGCGTATATTCTATTCTGGCTAAGCATACGTGAAACGAATTCATCGTGATTTAAACAACTATTACCATAACAAACTGATTGTCTACAAATAAGAATTTACAAAAAAAAAGAAATTAAGTCTTGTCAACAAACAAACAAAAACTTACAGCTGTGCAGCTTTTCGGTAATGAAGTAAAGAAAGGCTGTCTACTTATAACGGTGGGGGGGGGGTTAAAAACAACAAATGCGTACTTATTTACAGTAATTACCTACACAGCAATTGGATTCCCACTACCAAAATTGAAACTTGAAATGCCTAATTAGCAATAAAACTTATTCTCGCTTATGAGGCCCGCAACCAGGATTTTGCTCGGGGGTAAACCAAAAAAAAAAAAAAATTACAGAAAAAAACTCAAGTGGACGTACATGGTGAGCAACTGGGTTGAATTCAAGCATACCACAAATGAGAGACTGAGCCGCCGGAGGTAATGGGAGCCTCGGGATGAAGGGCTCAGCCACTGGTCCACTTTGGTAATTTTTTTTAAATAAAATGATCTTTTTTACGGCATTTGGATCACATAGCACAAGTTGTTACAGTCATTTGAAAAACTAAAATGCAAAGATTAGGAAGCCAGGTGAAGAATAAAATTGCCTAAACCTTTCAGCCTCCTTTACTTAAAAATCAAGTTCAAAACACGTTTAACGCTTGAATTTTTGAGTTAAATTTTCTAAGTGACTTGGCTAAGGTACTGTAGGTCGAAACCCTTGCAGCCCCTCCCTGGTTGCACAGTAGTCGCTGATCATAATATCAAGGCAGTCATTAAAATATTTTTGGAAAATAGAAAAATATAATACTAACAAAATTTTTGAAATTTTGTTTGTAATTGACAATAGCGGCCCAGAAGACAGCTAAGAAATTTTTGGTTTTTGAGTCGATGGTATAGATGGAGGTAAGCTAGCAAAGCACCTTGCAACCAACTGGCACAAAAACCCAGTATGAACCTCCTTCATAAAAAAGTCCATTTACAGTATTAGCTATGGTATAACGCTTTTTATATGAATCAGACCTCTCGTTTTGGTAAATGTAAACAGGAATGATATAACGTTGTTTTAACCCGCAAAATATTTTTTCTAATTTATTATGTGGAACTTCACGCCCAAAGATTTCCACAATGCTTAAACCAGATTTCGAATAGGGCCCTGGTATTTCCACTTCAAACACAATTTGTCTGAATCTAGGATGAAAATCCAATTGATATTTTGTTAAACGCTCTAGATCTTTGTGAATTTCCAGTTCAAGCAAATCAAATCGTGAAACCGCAAAAAAGGGGTTGTAAGGGATACCCTTGGTTTTTAATCTGTAGACAGATGGTTGCAGCATCCTTCGAAGCTTTAAATTTCTTCGAGCGTTTTTCTTTTTTTCAATGGCTGACAAACTTCTATTATCAATCCAACAATAAATAGGGTAGTGGTCAGACACATTATGTGTTTCGACAATACCAGAGGTGACATGGACCAAATCCGGATCATTTGTGTAAATATGATCCAACAAACCTGGTGCGTCGCATTTAATGCCAACCCTAGTTGGTTTAGTGATTAGCAATTTGCAATTTTCATCTTCTAGCATTTTACAATATTGAACTACTTGTTCGTTGTATTTTCGCACATCAATGTTAAAGTCTCCTAAGATGTAAAATATTTTTCCTTCGTTTTTAATTTTCGATATTACGTTTTGTAAATTTTCACGAAAGGTTTCGATTTTACCTATGATCGTAGAAGGATTTCGGTATACCACCCCAATTATAATATGGAATTGCCACATACCTGTAGAAAAACCGGGTTTCGGGCAACTTAGTTCAATCCATAAGTTGTCGCAGTCATCACTGCGCAAGTTTAAGTCTAACCGTTCTTCGGGTGAGAAATGCCGAGACTTTTTGACGAAAATGGCCACGCCTTTTCCTCGAAGCCGTGAATGATGTTCGGGGAATTTGAATTCCATGTAAGCATTTAAAAATGAAGAAGAAACATTTCGATTTCCAGTATCAGATACACAAACAATATCAGGAAGATGTAACGATGATGCAATTAGCTTTTCCATTTCAAATAGGCTTGATCTGTAACACCCAGCATTTACATGAAAAATAAGAAAACCTCTTTTTGGAAGCTCCTGAAACTCTTCAGCAGAAATATATTGGCAAATGTGGTCTTCTGTTCTGGGGTCTAAGAAACTTATCGTGTTTACATGACTGGGAAACCCAGATGGTGGCCGCCAGTTTCCGTGAACGACGCATTGTTCTTCCAGTTTATCAAATCTCTTCTTGCCAATTCCCGGAACAATTTTCAAATCGTCGATACACTTGAATGGTCTTCTGTCAATAATTTGTTGTGCTAGTTTAGATCCTATTTTACATAAGCCTTTTAATTGTTTGAAAGTCGCAACATTCAAATCCAACTTTCCATCCTGTTTCAACTCAGTCATTGTTGTTCCGTCAATAGTGTAAAAATTATTGCTTGGTTTCCACGTTGACAAAAAATCAAGGGGCATTAATTGCAATTGTCCTTTTTCGAAGTCTTATATGTTGGAAATCATGTACAGATCTAGTTTAATTAAATAGCTAAAATTAATCCACCACCAACCAGACAACTTGACAACTCATCTATGGCTACAAGTCTTTAAAAAAACATTAATGCGATTGAAATGTATCGTTTTGTCCCATCAAAACATTTATATTTACTTTTCATTAAGAAGTTTTTTAGGTTTAAGTGTTGTAACTATATCATTCTATGAAAAGTATATAAACATTTGAAAACTGTACAGTATTTGAATGACTGATTAATGGTTTCAGATAAAAACAAAATGTCTATTAGAAATAGTTAGATGTAGGTAGTGTTAGCTTTTTTGCTGTTGATACAGTAAAAACATATACGTTATTTATAGCAGTAAGAAGGCACTGACAGAGAACGTATGGCTAAATTTAATACTTTTATGTGAAGCCTGTTTGTGTATACAAGTTAGGCGTTATATGCAGTCAGTAGTCACGTGGACGAAGACAAAAAAAAATTAAGATTGGAGCTAATTTCCTTGTTAAAACTTCCACCTTAAACTAAACGAAAAAAATCTTAAAAACAAAGCTAAATTACTAAGAGTTGAAATTCATTAAAAAAATTGAAATATATCAGCCCATTCACTGCCTTCAGTCCCTCTCCCCCTTACAATAGATGAAGTTTGAAACACGTAAAAAAGTTTGCAAATTTTGGGTGGAATTTTCCATGTGATTTGGCTATGAGGAGGGTTAAGCTAAAGAGGAGGTTTAGCTTCTCTGGTTGCGCTGCTTAATTGTGGATTCATTTAAATAACTGCATTCTGAACATAATTCGATCTAATTAGTGAAGCAGCCATTAAGTTCAACACTTTTTCAATTTTGTTCTGCTCGTTTGATTTAACCCTATTCTTTCAAAGCAAAAAAAAAAATTAAATCAAACCAGTAAGATTGGCGTTACAAAACTTTCAACCGATAAATCGCCGTTGCAGCATGATATTTTGCTGTATGCTTAACATACATGCCGTTTAGGCGGGACAGTCCCGCTTTTCGGGCGTTTGTCCCGCCGTACCGCCCGATAATCATCATGTCCTTCGTAACAATAGCACAATTGTCTTGAAATACTGAAAAGTCTGACTGACCAAGCCCGCGAAAATTTATTAATTCCCGATGTGAAGGCCTTTTTTTTCTTCTTTTTTGGGCTTCGGAATTTTTTGGTTTCTGGAAGTGAAGACCCCCTTTCTTTGGTCTTCACTCCGAATTCCGCAAAATTTTTTGAAACAACTTCTGATTTTCCTCAACTGTACCGTTTTTCTGTCTCAAAAATATGGTAAGCCTATTTAGTTGAGATATAAAAGTGACCAACCAATTTCAATATTTTTTCCCGGACCACTTCTGATGACTTCGCGTACCACGGATGGCGAAATTTGCTTTAAAACTATATTCGTAAGGCATTTTTAGATTATAAAAATATGTAATCTGGTAAAACTGCATCGTACAGCCAGTTAAATGTACGTAGCCATTACAAAGATGGTCAATGGTTTGTTCAAAAACAATTTTTTTTTTCATCAACATTAGTATACTTATCGAGATATACGGACCAACTTGGATCACTTTTGGCGTTTTTTTGTGTCCAAAATTGCAGTCACGTGACCGGGTTACCCAAACTCTGTACGAATAAAGCCTTTACTTGCATCTATCAGTCTGCATTTCAGCCGTTTTCGTGTTATGCAGTAAATGCATTTTCAACAGAAAAATAGCCGTTCAATCGGATTTTTGGTTTCTAAAATCACGATCACGTCACCTAAAATTCCCAAAATTGGAATGCATGACGCTTTTATTTATTCCCATGTTAAGTCCAAAATTTAACTTTCCACGTATAAACATTTTTTAGTTATAGGGAGATCAAATAACTCTTGATGCTTATCTACCAAAATGGCCGAGTAAAAACAAAAATCCTCCGCGCGCGTCCGCAAAGTCCATAACAGAAGGAAAAAAAAAAACTTTTGCTACACTACGTTCATTTCAACAACAAGCAATAAACTAGCCTTCAAACTTAATCTAACCATTCAAGAAATTACTACTCAAGGGTGTCGAAGCTAAAAAAAGGGGGTTGGACAAGAATTATGAATTTTAACGTAAAATAACGCAATTGCCATACATTTTTAATTGACAACTTTCGTCAAAATGGACACGGGGCGGAAAATCGTGAGCGTACGAGCTTATTTTTTTAGTTTATTTTAAGCAAAAATTTGATACGCCCGGCGTACCGCCTCACCAACGTACAAGCTGCTGGTTGGTTAAAATAAACTAAAGATACGCTCGTACGTTTACAATTTTACGTCCAGTGTAAACAGGGCCTAAATAAGCATCGATACTCTATTACGATAGATCCATAGTATTTTTTTTGTTCAGTAAAAATATTACCAAATAAACTTTAAAGCTAAAAAAAAACTCAGCATAGTTGCGAGGTCGCATCGTTACTGATGACACTGACCACGAATTTACACTATATTTTTTCTTCGGCTTCGCTTACTTAGTAGCAGTTAATTAAACTGACGGTCCCAGAAATGAGTTACATGACTCTTGCTCCAATCCTAACCTAAATCATCATCAACTATCTTCAGAGTCGCCGAAACTGAGAAATATAAAATTTTAAATAAATTGGAACTACTGCTGTACTCAGTGGTGTAGGAGAGGGGGAGCAAAAACAAGCATTTTTTATTTCTGGTTAAAACGTTAAAGTTAAATATTTAACCATTAATTTTAAACTTAAAATTTAACCTGAAAAAAGGTCTTCACTGTAGAAAAGCTGTGTTTTCGCCGAAGCACTCGCCAAACTATATTTTCTTTCGAGTACAACATTATTGAGAACGACCAGCAAAAGTTCTTCAGGCCCGAGAGCTGCATTTCGGGCCGTAAGCAATAAAGTTTCTAGCCCCAGAACTGGATTCAATTTGCCAGACTGGGCCCGTAAAGGGAAGTGAATCTCTTAATTTTTGCAAGAAATTAATACATGTTACGGTTTTGACATACAAAAAGGCGTATGGCACAATTAATGTCTCCTCCCCGAAATAAGCCACTGGCTTTGCATATATTTTATCAATTATTGTATTCTGATAAAATAAAATTCTTAGCTTTAGCAATCTCGACGTTGTTTTTATCTACTTTGTAGATTATAACAGAAACAATATGGAATCAATTTTGCTTAAAACCAAGCTATAACGGAAGCTGGCTAGTAATGACTACTTTTTGAAGCTATGAAAACCTTCTTACGGCTTGAAATGCAGCGCTTCCAGCCTGAAAACCTGTGTTTTATAGTCTTATTGTACTCGGAAGAAAATGTAGCTCGGCTGGTCATGCTTGGGCGAAAAACAGTCTGCCTAGCTCTAGAGTGAAGACGATTTTTTTGCTCTTCACTTTAGATAAGCAAAAAAATGGCTGTCTTCGCTTTCCCTTTCTTTACAAACTTTTGCTTACATGGTTAGTACTACCAGTCAGTTGGGGAGTTTTATGTAGCGTTATATGTTTTCCGATAGTTTTAACACTTCTGATATCGTTTGTTATAAGTACTCGTAGTTTAAAAAGCTGAGCCTTTTTCCAATCGCTAAAAAAAGTGCGTAATAGTCAATCAGGGAGTATCTCGATTGCCTCGTGAGTCAAATGCACATGATAACTTCTTATTACATATTAGTAAGAGACAATGACATTTTAGGAAACTTTTATTGTTGTTTTGTAATGAGGAAAATATTATTTCATCAGATTTGAATTAAAAAGGAAAAAACGCTCGACCTTAACACTAATATTTATTTTTCGAGCACTTCATATTGTATTTTTCTTTCTCTATTTGTCATGGTTAAAAATATACTATTGTAACAGCGTTGTAACAATGATAACTTGAATCGCACCAGATGTTTGAGGAACCTTTGTAATTTGCAATTACATTCTATTCACCAAGTTGCCTTGCCCAGAAGACAGCGATCTTGCGGTCTTTGGAACGGAACAAAGTCACTACGATGGTATAGTAGACATAATAAACTTTTTTTAAATGCGATTTTAACTACAACTCAATATTGTAATTGGAGTAGGACTTTTTGGATCAGGTTCGGGCTTAAAGGTGGGTTTACTCTGGACGCGAAGCAACCAAAATTTGAGGTCATCAACAAGTTGCAAAAAGTTGTAACCGGTCGCAAACTTTGCAAGCGGTTGCGTGACTTCATTTAGACTAAACAAGTAGTTGAACGGCAGGCTTGTTTTGAGCGAGGAACGTAAGCGACCACTCGCGAAGGATGGCAACTTTCACTTTGCGTTGCTTCGCTTCCAATGTAAACTAACCTTAAACCTTAATTTACACGGAAAGGGGGCAGCAATTCCCCTTTCCATATTTTGTGATGAACAAACTTTATTGAAACCAGCTTGACTTTGAGTCAAATTAATTCGCCCCAAAAAACTAAAAATTTGAAGTTTTTAAGGTGAGAAAAAGTTCCCAAAGTCACTTTATAAAATTTGAGCATTTTCGGGCCAAAAGTTAACTTGGATGACAGCATAAGACAATTTTGTTACGAAACCTCTTTGACTTCAGCATTTTATAACTCAGTTTTAAAAACAAACTATGTACAAACTTTGTACCGTTTATGACGTCGATGAAAAATGAAAATCATTGAAAAATGACGTCATTTCTCAAATATGGCTCTGACGTCGTCAATTCAAAACCAGTTTAACTAAAAATTTTGGGGACACCAAACCCCAAGCCAATTTTGTTGGTCTTGGAATTTTTGGTTTAGAAGTTAGATTAGAGAGATATTTTTACTCCTCCTTCCATACGTGCAAAATGCGATGGTCAAATAGCCCATGTAAATAAAATAGGTTTGAGATTGACAAAATGTCGAGCTTAATTCGGGCTTGATATACGTACTTGCCTTGTGTTTTAGATACTGAACAAAACGTAATCAAAATAATTTTGCTGCGCAGGAAGAAGACTTAATTTAAGCATCAATACGATTATTAGTGAACACCTATTACAATTATTATTGTTGCATTCCAAGTTTGGTTTACAAATAATGAACCACAGTCTTTAGGAGCGCCCAGTTGAACCATATTGCTCTGATTACGATCTAAAAGAAACAAACCCCACAGCCGTTCGCTGGAATGAAGTTTTGGTGCGACAGGAAATGATGATGCTTCCAATTTATCGATAAATTGTTTTAGGTAGTCGTGGCAGACTAAAGTTATTTAAACGAAAGGAACAATTAACAATACTTTTTTTTAGGCCGAACTTCACTTTCGAGCTTTTTCGGGCCTTGTTTGGGCTTTAAATTATTTTTTGAACATGGTTCGAGCCTAAACTAGTAATCCGGCTTGTAAGAAGTGCAACCTCACAGTTGAAAAAAAATGATTTACAGTTGTTTATAAGTTGATTAATCTAAATTTACGTCCCAATCAAGAGAAAGCGATATCGCAGCTTTTATTTTGAACGAATCCGCTAAGGAATTTTTGCATAAATTTTAGCTGGGCTTTAAATTTTTCATACTTAAATTTGCTGATTGTTTGACTTGATAAACGAAGAAAATTGCTGTGCCTCTTATTCAAGACCGTAAGTTCGCAAAAGCAAGGCCAGAGTAGGAGTAATACCAGTACCAAGACAACAGGATCATGGCAAAACGTCACTTTCATCAGTATGTTGCCGCCAAAATAGATCACACAATTAAAAAAAGCCCACTATTATAAAAATTATCTTTGGTAATTTTTTAAAACGCATAATATAAACAGCATTTAGTTTTTAAACTTTGAAGCAAAGTATGCTTCAGTCATACTGGAACTAAATCAAAATAGAGTATTCAGTCTGGTTTTGTTAACACAGCAGCGCTAGTCTCGTCTGTAAGTAATAAGCTTGTAATAATTCAAAGCACTCTGGATATACAAGAAAACTAAAAATATTCTCAAGTTTTACTTTTAATAAAAATGCAAATTGAAGAAGTCAAATAATAGCACTAAGAACTAAAACAATTATATATATGGTATTTAACAACAAGGAAAACCACATTCGAAATGATTACATCACGCAATTTACGTATACCGATATAAACACAGTACAGCAAAACATAAATGATATAGTGATTGCACAACATAATATGAAAATAATTGTCTAGCGGTCGCATGCACCAACATGGATTGACTTTAATCCACGGAATATCAATTTTCTATCTTCTACACAGTTGAGCTTAACAGATTAAAATAGACTAAATTTACAAGTTCAGATCGCTACACTATTTTTGAAATATTTGAAAATTACGGCATTTTTTTCTTCCATTTGTTCAAACTTTTCCTTTAGAGTTTAATTAATCTGCGAATCAAAATTAATCCACCCAGGTACATATGACCCTAAGTGTGTCAATAAACAAAATGTCGCAAATCCTACGTTTCAAAACTATGCAAAATCATTTATGAAATCAATAAGTGGACTACAAGTTAGTGTATACAGTTCTCAATCATATCAAAATTATTTCCAAAACTTTCCTAATCGCATATCAATTTATTTGTTACACGACAGTTAATGGCTTTGGTCAGGACTGGATTTACGTACAATGCGTGGAGCCGATGACAGTTTGGTATTTTTGTTGTATTTTTCTGCCAAGTAAAGGCGAAGCATAAGAAAAGGTCTTCACCCAAACGTTTGCTGCATTTTCTTGACAACTAAAAGTAAAAAGCATAAAAAAAAAGTCTTACCATCCTTGTGTTGGGTCTCTACTGGTACTGTGAGGTTGTGCCACAAGGTAAATCCGGCCCCGGCTGTGACACATAAATATGATTTGCAAAACAAAAACATGGATAAAAAAATCAAAGTGCCTTAGAGTAGCCTATAGTATCGCATGTTACTTCATTTTAGTTAAACAAAGATAAGCGGAATGACTAAACTAGTAGCATCGGCTTTTGACTACGAATATAGTTTTGTCAAAACTTGGAATAATTTGAGACAGTTTTGTCGTGTTTCAATAAATTTGAGATAGTTTACTGCAACACAAAGAAATTCTGTGTTGTTGTTGCCATGTTAAAAATCATTTTTAGAAGTTCAAAATTAAATTAATACTACGTTACAAAATACGTTACAAATTTCAAAAATGTGGTGAAAAATTGTACAAATAACTAAAAAAGCTTTAAAAGAAGTTTTTTTGTAACATTGCAAGCATAAAAATATTAGCTGAAACAAAAATCAAAAATACTGTATGTTATAACTCAATTTAGTGCAAAAAAAAATAGTTGATTTTTCTAACGATCGAACTTTAAGCAAGACCTGAAAAATGATTAACGAAAATAGACTGAATGGATGTATAAAAAATAACTTGGTGTGTAAAGAAAATGCTACCGTAGATAAAAAGTCAATTCGTTTTATTTGTTGTGTTTACTGTATGTTTAGCAAACATCAACAAAGCGCAAGCAAACGCTTCACAGCACAATAAATAAATGCGTCCCACAAAGCTGGCCATAACGTAAACTGGGATAAAATAGGATTGCATTGTGGTTTCAAATATTATAGATTTTAGCTGGATATTTGAAATGCGATACCCAGCAACATTCGCTGTAATTTTTCCATACCTTTCATCGAGCCTAGGAAGTTCTGTTTGGTATTGAACGCTCTTGCTTTGCAATGTGTTTGTTTGCCAATGATTTAAAAAAACTGGGTTGTTTGGTTTTTCAAAAGAATAGGAAAAAAATTTAGAATGTGTTTTAGTTGCTGAAAGCGGATTAAAAGACAAACCATTATTTCGAAAAGTTTGGTTAGTTGTTGGTTGTCGTAGCGCACTCGTCGATATGCAATGCCATATCGTAACGTTTATGAGCATAAGAAAAATACCACAAATTTACAAATATTGCCACTTTTTTATGTTTGGCTTTGTCCTATTGATTAAAAAAACTGTACCGCTTAGGGCCTGACAATTCGAAATCATGGTTTCCAATATCTGTCACGCAAATAATATCGGGGAGATAGAACAAAGGTTTTCGAAGAAATATTGTTAATTCGTTTTAGCTGCGTGAAGAACTGGCTGCATTTACTTGCAAAATTATAAAACCTGATTTTGAACATAGGCTGTTAGAAGTGTTTAAAAACACTGAAGTAAAAACGTACTGGCAACTATGGCCACTATCCCGGCCAGAAAACTTTATTTGTTGAGCATGTGTTGATGAAAAGGAAAAAGGAAAAGCGCAATGAACAACTAAAATGCCTTCTTAATTTATTTAATTTGTCAATGCTTATTCTTGGAATGCTTAACAAATTTTTGATTGCAAGTATATCTTGTCAGCACGTTACGACGCTCTATCATTCGTTTTGCCGTGAGCTCACTCAATCCGCAGCATTGAGTCAACTGTTCTTCACTCACAGTGTTTAAATCCAATCGATCATCTTCTTCTTCTTTATCTTCTACGGTTAATGTTTCAAGATCATCTTCTAGGGCTGTGATTCTCAACCTATTTTTTTAAAGCGACCAAAACTTATTAAAAAAATCAAATGTATGAAATTTTGCGACCCATGTATATTCTGATTAGGCTTAATGCTTTTGAGACCGAAAAACGGGACAGTTGTAGACAACCAGAAAATGTCTAAAACAATTTGCGAGTGTGGGGTAAAGACTAAACAAAAAAAGAGGTCTTTCGTTCTGGAACCCACGAATTTCTGCAAATTCGATCAACTTGCATATGACAAAAAACAAATCGCGGGTTTTGAGGTAGGGATCAAAAACAAAAAAAAGGTCTTCACTTCTGGAATACACAAATTTCCGAGGGTTTGGTCTGTCATAATTTATTGTTGCTTTCTGCAAATTTCACTCTTTGTAGACGCCTGCAAAAAAAAAAAAAAAACAAGCGACACAAAAAACCACTCAACCTAGAGTCGCGATCTATAGGTTGAGAACCATGGTTCTAGGGCATGTATCTCCATTACGTTTCTATGGTGAAAATCATCTCGTGAGTATCGTAGAATAAGCGCATATACTGCTGGATCAAAGCTAGATTTGAAAAAAAAAACAGAACGCGCATTATTAATCCAAAACCTGATCCATTACTACTACACTATACTACAGATACTATTCAAAGTGACAGCCGCCTGCTGAGGCACATTTTTGGTGATAAAAATAGGACTAGCGAATCAAAACTTTGAAAGCATTTTGTTTCTTGTTTAAATTCAACGTAGTTGAACTGTTTTACTATTCTCTTACAGAAAAGTGCCTGAAGGGAAAACTTCTAATATCATTTACAATTATCTGGAAGGTGGGATGTACTAGTCTATTAAATCTACAATATCCAAGTGCGAAAACAATAATGGCAATATAATTATGTCCCATAAGCATTACATTGCCGATCTTAAACAATAAAAAATAGCTGAGAAGTATTAAAATATTAAATCATATTCTTTTTCAAAGTTTAAATTTATTTTAAACGTTAACAAATCTTGCTATTAGAAGCATTAAAATTTAAACTGGTAAAGTTAATAACGTTTAGCATTAAGTTTTTAACAAACATCTACTGAATCAACATTATCCATTTGTAATACCGACATTAACACCAAAATATCGAATTAACCAATCAATTAATGGATGGAGCATAATAAATTTAATTTATTCAAAAACGAGCTGGATAGCCAGGGCTAGAACAGGGGTCAATATATAACTATATCACAAATGCAATAATATCACTGAAGCTTTTATTTTTTCAGTAAATTGCTATAAACAATACATCAAAATTGAAAAATATGCATCTTTACGTAGCTTCAGTTGTATTTACATTCAACAAGAACTAAACTTAAATTTTTGCAAAAATCGTAAACTTCTAGTTTTGTTTTGTAGCAGTTAGACTGGTCTTGGCCAGGCTTCATTCTCAGAAATGCCATAATTGGAGCCCAGAGGGGTATGAAGTTCATCAAAAAACGTTGCTACGCATATTACGCTATAGTCTAACAATTGGTAACGTTAACATTAAGGGATTTTTGTAGTTTGGTACCTTGAAGTTATTTTTTCTATAAACATAAAATACTGTTGATTTGCTTGCACTAAAAATACACAGTTTACTAGTACTGTATTTAGTCATACCAAGAATAAGACAGGCAGAGCTGGGCAAGTCCGCAAGTTAGTCCGCAAGTCTGCAAATCCGAAATTGCGGACTAACGAAAAAAAAATGCGGACATGCGGACTTGCGGTTGCGGACTATTTTTAATTTTAGTCCGCAATTCCGCAAGTTTTATGCAAATATAGATATTCCTTTCTATTTTCATAAAATATTTGTGTTTTTACCCAGTCAAACATTAAATATCAATGCAATTTTTTCGAGTTCAAGTTCCGCAAAAATATCAAGTTTTTCAAGTTCAGGCTGACAAAAGTCCTAAGTCTGCGTTTTGGCTTAATTGCTTTCTTTTTGTTGACATGCTGTTTTTTCAAGTTCGGCACAATTACTAACTTTTTTTGCGTTCAAGTTCGATTTGGAAGCTCTTGTTCAACGTATGGCTTTGTTGTTTTTTACCGTGAGTTCACAAAATTAGTTCCTGTTGTATCATTTTTTGTACTGGTAGCCAGTGCCGTCGCTACGGTGGGGCCCAGGGGCGCCGTACCTATCCTAACGACTGCTTGTGCTCCCCCATTTCGGTTCATTCAGAATGCTGTTTTTGGAGCATCACGTAACGACAAAACAACTGGCAATAATGGAAAAAGGAATAATAATTTTCAACCATAATTCTTGTTTGAAGTTTTCTCGATTGTTTGCAAAATTGCTGGCCACCAACTGCTTTACATAAACGTGACCCGATAATTCGTCTTATTTATACGCCTTTACGGATGTGTTGCGGAATAGGGATGTATGCCTACAGAAGCGTTACCGGTATTTCGTTAGTGATTATGACCTGAAACAATACGTGAAAACATTTTTTTAAAAGACCAGCTTTTTTTTAGAGCACATCAAAATTTATTCTAAGTCGCTGTTAGTGGCGCAACCAGGGGGAAGGGGTTAAGGGGGCATCAGTCCCATTTAGCCAAGTCATTTAGAAAATATAACCAAAAAAGAATAAGTGTTTAAACGTGTTTTGGACTTGACCTGAAGTATATAGGGGCTCAAGAGGCTAGACAATTTAAATCTTTCAATGACCCCTGAATTTTAGCAATTTACTGTAATTATTGATATGGTTTTAAAACGTGCTAAATGTGATTTAAATGGCGTTATAACATCGCTATTTTTGCCGAAAAATCGCAAAAATCAACCAGCAGCTGGGGGCTGTGCTCCCTTTGTGACACTCTTGAATTGCAACGGTTTGTTCAGCACGGGACCTAAATTAGACAATGTTTGTGCAAAAAACATTATTTACTTTTGGTTCAAGCCCCTCTTAACGAAACCCTGGTTGCGTTTCTGGTCGCAATCACTCCTGCAGACAGATTTTTCAAGCCATTGTACGGGCCTCATACGAAACGAGCTAATAAAAGCTGCCGGGCTTATGTGTGTCTTTTTTCAAAGATGAATACAAAATAGTAGCTTTAAAATATCAGTTTTTTATGTGCAAAAGTTCAGTATATTTTGTCGTGACCCCCATTTTCGGCTAGGGTTCTCTCACTTCGTTTGGTCTGGGGACGGGACTGCTGGTAGCGTGTGGTTATCTCGTTCCTACAGTATTTATAAAAACTAAGAACTGATAATTTAGTAATACGATAAGTGATACGAAAGTTTTTTTTTTACCTTCTGCTACGTTTGCCTTTTCCTGCTGTGAAAGAAAAGTTTGTTTAGAATATCTTGTTGTAAGCGGAAATACGGATTATGCTTAGCTATTTGATGGCTTCTCATTGCAATCCAAAGGCTTTTAATCTTCGGATCCCTAGCTTCATAGTAGCATTTTTAAGTGTTCGTCGGTGGGTTGTGCATTATGCTTCCATGCAGTTTAGGCACCCACTGTATAAGCATAAGCGCAACCACCAACCCCCCTTAGCCAAGTTACTTAAAACCTTTAACCAAAAATACAAGCTTTTAAATTTATTTTGAGTTGGACCTGAGAGTAAGAGGGGCTGGGCAATTCTTTAGTTTGCCATCCGAAAAAGCAGCTCAATAGCAAGTCGTGCTGTGGCAATTTTACTACAATCAACGTTTGTGAGTAATAATTCCTTTTATTGCGTGGAATATATCCAGCATACGCTTGCTATTCTTCCCACAAGTCACAGCTTTTGACTTATGTTTGCTAATCAACTATAAGCAGATCAGTTCAAGACATGGTTGATTGCAAAACTCTTCTACTCGGTTCATAAAATGTTGCGGACTTGCGGTGCGGACTTCAAATACTACGAAGTTGCGGACTTGCGGTTGGGGATTCAAGAATCCTGAAATGTTGTTGCGGACTTGCGGTTGCGGATTCAAGAATCCTGAAACGTCGCTGCGGACTTGCGGTTGCGGACTTAAAGCTTTTAAACGTGCAATTGCGGACTTGCGGTTGCGGATCAAGAAAATTGAAATTCGATTGCGGACTTGCGGACTGCGGACTTAAAAAAAACAACTTGCGGTGCCCAGCACTGAAGACAAGCACTAGTCACATAAACAATAAACATCCTTGAGCTTTTTTCCAACCGTATTAGAAAGTGCTTAGCAATCAAGGAAATTTCGTGCCTAGCAATCAATATTTTATATAGTTACCTCTCATTGTATATAAGCAAAAAAACAAATTTATTCTAAGGAACAACGCACAGCTGTAATTTTATTTTCATTGTATTACACAGTAGAAAAATATTATTGGTTAATGAATTAGAAAGATGTAAGACTTTGAATAATATTTACTTTTGGGCTCTTCATATTGATGTGTTTGAGATCTTTATAGTTCATGACAGTTTTTATTGTGATAGCGTTCGAGTCATTAGCAACGCAAAGTTTGGATCGCACGCGATGTTTGAGTGACATCTGACATTGAACAAAGGCATTTAGTTGTAAGTAGACATATCCAGGCACGTAGCCAGGGTTTGGAAAAGGGGGGGGGGCTATTTTGAAAGAGTGAAAAGTGTGCAAACGACCTTGACTCAAATTTTCATTGATCTTGAATCAGTTTCAGACGTTTTGTCCGAAAATTGAGACGAAATTTCTCGGTAAGCTCGGAAATTCCGAGGTTTTTTCCGCCCAAAATTAGGTGGTCTCCTAAAAAAAAAAAAAAAAGGTCTTCACCAAAATTAAGACTGATTTTTCGTCCAATTTCGCAAATTCAGACGTTTGAGGGGGGCTGTTTTCCTATGGGGGGGGCTATTTTCAGTTTTTCACAAAAAATCGGCCTCAAAAGCACAAAAAACATGCGATTTTGCATACTTCACAAGCCAATGGGGGGGGCTCGAGCCCCCCCGCCCCTCCCTGGCTACGCTACTGGACATATCTGATAATGCTTTTTTTAAGGTAATTTAAATTAGCCTGCCTGTTGGTCGACTCGATTCTTAGGCAAAAGATCTGAGGTTTAATTTTAAAGCTGATCAAACCGGAAATAGCATTGCCAACGACTCGCCATCGCTACAACATTTCTTCGTAATACAGCTGTGTAGCTCAGGCGCAATAACGGGTAGAGTAGCTAGACTTCTTTTATTTGTTACACGTTTCGACGAGATGCAGCGAGAATGCAAGAGTAATTGCAAATCTGATTTTTAATTAAATCGAAAATAGTACACTTTTAAATGAATTCTTTCAGACCTTGTTATTTAGATATATGTGATTACACGACGTGTCTCTCAATGTTTTATGGCAGCATAGCTGCTCTATTTAGTAGACCAGAAACAGGCGCGGGAGCATTGATGAAAATAGAAAAGCATTGAAGAAAAAAAGTTCGCCCTGGTTGCAAAAGTCTTTTTGCGGTCACGCGTATTCGACCGATTTGATTGAAAATATTTGTAGCACAAATACACCATGAAGATAAAAAAAGAAGAAAAAAAAAAAACTGTCAGGTTATAGTCTAATAATAAAAAGTCTGTGGTGCCAGTTACCGACGTCACAATACAACAATACGTCAGTTTCAACTTCTGGAATTGAACTTACCCGATTCAGCTGTCAAAGGTCATTTCGTACGCTGAGTTTAATAACTTTGCTCATCTTAATTTTGAAACTTTTTTGTTGATGAAAAGTTTGCTTTGTACAGCAGTATTAATCGCCACAGTATGCTTACTGCAATTCATTGTTCCAGACTCCACTGCAGATTTGGAGACTCCGCTTGTAGAAATGTGCAAAGCAAAACTATGCATTCAACGAATAGTGATTTTTGCTTTAATAATACTCGCTTTTATAAATACGAGTTCTTTTAAGAAACTTTTTTCCTGCAAGCGGTTTCTCGAAGTAAATTAGGCAGAACTAATTTTAATAATTCACTGAGACATCACGTCCAATAATCTTATTTCCACAAAATCTTAATGCAGGCGCGTAAACAGAAATTTTCAGTGGGGGCTGTTTTTTGGGCTTTGGGAAGAAGCCCCTAGATATCAAAAAGTTTGAAATTTTTTTGCAAAAACAGCTTAATTTTAGGCCTATTATAACAAAAGTTATAGCTTTCACAACTTAGCATAGTAATTAGCAGTGCAAAAATATGATTAAACTGATTGAATAAATGGGCTATATGTGCGAGGTGGCTAATGAAAAATTTCAGTCATCTTATTTACAAGCTGGTAAATCATAAAATTTCATAGCTGAAAAACTCACAAGGAGTGATGTACTTTGTCTATTTTTTATAAAGATAATTGGGGTGGCTACGAGGAGATTAATCGAACGAGATTTAAGAGAAGTTCCTGGTATTTTACTAATTCTGAAGAGAACCCCTTCCGGAATCCTGAGCTTAGATTTTTTGATTCTATATTCAGCATTCTTCAAAAAGCAAATAAATTTGATTGTTTGTTTTGGGCCATTTTTAAAAGTTATTACTGATTTGTGAGGTATATTTTCAACAAATTAGCTCCCCCTTAAATGTTTCAAAAGACGCTTTAATTATTTCTAAGTCCATTTTAATGCAAAAAGCTACCAAAAAAGTCTAAAAAAGTCCTATTTTTCTTAATTTGGTCAACAGACCAGTGGGGGGTGCGGGTGCTGTCACCTCTCTCCTCCCCTTGGCTACGCAACTGCCTTGTTGCTGTCTCCACGTCAACAATGAGTAAATATTTGACCTCGAGTGATGTACGTGAAGCGGAACACCCAAATGTTGTAATTTTTGCAAGAATTGTTGTTTCACGAATATTGAAAAATCTTTAGGAATGGAGTGGCAACTAAACAATAAGCCTTTTCGGACAAATGCAACAATTTATTTTCAACTATACTTTAATGTACACTAAACTTTTTTCATTTAAAATATAAATTACATAAAACAATTAGACTAGGAGCAAGTTACAAAAATTACAGGGTTGGTGAAGGTACATGAATATCAACTCAAATCTAAACAAATAAACAACATTGTTTAAAAGCGAAACAAAATGACACAACAATACCAAAAATTCTAACGCTGCAATAACTGCTACGCGATAAAAATTGCAATGAATAACGTTTAGTTTTGCCATAAAAAATGCTTAACTAAACCTGAAATTAGTATTTGATCGATCCAAATTTATATTCAATCAGGAGAAAGCGACCAGGGGAACTTAATTTAAGTGAATCCGCATCCGCATGGGAGCTTTAGTTTTTAATTTTACCGCTGGGTTTAAACTTTATTTTACTTAAAATTAAAATGCCAAGTAGAGAAAATTCTCACGCAGCACTTTATCTATGGTTGCAACCTACGAGACCTGATTACATGAGTTATACTAAGATCCTGCTAAAATCACGACGGAACAACCTCCTCTTCAGCTTGTTGCCGAAATGTTCAACCGTATAATCAAATTTGCACACAATTACAGGGTAACCAAAAATGCACACAATAATAATTAAAAATACTCACAATAATAGTTAAAAATGCAAACAATAATAATGAAAAATACACGAAATTGTAAATGTAATCATAAAAAAGCCAGGAATGCGTAACAACATATAGCTTGTGAACTTTGAAACAGAGAATCTGTGTCACTCGTCGTTTAACAAAAGTTTTGAGATGAAAACAGTTGTGCCGTTGTAGTCAGTAAATATAACCAAACTCTAAAAAGCTTGACATCTTTACATTAAAAAAAATGAAGAAGACATGATATAAAAGTACTAAAAACTAAAATTACAATCATAATTAACAAAGCGTAAAACCAAACCCAAATAGGGTAAATCATACCATTTTCATCGTTGTACAAATAGTGCGACAAAACAACTGATATATACATAATAACAATCTCATAGCACGCAAAATTCTACTGTATCAATAAACTAAATGTTGTTAATTCTACGTTTTATGACAACAAAATCATTCATAACATCAATTAGTGGGTTACTACAGTATACAGTATACTATACTACACTGCTACCAATGTAAAATTTAATTGTTCCAAATTTCGATTTCAAGTTGATATTTTATCACAATGGCTGTGACGCATAAATGGTTTTGTGGGAACTCGATCAAATTTATATCCGCCGCCGTTGAACACAAAAATGAGAAAACTTTTAATGCATAAAACACCTCCTGTAAAAAAACTCGCCTAAATCACAGTATAAATATCATACAGTAGGTTCACTCCAAGCAAAAACCTGACGTGTGTCCGCATTTTCTGAGAGCCAAGCAAAACTTTGGAGTCAAATTGACGTCATAACAGTGACATCGTGAGCGGATTCGAATTATGCCAAATGATAGCAATTGTTCTGAACTTTTATGAATTTTGTCTCCACCTTACGAAATTAAGTCCTTCCCCTTTTTTTATGGCCCTAAATGTGGAAGGGCACCATTTTTTGCAGCCGTCATACTCCTGACGTAACTTGACGTAGCTTTCGTTGTGCTTTTCGGATCGAAATGAATTTGGTACCAATAAATCCGTTTAAGCTCGGGCTTTGATTCGCTGCATTTGTTACGTCACTTGTGTATGACGTCACAAAGTTATAAGCGTAAATATAACCTAAAATTGGAACTTTTCGTTCTTTCGGTAACTTTAGTCAAGGGGGGTTTTGTTCGCGTTTGACACCCAACAGTTTTGTTTTGCCCGAAACTTGCTCTGTATCGTCAACTAGCTTTCCTGCATTTTTCGTTTTAATTGCTGAAGGATTTACGAAAATATCGTTGGTTGTTTGCAAGACATGGCGAACTATAACGATAAATGCAGCATTTAATAGCCTTTGTGCTTTGAGTGATACAACTTAATTGTTACGTCAATGCTTTTAAGTTGAACCTGGCTGTTCCTAAATTTTCGCCAATTTTCAGCCTTATTTGTTCTCAAGTTTGTTGGAGAATAAAGTGCATAAATTTATTCTTGTTTAGTTGAAAATTACATTAGTCTTTGGACACAAAACCCCCCTTGACTAAAGTTACCGAAAGAACGAAAAGTTCCAATTTTAGGTTATATTTACGCTTATAACTTTGTGACGTCATACACAAGTGACGTAACAAATGCAGCGAATCAAAGCCCGAGCTTAAACGGATTTATTGGTACCAAATTCATTTCGATCCGAAAAGCACAACGAAAGCTACGTCAAGTTACGTCAGGAGTATGACGGCTGCAAAAAATGGTGCCCTTCCACATTTAGGGCCATAAAAAAAGGGGAAGGACTTAATTTCGTAAGGTGGAGACAAAATTCATAAAAGTTCAGAACAATTGCTATCATTTGGCATAATTCGAATCCGCTCACGATGTCACTGTTATGACGTCAATTTGACTCCAAAGTTTTGCTTGGCTCTCAGAAAATGCGGACACACGTCAGGTTTTTGCTTGGAGTGAACCTACTGTATGATATTTATACTGTGCCTATATGCCACAAAAAGACGTCATAATGGCGTATTGTATGTTGTCCAAAAAATCTCGGTCGCAAGTGTGGAGTGGAAAAAAGCACGGAGTACATAATGTTTGAGAAAAGGAGATAGAAAAGGAGGGTTCGGGACACCACAATTTGCAAGAAAATCAAACACGGACAATAAAATTGTAAATTGCCTATAAAGTACAGTAAATATACTTGTATGTAGCTTGTAGAATGTGATTTCGTATAATATTTGACTAAACCAACAATATCGTTGTCTGATTACAAATAGTTTTATCAGAACTCTTAGTGATTTGATAAGCTTGAGGTGAATTACTCGCTGTTTCAGTATTTTGAAGTAGTTTACTGAAGCACAAAATGGTGTGCGCTAATTTTGAAACGTTAAAAATTGTTTTCAAAGTAATTTATCCACATCACTACAAGTGATTTTAATAACTTTTACAATTCGTAACATTTATGCGGTTCAAAAATATGCTACAAATTTTGAAAAAATGGCGCAAAGAATTAATGAATAATACAAACATGAAAGAGTGGCGTAGGAAAAAAATTGTCCAAAACTATTCCAAGTAGAAGAAGATATTGGACGAAAATCAGCAAAATTAAGTAATATATATGGAGTTTACTGTAAAAAAATCAAATAAAAAAATTAATTTTAAATTGGATCCACAAATGCAGCGAAGCTGATGAGTGTACCACAATTGGAAATTGCAAAATTAGTCGTTTGCTATTCGCAGATGATTTGGTTCTGCTTTCTGCCACAGAATCTGGCCTCCAGCGCGCATTAAATAGCTTTGCAGATGCATGCAACACCGCCGGAATGAAAATAAGCACGGCCAAAACTGAAGTACTTCATCTTTCAAGAAACCCTGATCAGTGCGTATTACAAGTGAATGGAGCGACACTGAAGCAGGTAGAGAAGTTCAAGTATCTTGGGGTTGCATTTACGAGTGACGGAAGGCTAGACGAAGAACTGGATACCCGCATAGGCAAGGCTAGTGCAGTATATGCGAGCTTTGTACTACTCGGTTGTCATGAAACGAGAATTGTCGAAAATAGCAAAACTCTCAATTTTCAAAGCAGTTTTTGTGCCCATTCTCACTTATGGTCATGAATCTTGGGTAATGACCGAAAGAATGCTATCACAAGTGCAAGGGTCCGAAATGAGGTTTTTACAAAGAATCGTAGGAGTTCAACTGTTTAACAAGGTGCGTAGCTCTGAGATTCGAAAATCTCTTAACATCGAACCGTTACTTCTCCGAATCGAAAGATCTCAGCTTAGATGGTTTGGCCATGTAAGCAGAATGCCTCAGGAAAGACTCCCCAAACAAGCTTTACTTGCCAAAACAAATGGGAGAAGACCAGTCGGATGACCTAGAACTAGATGGACCGATTACGTTGAGGGTTTTAAATGGAATCGCTTGGGTCTTCGCCCAAGCGAAATGATGGAGGTATTGGAAGACCGTGAGGTGTGGCGGCTCAATCTTGAGCTACTGCCCCCGCAACCCTCACGGAAAAGCGGGGAATGAAGAAAGAAGAAAAAGAAGATTTAAAAAAATCGTACCCAAAATCAAGACCTGATTAAATGATTTACAAAAATAAATCAAAAGGATAAATATAAACCGGTATTATAAGTAAAAAGTTCATAAAAAGTTGAATTAGTTTCATTTGTGGTGTTTTTTACTGTTTACTGTATTTTTAGCAAACTAGATCGGACCACAGTACGTAGGATTGGGCCAGGAACAAATTGCAAGCGGATGATTTACAACACAAAAAGTTGGTACGAATGTCCAGCCAGTGTCATCATTAAAAGTAATGCCGACTGTATTTCCTACAGTGCAGCCAGTAACCATAGATGTTTGGGGAATATCATAAATGCTTCTCACAAAGCTGGACACGTAAACTGGGATAATATAGGATAACGTATCACTCAAATAGCGCATTGCGTCATCAAACATCGATTCTACAACGTCATTTGAAATGCGATAGCCTACAACAGTCACCGTGATTTTTCCATACCTTTCATCGGGTATTGGAATTTCTTTTTGGTATTGAACGCCATTGCTTTGCAATATATTTGTTTGCCAATGATTTAAAACAGTGAGTTGTCTGGTTTTTGAAAAGAAACGAAAAAAGAATTCAGGATGTGTGTCAATGGCTGGAAGTGGATTAAAAGACAAACCACTAACTTTTAAAGCTTGGTTAGTTGTTGGTTGTAGGAGCGATTCAGATATTTTCTTTTCGTAGTATTTATCTTGCTTGTCCTGCCATGTGTGATCAGTGTAATCAATCAAACAGTAGACAGGGTAATGGTCCGAAATGTCCTGGTTTTGATAACACCGGAAGTTAAAAATTTTAGGTTTGAGTTTGTGTAAATGTGATCAATAATAGCTGATTCTTTATCATCAACTTCTCGAGTCACTCTAGTAATCAAAAGGCTACAACCTTCATCGGCCAACATCCGACAATACTCAAACATCTGGTTGGTTTGGTCGCGCATGTTTAGGTTTATGTCTCCCAAGATATAAAAAAGCTTATTTTCCTGTTGGATTTGTGAAATTGTTTTTTGCATCTGGACGCAAAATTTTCTGATTTTGTCTTTTATAGTGCGAGGGTTCCTGTAAATGACACCAATCACGAAACTTGTGTTAAACCAGTAATTGATTTCAAGCCACAAATTATCGCACTCGTCGACACGCAATGCCAAATCGCCACGTTGACAAACATAAAAAAAAGACCAGAAATTTACAAATATAGCCACCCCTTTACCTCTGGCTTTGTTGTATTGATTAGAAAATTTGTATCGCTTATATCCTAACAATTCGAAATCATGGTTTCCTGTATCTGACACACAAATAATATCGGGAAAATGGATTAAAGGTTTTTGAATTAATTCTTGTAATTTCTTTAAGCTACGTGATGAACTGGCTGCATTTACATGCAAAATTATAAAACCTGGCTTTGAACGTAGACTGTCAGAAATGTTTGAAAACTCTGAAGTAGAAACGTACAGGCAAATATGGTCACCGTCTGGGTCAAGAAAACTTATTTGGTGAGCATGAACTGGTAAACCGGAAAGTAGAAGGGACTCATGAACAACCAACTGCGTTCGTAGTTTATGCAATTTATCAGTGTTTATTCCTTGAATGCTTAACAGATCGTCCATTGTAGCAAATTTTGTCAGTATGTTACGACGCTCTATGATTCGTTTTGCCGTAAGCTCAGTCAATCCACAGCGTTGAATAAGTTGTTCTTCATTTACAGTGTTTAAATCCAATCGATCATCCTCTTCTTCATCTTGTATGTTTAATCCTCTGACACCATCTACTAAGTCAAACATCGACATTTTTTCGGCGGTGAAAATTGATTCCACTATAAGTAGCTGCCTACTGTTGTTTATGCTGTATGAGCTTTATGTAACACAGAACCAAAACGTGCATTTAACTCCAAAACTATTTCCCCCCATGACTAATTAAAAACTGTCTTGTTTTACAACAACCAGCTGAAAAAAAAAGGGTGAATCTGCTCAACCAATTTTGGAAAACATTTAGTCATTACAGTAGAACGCCGATTATCCGAACTAATTAAAACTAGGGGTGGTTCGGATAAGTGATTTGTTCGGATAATCAAACAGCATGCAATATTAGGAAAATTCATCATTTAGGCTACAGCAACATGCAATACTGCATTACGAATTACGAAAATACATCATTTACTGTACACAGACATAGTGATTTATTGTACATTATTGGTGCCGGCAGTATAGTAATCACTCATTTTTTTTGTTTTAATTTTGCTGCAGTCGTAAGTATAGTAATTGATTTAACGACTTTGGTTGAAATCGCTTTCGGATTACAGGCGTTTCGGATAATAGGCGTTCGGATAATCGGCGTTTTACTGTATTACTTTTCAAGAAACATATTAAAGCTTGTCGAAATTGGACTGCTATATTGTGATAGACTTTGGTACAGTAGTTCAAAAGAAAAACTTTCAATAGCATTCACAAATACCTGGAAGTTGGCAGCGCTTTGTCCAATACATTTGCATACCAATAGCGCAAAAAGAATGACAATAACTAAATGGTTTATATTGCAGATTTTTTATAATCAAAATACTAAATGCTGTATAGCTGATAATTGTAATCATGTTCCTTGGGATATAGTGCTTTATCTTTTCTTCTAATATATATTGATCTTAAATGTAGCTAAACTTTACTATAGATTCTATAGAGCTATGAAAATTTAAACTGTAGTCTAAATACTAACAATATTTGGCATTTAGCGTTGGGAACAACAATCTAGTTTGACTTCGTTTAGGGATTTATATTTACTTCCGCATAGCGTGGGAGTTTTTACACGTGTAGCAAAATTTCTTGGCAGTAGTAAAGCTTGTTGTTAGCCGTGGGACGAGCTATCGTTTTTTTGTAAATAGGTTAGTTTGGGTTAGGTCAGATTTGGTTTGGGTTAGGTTATTTGGGTATTCTAGTTACCGAATTGAGGTAGAGACTCCATTGTTGTAAATGACCTGTTGTGCTTTTGATTCGGCCAGTGCTACAAGTATAACAATATTGCTGTATTTCTCTATGTGGTGCTGTGCTTGCTGTTTTAGTCAGGGTCAGTTTGAGTCGAGCCTCGCCTATTTCCCTTATCTTAACCTATCAGCAACCTTAGCTAATTTCCCACTGGTACAACCGCAGTGCCTGTAAGTTACATTTGTATTTACAAAAAACGTTTTTGAGTTGCTGTAGGTCTGAAAGTTTATTAGACCTATCACACTTGCTAGAATATTTGCGAGTCAAAAGAGTAAGTACCAACTAGTACTAGTAACTGGTTAAGTAGAATAGCCTACTTCGCTTGGCTTTGACTCATTGGTTGGTGATTCCTTGCTGTTAAACTGCTGACTAGGCCTAAGTTCAGTTGCTGATATCGGCATTGGTAAGTGGACTGTGTTGGAGCCACTATAAGTGTGTTGTGTAGGCTAGTTCGTAGATAAGTTTTGATTTCTAAGTTGTGACTTCTAAAATGAGTGCAAGTGAGAGTACTGACAAGGCACAGTTGGATGCGCAGGCATCCCCTGATGCTGAATCGAGCTCCAAAGAGGCGGAAAAACTGGAGTGGAAGAAGATCTTGGTCGCTATCCAGATTAAAGTTGCCGCTGCGAAGAGGCAGTTGAGAAAAATTGACGCGGCTACTGTTGATAGTCATGAACTGGAGAGATCTACGAAAGGAATTTTGGATATTTGTGAAGCTTCTTGGGAGGAAGTCTCCATTATTCATGGAAGAATTTTGGAAGAGGAAATGCCCAATGAAGACCTGGAATCCAGAGCAAATCGTTTGGAGGATACCATTTTTGAAATAAAAGACCTTTGCGATAAGATGATTTGGCAAGCTAAAAACAAACCTGCATCTTCTTCCATTAAAATACCAGTAGATATGGATGAAGCTAGCATAACCTCAAGTCCACCAAAACTGAGCCTTTTTAATGACCCAAATACGAGTGAAAGGGAACCAAGCGGAAGCGTGTTAGTTGGCTCGCGATTAACAAAGATTAATCCAGACAGGCCTTGTACTTCTACTCAGACGGGTTCCATGCCTTTCTTTAACCCTTGTGCAGCACCATACCAGCCAGTGGATCATCATACGAGGGTGGGGCCAATGTTTTCTAATAGCGAACCTAAGCATGGTGCACGGCCTGGAGTTGAAACAATGCTTGGGCTACATTTCCTCCACCAGGACTCAGGTTAGAGCTGGAAAAGTTTGATGGTGACGTTATGAAGCTTTGGGACTTTAAGAAGAGATTCAAGCGCCATGTGGAAGAAGTTTACTCAAGCCATGAAGACCGCCTCGCCTTCTTAGAAAGCATGTGTGTAGGAAGAGCTCGGGACGTGGTTGCTGGACTTAGCTGCTTGGTGTGTAGTGAAGAAGCATACGCCAGAGCATGGGAAAGGTTAGAAAAGAGATTTGGGGAAACGTCAAAGTTGATGAATCGGCTGCGCCAAGAATTGTTGGATGGCCCATCCATAAAAGAAGGAGATGCTGAGGCTATGCTAAGGCTAAGTGACAAAATGTATCGTTGTGAGATCAGCTTCCAAGGATGGAATAAGGGTTGGATGTTGAATAGCCAAGATCTTATGTATTCACTGTTTGAGCGCTTGCCATATAGAATAAAATCTCAGTTTGTGGGACAGAGTACGGATTCCGGACATGGAAGTTTTAAGGATTTGCGATTACTGATTGAGAAGGCTGCTGCTGAAGCTGAGAGTGAGTTTGGGCGACTTCTTCATAAGATGAAGGATAACAAGATTGGAAACCAAGCTCGCCTTACGAATCGGAAGGGCCCTGTTGCCAACCAGCGTGTGTGTGCAGCTCAGCAAGCAACCTCGGAGGTGGTCTCTCGATCTCAGGATAAAAGGCAATGTGTTCTTTGTGAGGACAATCACTTTCTATGGCAATGTGAAAAGTTCAAAGGTCAGTCTATTAAAGAAAGGAAGGCAGTTGTCAAGGAGCATAGCTAGTGCTACAATTGCCTTGTGAAGGGCCATCGTGTTTTATACTGCCGTAGTAAGCTGACTTGTCGAAGGTGTAACAGAAAGCACAACACATTGTTGCATGAAGAAAAGGAAAACTCAAGCAAGTCGACGTTGTCCAGTCCTGGCAGTTCAGCTGAAAACTTGGAGCCTGAAGAGAAGCCTTCACTCTGTGCAGCAAGCAAAGCCAGCGAATTAATGTCTAGATCAATCATGAAGGTGGTACCAGTTAAGGTGTGGGCAGTGAACCCTGAAGACTTTACCCACACTTATGCCTTTATTGATGAGGGCTCAAATGCTAACCTATGCGCAGCAAGTCTTGCACAAAGATTGGGAGTACCGCTTGCTGCCGCAAATGTAGAATTGGTCACCACCAATGCCACTTCTCAAATGAAGAAGAAGGTGAATCGTCTTGCAGTCCAAGGGTGTAATGAGCGACCATCCTTCTGGGTGAAGGACGCCTTTGTGGTAGATGAGATGGTTGATGTGAATTCAAGCATTCCCACAAATGATCTTGTTCAAGTTTATCCACACTTAAAAGATTTGACATTTCCGGAGCTACAAGAGAGAAAGGTAGAACTTTTGTTGGGATCTGATTTACATCAAGCCTATATCCATCAGGATGTGCTTGTTGGTGAACCTGGAGAGCCCTGTGGGCTAAAGACTGCCCTAGGTTGGACTATTTATGGGAAAGATGATGGCAATCGAGAAATGCCTGTTCAGCCAGCAATCGATTTAGGCAGACCTCGTTTGATGGTAAATTTTGTGAATCAAAGGTTGGAAAATGAGAGCTCTTGCAATCAGATATTGAAGGCCTTTGCGAAAGACTGCGAAGATGAAGAAGCTTTGTTTGAGTCTGTGCCTTTATCGATCGAGGACAAACGTGCCCTCTATATTTTGCATAGCACTGTAAAAAAGGTAGAAGGACACTATTCCGTAGGATTGCTTTGGAAGGAAGATAAGGGTAAGCTTCCTCAGAGTCGGCAGCTTGCTGAGAAGCGGCTGATGAGTCTAAAGAGACGTTTTGTAAGTGACCCTAAACTTTTTGAACAGTACTCACTAAAAATGAATGAATATTTGACACAGTATGCTGAGCCAATTCCTGATGGTTTAGTGCCTAATCGCGAGTTTTACATTCCTCATCACTGTACTGCTGCCGGGACCAAGTTCCGAGTAGTTTTTGACTGCAGTGCTCGGGTTGAGGGAGAGTCGTTGAATGATAACTTGTTACAAGGCCCCGATTTAACTAATAACCTTGTGGGGGTGCTGTTACGTTTCAGGCAATTTCCAATTGCAGTAGTTGGTGATATAAAAGGAATGTTTTCGCAGGTTCTAGTAGATGAGCAGGACAGAGATGCATTGCGCTTTTTGTGGTTCAAGGATGGGGATTTGAAGCAGCCACTTCAAGAGCTACGGATGCGTTCACATGTGTTCGGTGCGAAGTCCTCACCTTGCTGTGCTGCATTTGCGCTGCGCCAGACTGCACTTGACAACGTGGTTGATGCCGGGAAGGATGTTGTTGATACGGTGGTAAGCGACATTTATGTTGATGACTGGTGTAAGTCGTGCTCTCATCAGCAGGAGGCAATAGAGTTGATTAAGCAGCTTCGTTTGCTTTTAGCTAGCGGAGGTTTTAGACTAACCAAGTTTCTTTCTAACAGCACGCAGGTTCTTAGCAGTGTTCCACAAGAGGACTTGGCCCCGAAGGTCGACTTGTCTGGAGGACAACTCCCCGAGCACAAAGCTTTGGGTGTCGTGTGGGATGCCGAATCGGACGTGCTAAAGGTGCGAATCGGGCTAAATGAAAAGTCGTGCACTTGACGAGGTCTCCTGTCAATGATCGGACAGACCTACGACCCGCTGGGAATCATTGCTCCCTTTTTACTACCTGCGAGGCAGCTCATTCAACAAGCCTGTGAAGCTAAGCTTGGGTGGGATGATGAGATAGGAACGATTCCAGGCTTGGAGCTAAACTGGGCTGATTGGTTCGGGTCTCTGCCTGAACTCGGTTATGTGCGCTTGAACCGGTGCATATTGGCTGCTGACAAACAACCAGCTAGAATCGAACTCCATACGTTCACGGACGCCAGTTCCGTTGGTTACGGTTCGTGTTCATATGCAAGAATAGAGTATTTTGATAATTCTGTACAGTGCTGCTTTGTAATGGGAAAGTCTCGTGTTGCTCCTGTGAAACGAGTCACTATACCTCGCTTAGAGTTAGTGGCAGCAGTTCTTGGTGCCAAACTGTCTGATTTAATTCGAAAGGAGCTTAATGTGAAATTTAATGCTGTGTATTTTTGGACTGATGCATCTGTTGTGTTACGTTATATTCGAAATTCGTCTGCAAGGTTTGACACCTTCGTAGCCAATCGGATTGAGCTGTTACACACTTACACTTCTGTTGACCAATGGCGATATGTACCGGGTACCCTTAACCCGGCTGATATTGCTTCCCGAGGTTTGTCGCCCTCCAAAGTCAACGGGGCGACATTGTGGTTCGAAGGCCCACCATTTCTTTTAGAATCTAGGGACAACTGGCCGAACTGAACCTGATGTGCGAAAGGCCAAGAGGCAATGCTTCACGAACGTGTGTGGAATCGAGAAGGACTCAATCTATCAGTTGTTCACGCGCTACTCAAAACTCGAGAGACTGCAGAGTGCGGTAGCATGGTTACTACGCTTTAAAGTATACTTAAAATGGAAACATCTGCGATGCCCAAGGCCTCTGACTGGTCCCCTGACTGCGGAAGAGGAGCGTAACGCGCTTTTAGCAATGATCAAAGTGGCCCAAGAGCAAAGTTTTGCTGAAATTCTCCATCAACTGCCAAACCAAAACACTCAACAAGCACCAGAAAATGTGATTTCAGAGGCAATGCTCAAAAAATCACCGAAATTGAGGCAACTCCAATCTCTGAGCCCCTTTGTTGTCGACGGATTCCTGCGAGTTGGAGGAAGGTTGCGAAACGCTTCATTGCCGTTCGATACCAAACATCCGATTTTGCTGCCCAACTATCATCCTGTAACTGATCTTTTACTGATGAATTGTCACGAGAAGGAAGGACATTTGGGAACAAACCACATTTTGGCCGAAATCAACCGACGCTATTGGATAATTAGTGGACGATCTGCGGCGAAGAGAGTGCTTAACGCGTGCATGACGTGTCGCTTTTGGAACGCAAAGGCAGGAAAGCAATAGATTGGGAGCTTACCAACCCCACGATTGGAAGCTGCCCGGCCATTTAATTCACGAGAAGCTAGTCATGCAAAACTCACGCAGGGAGCCGCATTCAAGCGTAACGGTACGTCGCTTACGCGATGTTGGCGGTAAGTTGAATTTCTTTGGGAAGCAGTTCAAGGCAATTCTTAGAACAGTGCGAGTACTGCAGTGAGCACTGTAGGCCTACTACTGTTGTCTGGAGCTAGCATTAGAAAAAGTTACGGTATGCAATGCAGTAGGCCTACAGGGCAGACTGATTGACAGATATAGGTAGAGTTGATTTGGGTTAAAAAAATTATGCAATGCAGTAGGCCTATAGAGCAGACTGAGTGACTGATATAGGTAGAGTTGATTTAGGTTAAAAAAGTTACGCAAAGAGTTGGTTTAGATGTATTACATACTAAATTATTACACGTAGCAGTAGGTAACAACAGAAGAACAGTAGCCTAGCCTTACTCATTAGGCTAGTACTGTAAATCTGTAAATGTATAACTCAAAACTGCAAGCTATGTTGCAACAGTGCTGTAGCACTCACTGTCAGTGTCAGAAGTGAGCCAGGCAGGCTACGGTATTTAATTTTAACAGTTTAAACAATACTGACAGACCTTTTGTAGAAAAGTTTATTACAGCTTAGTTAAAGGGCAAGGTAAAACCTTTGGTCATCTGATGAAGTGATTTGGTCAAGTTGAATAGTTTCAGTTTAGTGATTAGCCTAAGCTATAAAAGTTACTTTTCAACAGCTTGAGTTTCATGTTCCAGATTTACTTATCCAGCATTAGAGTAGCCTACCGTCGTTTGGTAGAATTAAAATAATCAAAATAAATGTATTGCCAATTCTTCATTTGTATGGCCTTGTTACTGTCTTATACATTAGTTGAGATTGTAAAAAGTTGTTTTAATGGAGAATCTGCCAAACAGTAATGTAAAAGCAAATCTTTTTCGAAAATAATTTGATTTAAAATCAATATTGGCTGGGTAGCCATCTTGTTTATATAACTAAACTAAGTAAACATAATACGGTAAGTGTTATCTCAGATCTTGTTCAAATACTGTTTGAGAAAGATAAGCTAGTGGTCGAATGAATAAAGCGTCTGCTACCAAAGCGATATGCTCGGGTTTGATTTCCGGTCGGGTCAAACCAAAGACTAGAGAAATTGGTATTCACAGCTTCCCTGCTTGGCGTTCAGCAATTTAGGGGACAGTGTGAAGCCTCTGCTGTGTGTGGTAGACAGGTGGACAGGTGGCAGCTTGACTCGAAGACTGAACGGCCCCTTCACTGTCTCCTGGCCAAGGCATCTTGGTGAATGAAATTTAATACAATTGCAATAGTTATTTTTTAGTTTAGCTACCGTACTG
This sequence comes from Trididemnum nubilum, assembly GCA_963965965.1. Taxonomy (NCBI): domain Eukaryota; kingdom Metazoa; phylum Chordata; class Ascidiacea; order Aplousobranchia; family Didemnidae; genus Trididemnum; species Trididemnum nubilum. Next base: position 23,827,895 of record OZ014469.1, on the reverse strand, counting down.
AACATGGCTACTCAGGCGAAATGAATTTTACATGCACAAATTATTTTCCAAAAGGATTTGGTTTGACTGATTGGCAGACTCTCCATCAAAACAACATATTACAATTTGTATTCATTGCATTCTTTTCATTTTTGTCTTACTGGTAATATTAGAGGTAGGATATATGTGATGGATGAAAGCAACATTTACTGTATAATGAATGCGGACTTTGTGTTGACAAACTACTCAACTGATACTAATCAACAATTCAGCAGTGTTATCAAGCTACTAATTGATCTAACAACAGGCATGGAGATACTAGTGCATTTTTCTTCAAAATATATTTATCATTTTAAATAGTATACGGAATGCAAGTTGAGTTTGTTGAAAAGGCTCGGCTTCTTATTATTCTGTCACCCAAACAAGGATATCCCAAAAGCATTTACAGTATTATCATGACAAAGAATTGATTCATTTCACCAAAAAATTTGATGTAGTGTTTTATTACTTTTGATTCAATTCAGATGCTTACTCAAAATAACTTTAAATCTAACCTAAAACGTACTGTAATCTTAATCTTTAAAACAGCAAATAAGAAAGAGTGCAGAATATTTCTTTTTTTTTACTTTCTTTGATTTTCCATTAATTTAGTCACTCTCAGTCTGATATGGCTCTGCTAAGCTTTTAATCAATCGTGGCATTTCAGTAGTAAATATGCTTCATTGGCATATTTTAATTTGAAATGAGCAAATTCATCATAAATAACCAATACTTTTTGTAGATTTGGTCTTGCAGTATGTTGTTTTGCTGAAATCATTAATCTGATGTCTGATTGGAGTTTGAAGTCCTGTTATGCGTCGAGAAGAATATTGGCCAACGACCTGTTTCTATAGTCCTGGTGTATGTATTTTTCTTTTTGTTTTACATCAAATTTATATATTCTTTTGAGTTAGTATTGTTCTGTTGTGTATGGCAAAATTTAGTCCACTATATTTGTTCTGTGTAGTCAATGTGGAGTTTAAGACATAGTAATTAGTAGAGACATGGTACAAATCCAGAGTTACCCCACTTTGTACACAACTACAAATATTGATGTATCAGAGTTTCCATAAACTATTGTACTTATGTACATATGATTTTACAAAATCCTACTATTTTTCATTGAGTACAATAGCTATCACACTCTACTTGTGTTGGTTTGTTGCTAAACATATATTAAGTTGCTTGCTACTGGGGTATAGATGTTCATTTGAGAATACCAAATCCTACAAAACCGCTTCCTATTTGGAACCGGTGCCGTTTTTAGAATTCGGTTTAGTTGTGAAGAAAAACTGCAAGTAACAAATTTGTTTAACCAAGCCGGTCGACCGCGTTGAAAAGTGTCCTTTTGACGTGGATGTTACAATGGCATGATTTTCTTCAGCAGGGCTAAGCCCCACCTGGTTGCGGGCCTGTTTCCTTTTCCTGAAAACAACTAGAAATGACTGCTAAAATGAAAACAAACAATTCAGAGAAACTGATGAAACCATGGCAGAATAAGAATATCCAATCAATAATCATGTGATTTATAGTGCTGTAATTCTTGTACTGGCTATGATTCATTCATTGAAAATGAAGCTAAATGTTGGACTTTTTTTGTTTTGCAGTAGTCGAGTAGTTAAGTGCTGAATTGATATCAAAACAGCACTGACGGCCACTTTTTAGATTTAGGATTCGGAATTCTGGATTCTGTAAAAAAGATTCAAAACTATTCTTCTTCTTTTTTCTTCATTGCCCACTTTTTTGTGAGGGTTGCGGGGACAGAGCTCAAGATTAAGCCGCCACACCTCACGGTCTTCCATCACCTCCATCATTTCGCTTGGGCGAAGTCCCAAGTGATTCCATCCAAGATCCTCAATGTAATTGGTCCATCTAGTTCTAGGTCGTCCGACTGAGAATTCTGGAATACATAATTATTCTAGAATACATAATTATTCTGAAATGAACATTCCTATACTGGGGTTGAAAAAGATTTAAAAATCATGTTGTTTTTTCAAAAAAGTTAATGACAAGGTGAATGTAATTTTTATGTTTTAAAATATTTTTGTGATTTTGAAAGTTGTTGATTTTGTTTTTTGTTTTTGTTTTTTTGGATGGGGAAGGGGGAATAAATTAATTACACTTTATTTTCTTTGAGCAACTTTATAAAAACATGAGGCTCATTTTTGGTTTAAGAACAATGCCGGCCTGAGCAACATATAATAATAATAAGAATCAGAAGCGTTGCTAAGAATGGTGGCACCCGAGGCGGGATTTCGTGGTGGCACCCTTTATCGGCCAAAATATAGGTGAAGACCAAAAAAAAAAGCTCTCTGCCAACTAATCAGTGGGTTTTCGGTCTCAAAACAAAAAAAAAACGACCAAATGGTGTCACCTCAAAATGGTGACACTCAGGGCGGGCCGCTCCCCCTTAGCGACGCCACTGTTAAGAACAACCAAACAAGAATAAATTTCATATCAAAAACAAAACTAAACTCTGTACTGATTCGAAACGATCAAGTTTGAGTGATTTTCTGGCATTTACAAGCAAAATTGCACCAATTTCGAAAGTATATAGTGATGTTGCGCACTGCATGTTATGAAACGATCGCGTGGCCCAGAGGAGCTCTAAGGCCTTCACCGGTTTGGTCTGCTTTGCTAAAATAACCAGAGAACTTTTCAACTAAAATATGATATTGTATTTAACAGAAATAAAAACAGACTTCCACACGGCATTAAAATTAACTGAAGTTTTGGTACGTTGAATTAAATTAGAAAACTAAAATTGCCATGTGTTGACAGTACGCTTGAAAATTAGGAATGAAATTAAAAAACCAGGTGTCCGGTCAGTCGTTTCTTTCTTTTCAGATTGCCATCAGCAAAAAACTAAAATTCGCAGTAACGTAAACAACGAATGATCAAATTATATGCAAATAAGGTGTAATTTTGCGACGCAGCAAGCTGAAATTTCCTGCTGCTCGCAACAACGCATGAAGGTGAAAATACGAGTCTTGGTGAAAAAATAACCCTGTAACAAAACACAACACAAAGATATAGGTTCGATTCCAGGTAACTACAAGCAAAAAAGGACTGTGCTGAAACACTGCACAGGCAACTAGAATGTTTTTGGTGCTCATTCAAATAAAAATGCTTGCTTCTTCGCTTTTGCAATTTTACGATGCTGGGTAAACAGCGAAAAAAGCGTTTGCTCAAGCATACAGAGCATTGGAAGTACAACAGTTTTATGTAATTGGTATCGATGCTCTCAAAATTTAAGAACAAATGAGGGTAAAAATTGGCAAAAAATTAAAGAACAGCCAGCCTCAACTCAAAATTTACTGGTTCTTATAACTAAAGTGCATTGAAAAATGTTTTTGAAATAAATATTTAATTGGGATATGTTGGGCAAAGTTTTAAGTCAACTCTTGTGCTGCACTGTTAGGGTTGATAATTGCATTGTGAATCAAAAGAAACTCTAGTATGTTTCATAAAGTTTAGATGAACAATTAATTGTTTAAGATAGGTTAAACGCTCATTGAAATGCTTTCAATAATTTCGAATCCTGTTCAAGTAAATAGTCTAGAGTTCACCTATCGGGAGGTCGAATTTAAATACAGTCAACAAAAATAACTGTATCGAGTTGTCGTTGGGAATTAAATCTGATCAAGAAGACGGCTCCATCCTAAACTCGAGTTTTGAAGATGCCAACACACTAAAGTTTAGAGTTTCTAAAGTTTTCAAAGATAATTAAAACTTTTTTCGTAACTTTAGTGCATTTCTTACGCTTACAATGATAGTAACTGACTGAACCCTAAAAATAGTTTACTAAATCTTGTTACCAACTAAATAGCTCTGTTTCTTTTCATGGATTGCATAAAAGTACTGAGAAATGTGAAATGCTTTCTACCTAGTAACGGCAGGCTCTGATCTTATCGAAACAGTTAAAGGGTAAATACGAAATGCTTTTGCCTGCGCAAATCTATTTTTTTCCATGAAATAAAAACCGCTTCCAACAGGCTCAAGTGAAATTGAGAACGAGGTGTGGTTAGGATTTTAAACCGCGAATCAGAATAGTTGCGTGCGCACTGATTGGATTTCAGCAACCATTAGCCAATGGCTGAATCGCTCTTTGGTTCGAATTGAGTCTTACTTTTTGCTTTGCATTTTCTATTTGGCTGTGCTCTTGTTGGTCGGGATCGCTGAATTCTCTGCTCCTGAGTAGGAGTGTTTCTTTGCCGTATTGCTTTTGAAACATGCTGCTTAATGCGTTTCTGAAGCCTTTGGGTTGTGCGACCTACGTACGGACTGATGGAAGCGGTTTATATTTTGCGAAAAAAAAAACAGATTTGTGCAGGCAAAAGCAGTTCGTATTTACGCTTCAATTGTTTCGATAAGATCACTGCCCCTGTCACAAGATAGATTGCATTTCTCTTTACCATTGATTGTGCAATCTTCTTAAAATAAGAAATGTGTAATTGTGTGTATTACGTTTTTAGCGAAATGCACTTTTTTGTTTCAGAGCTAAGATAACACAGAGCAATATTCTTTCTCTTAATGCTCGTCGATGACCATCGTAAAGTTTGGTTAGTCTCCACAATGAAATGACTGTGCCCTGCGGCCGAGTGAAGAATGCCAAACATGTCCACATGCGCATATTCTATACCCTGCATTTTTGGGACTGTTGTGAAGATTTTTGAATAATACCATTCACCATACCTAGCGTTTATAATGCTGCGTATAGGGAGTGCTGTAGTACATTTCATTGCATTGTATTGCTTGTGCAAACAATTCTGGATATGTGGTAGAAATTATTTTGCAGTTGGACGTTTTTAAATGTCAAAAACTTGGATCTGCCATTTAGAAACTAATGATTTATCGTATCACAAAAGCAGACTTTAACGAAACTCCGACCTGAGCGAAAATTTGAAAGCGTACCGGTGATAAAAACTTGGAAAGCAAGATTAGAAAGTTGTAAACGTGGGACGAGAGTTCCTTAAATCCTGCTTTAAAAACTTTCAGTTTTTAATAAAATAAATCTTCATTAGCATTTACGGTATTCGCTCAAGTCAGATGGTTTTGCTTTAAGTTTGCACGTACAATGCGACCCTTAGTCTAGATTGTGGACTACAAGGTTTATGCACAGATAATGCATTTGTGTGGTTGCTTATATGGGTCTTACAATATGTTCATTAAACCATTATTACTCGAAAATACGTAGTTCTTGCTGACTGTTCTTCATGCCTGATGATGTGGCTGACAATTTGTTTGTGCTGGTAAATAACATACCGTTTAAACTGGGTGATGACAGTGTTTAAGAGTCTAATTCAAAATATAGATTAGGTTAAACGTAAAAAGAAATCAACGTAAACAGCAAAAGTATATGAACAGCCAAGAAGCTTACCGGCATCCACGAGACAGGCATTATTATAATAAAATAATGTGCAAGTTGTTGCGCTAATACTACCATTAATGGCAGAATGCCTCTTTAATCTATTTGTGGCTAGTATCTTTTTTATTTTTAACTTTCATATTGTGTTTCTATGAAAGCTTAATCAACTTTGCAATTGCAACATTAATTTAATAAACGTTCTTTATCACTCTTGCTTAGAAGTACTCAATGATGTTGAAAATTTTTAAACCATACTAACATTTAAAACCACCGGTACCATTTTCATAATGCAAGCAGACCAATATTTTAGGTGAAGCAAAAAAAAAGATACTGACAGCGAAGATACGGAGCGTATTTTCAGGCTATAAAAGAGTTGATTCTTTGTAACGTTAAAGTTAAATGCTAGGCAAATGCCTGTAAAAACTGAAAAAGATTTTAATTACAGTAAGAATTCGGTTTTGTTTGCTTTTTTTTAGTGACGTAAATCCGGCTTGCTGTTGAGTAACCCATCAGAATCATGTTAGTATGGATGGTGGTAGCTAGTTTTGGTAATCAAATTCGTGGCTTACTATTGATGGCGCTATAATGGAACAGTTTAGCGCATTTTTAAACTTTTGTAATTTTAGAAGTCTATTTTGCAGGATCTTTGTGATTTTTTGTATTTCGTGTGGTCATTAGCGGCTTATCGCTATGATTATTGGTTGCTAGGAGTTAAAATGCGTTAGCAGTTGTTTTCATTAAATTATTTCGTAGATATGTCATTTAAACTTTAAACTAATGATTTAACTGGCCTCAGTGTAACGGTGTAACTTTGATCGAGTCTTAATTTGCATTTATTTCGACTTGAGCTGGTGATGTTAAATATTATTTATAAATAGTGCTTAAACTAAACATTAATCGGCCATGTGTTACTTCTGTGACATAGAATTTTACGTATTTTAGGATATGGATGAATTTACGATTTGAACCAAAGCTAAAAACCGGTCAAAGTGGACAATAGCGGGCAATGGACGATGAGAATTTACAAAAAGCGTAACTTTTCAGATCCGCTGAGCTATGTAAGCTGCTTAAATCGCTCCTGGTAATTACCAATTAAAGCCAAGGTATCTACAAAAGTGTTACTTAACAATCAAATTCTTTAAATATGCCCACGGAAGGAATTATACGTTGATTTACGGTAACGTCCAATGCTTTGTAATCGCGTTTTGGCGGGAAAAAGCTATGACGTAGCTGCAATCCATCAATAGTTTTACAGTAACATGCTAAATCAATAATTACGATAAAATGCGTTGAATGAAAAAATGTGCATGATGTTTTCAAGGCAATTACAGAAATATGCAACAAAAAACATTTACCAAATTCACACACATTAATCAACTTCTTATCCTGGACATTTTAACATTGGTTGGAGAATAAAATTTTTTTGCCCTTTCGAGATAATCGAAAATGAAATCGGAAACTCAAAATTTTTTGAATCAATTAAGCTCCGAACAGCGCCCTCATGTGGCAAAATTATAACGACGACAACTTATAAACTGCTCGATGAATTTTGATTTTTTTCAATCTGCATCAAATTTGAATGGTTTTCTTATATCCAAATATAAAGAATATCTGAGAGAGTGAGTTACAAAATTTTGACTGTCATGTAATGAAATGACCCTAAGGTTTGCACACAGGGTTCGACTGGAGTAAATGTACGTTGGCATCGTTCCCTAATTCTTGCACTGAATAAAATTGCTATCGTAAAAATACAGGAAATTAGTTTTATTGTTTATTCTAATTACTTCAAAACCAGCCGAAAAGACTTGCTTTGCAAAAAAATCAATATTCCGAACGCGCGTCAAAAGCTCCGGATTTTTCGATATTTTACACAAGCAGAAACTAATAACCGAAAATTACGATCAGCAACTCAGTAATTTTCAGTCTACTGAACTCCATGTCATTAAGGTTAAGTGCTCATGATATTTTACAGCGTACCTTAAGATTGTAATTAAGTACTGTTTTGGTCAGGAGACGGCGATTTAAAGTCAAGGTACCACCTGCCTATCACAGTATCACGTATGGTGGAAGCATCATACGCTTTTATTGGTGGACGTCAAGCAGGAAAGCTATGAATATCATTTTTTAAGAGTCGAAAATCGTAAAAAACGATTAAAATTTTCGTTCAAAAATCGCTCAGCCTGATGCTATGCTATAACGAAAAAAAAAAAAACGACGGGTATGAATAAAATTACAGCATGTTGTCTTATAATTGACTGGATTCGTACAAAAGATACCCAAGGACAGCGTAAACAATGAGGGAAATCGTAAGCGTCCGAGCATATTGCTGATTTATCTTCAACACTCTTTTGTAGTTGTACGCTGTAGCGTATTTATACTGTTAAAATTTTAATTTCTTGCAACCGCTAAAAGTTGAACAAGTAAAAAATGGAACTATATGCATTTTAAAATTTTCTTAAATTGATGTTACTTTTATTTATTATTTTAAAGTTTTTGAGAATTTTGTAAGACACGAAGCTCATTTCTGCTGAAAATGAAAATTTTGAGCAACGCCAACCCCAGCATAAAAAATATTTTATTACACGGGCCAGTATACAATGCATTTGTAAATCAATCAAGATTTCTCACCCTTTACTATAATGCCATTGTTGATGTATCTGAATACTAGACTAGGTATATTTCAAGAATCATCATCTATACTAAAACACAATATTTAATCAAGCATGAATAAATTTGTCTTTTTATTCCTCAAAAAAGTTTAACAATTAATGATGCTGAAATTCGAAAACATTAAAGAACAGAACATTAGAACATTCTGCTTCAATTCAAATTTACACGTATCACATACTCGTATTGCGTACATGCTGGGTCGCTTCCCTCTTCCATACTCCGATCTGTGATCTGCTTAACATACAAATTACTCAACACATGGCGGTGATTAAATCATTTTTCATAGTGCTGGATCGCTTCAAGAGATTTTCGGGCAGCATGCAAAATCGTGTAAAAAACAATCACTCACATTTTTGAGCCGGAGAAAGTACCAAATAGACAGGCCATAATTAGCAGCGTAGGCAGAATTTTCTTAACGTGGGAGCAAAGAATGAAAATCTACTGGATGCAGTGAAGACCTTTTTTATTTTTGGTCATCGCCTAAATTCGAACGAAAATAGGGAAACTTTTCTTTTTATCTTCGCCTAAATTCGAATTACAGCAACTACGCAAATAGGGAGAAGATCTGTTTTTTCTGACTTCGCCTAAACTAAATGCGAACCAAATAACTACGAAATAAGTATGAAAATCTTTTTTTGGTCTCCGCCTGACTTCAGATGAGCAGAATTTATGAAGTGAATTCTCTGGGTTACAAAATGCAATAACAGTACGCCTCAGGAGCCTGGACCCAAAAAAGACCATGGCCCGATGCCCCCCCTGTCTACGCTCTGCCACAATCAACGTTTGCATCGAGACCTCCAACTAACCAAGCTCACGGTATTTTTCAGGTTTATCTTTAACATCTACTCTAATAATTATTGTACATTGGTATTTCAATTCCACACTGCAAACGTTGCGTAAAAACATTGCGATACCGCGGTGTTGCGGTAACAAACCAAAATGCAAAATGGCTAAAATTCTCCAACTTAGAAAACAAAATGTTTTAAATGTAAAAAATACTACAAAAAACAAAATGTATTTAAAAAATAAAACAGACTCATTAAAACAAAAGCAGTGAAACAAAATGCAGTATAGTCAGCAGTGCTGGACAAAAGCCTACAGCAACTTATTGAACAGTACAATTGACTTCGCAAGTACCATAGCCGAGAGAGACATAGAGCGACCCTTCATTGCTTTGGTTCTCCTTCCAACAGAACAGCCACGTTCTGAAATTATTTTTTCAGATTTCGCTAATCGCAGTATAACAGTACCTTCCTGCAAAGTAGTATAAAACAACATATTGCAGTGTTTGGAAAGGTTGACGATGACTGTTAATTATTTTTATGTACAGTAGCTACACGCATGTAGTGATGAATGTAGTTTGTGAAAAAAATAGGCACGACAAGTAGTATACAATATTCTTTTTTTAATTCAAGCAATGAATTCAACAAGCTTATTTGAAAAGTTATTGAGCAACAACAAACATGTAGCCCCTTTGCTGCCGGACTCGACTGTAGCATTGCAAGGACCTACGTGCCGTGCGCGAGTAAACTTTTTCTTCGCTATAATGCAAAATCTCTAACAGAATGTCCTGAGCGTCACTAAAACCTGAAAACGTTCAACAACAACAAAACCGAAATCCTTGGCTTTTGCAATTTCGTTTAGCTGGTATAAATGGTATAATGGGGGCTATAAGCGTTAACCTCCCTCATAAATCGACCCTTGTTGCAGCCAGAAATAATACAAAATATCAAATCTTTCATTATACTCGCGGTATTACGCCGAAGCGTGTAACGAGTTTGCGGGGGGCCCACCTCCGCGTCATTGCGCCTGTGGGCAACACTGTGTTTGATTTGACCAGCCCGAGATTTGAACCTCGGACCTTCCGCTCCAGAGACGAACGTGTTACCGCTCGACTAACAGGCCGGTAATAAAATTTGCAGTTCTGAAAGCGCAATAAAATTAGTTGATAATACAATATAAGATCAACAAATTTTATTGCGCTTTCAGATCAACAAATTAGCAAAAAAAAACAAAACGGTAGATCAGTTTCGAAAAAGTCCTCCACCCAGCATACCCCTTCTTAGAACGGCCCCTGAAACTTACGTTCACCAAAAAGTTACGATTTGGCAGTTTCCATCACTTTTATAGCAAATGAAATGATTTCAGAAACATTTTTATAAACGTCATTTTTCCTGACATTCCGGCACTTTACGATATCGGCGATTTTACTAGCCCGGCAGCGAAAGGGCTAGTGAAAGAATATTGCAAAATACCTCATTCTCTAACCACTTTCCAAAATAATGTTTTTAAACTCATCTCTATAATCCAAGCATGCATCTGAGCTGTAATGCAACGACTTGACGTTTTTCAACTTTAGATACAGCTCCACCGCTTTTAGTGCCAAAACACCACAGTTGGTTACTTCTTGTTGTCGCGGGTGCTTCTCAAATCTTATTGAAAAACTTTTACAGTTGGTAGTAGATCATTCTAAACAATTTGTATTGTGATGAAAATCGGACTCTGTCATTGTCATATACAGTAGGTACAAGTATAAAACATAGCAAACACATTAATTTAAATTTTCAATGACTACAAAAAAACCTGTTTAAACAGTGTTCAATCAAGTTTACAATGGGTGCCCGATGGAAATTCAACAAGACTGCCCGCCCAGCGCCAATCCATTTTGTTTTCGTGCGGGGCTTTATATCTTGATTATCACCACACGCACCGCACTAATACTTTGCAATGCATCATGCAGCATTTAAGTATATGCTGCCTGACTTGTATTGACAAATCTCACACATTGGTACAAAACAAAGCAATTAAATTAATAAATCGCACATTTACGTGCAAGAAGAAGCAAGAGACTCAACGTCCACACAGGCGGAGCCATAACTGTCGGAGGCCATAGAGTTTGGTGCTATCTCAAGGCGCATATCAGAATTAGTGAGTTGAGTATAAAATTAATATATTATGCTGCACAAATATGCAGCACTTTAAATTATTAGCCGCAATTGCCGTTGCACCTCAAAGCATGCTTTCAAACTGCTTTGCTATTCCACATACGCTAAAGGTTAGGGGGGATTACGTAAAAATCTTTGCATATCAAAAAAATCACCCTTTTAAATTATGTTACCTATTTTTCGAAAAGGGTTATTTTAATGGGGTTCCCATCTTTCCGGGCCAAGGGGAACATTTCCCCCTTAATACAGCCTGGATTTGTTACTTTTCGCTTATGGACAGAGCAACTGCAACTCATACGTATGGCGTTTTTTAGGCAGTGCTAGGCAGCAATTTTGATGTATTTTTTTTTTTTTTTGAAATTTATTTTCGCTAATTAACTACTGCTTTAAGTTCATTGACTTACCGCAAATTAGACAAAATGGTACCGGCAATAGCACCCTCGTTTCCCATCGAATCATATAGAAAGACCATGCTGTCTTCTTTTATCTGTCAAACAAAACCATCTGTATAGCTCATCGGTCCTTAAACTGGGGGGCGCGTCTTCCTTGGGGTAAGGAAAAAGTTTTTAAGGAAGGCATGAAAGGTGACAAACTTGCTAGAATCTGCGACTTACTATAACTACGAAGCTGGATGAAACACGAGAAAATCAGAGGATAAAAAGTAGCTACGCCTGGTGGCAGATATCGTGCTGCTTCTATGATGTAATAAATCGTTGCAATGATAAAAATGTTTGTTCATAGCAATAGCGACCTCTAAAGTAACTCCATACCTAGGCTAAATGGTTTGGCAAATTGAGAACGAGTGTTTTTGATATTGTGCAGGTTTAAATAAGCAGGAAAAAAGCAGGAAGCCTTTTGAAAAATATAAATTTCTCAACTCTTTCAGTCCCTTCACACTGGTAAATTTTAAAAACTGTTTCAAAGCATGCTTATTTTGGTTAAATTTAAGTGCCCCTTAGAGTATCATAGTTGCGCCACTGCTCCTCTTAAATGCCTCCAAATGCTGGAGGCGTAGAGCAGTTACTTTACAGCTATCTCATAACACACTTACGTCGGAGCTTATCTTCCAGGTTATCGCATCAATGATCTAAACACAAATATTCCACGTCATATTTACTGCGATATTTACTAGTACGTAGTATATAATAAAAATCATTGCCAACAGCTAACAGCAAGTACAGATTCGCACTGTACACCATATACCTTCGTGATCTTATTCAAATGTAGAAGTTTTCAACTTCATAACAGAATTAAATTCAAAAGCACGATCAAAAGTTTGTATTACCGGTAAAGAGTACTACACAAAAGCTAGAATTCAACTGATTTAAAAAACTGCTGCATCGAGGAATGGTTATTATTTTCTTCAACTCAGAAAACGACAAATTCTACATTATGCTGTGGACAGGCTTTTTCATCAGATAGAGTTTCTTAAACAAAACCACGCCATTCTCAACATACCACATCATCCAAACATTTGCCATCTTCAAGAGTTGCCATTGATTGATCATTAATGGAAAATCTTCCCACTGTGATTGCATGTTTTGATGATTCTGTAAACGGAAACATTAAAAGAAATAACCCTAAGTAATGCAGAAATAGAATGCATTTCCACAGTTGCACTGGATTTTGTAGTTGCACTTATATGCTGTAAACACTCAACCCGAAAATAGTTTAACATTTCTATGAAAAAATTCTAATAAATTTAAAACGTCTAAAAAAATTCTAAATCTATTAATTGAAAAGACAAGACTGTATGCATGATATTTCTATTTCTCCCGCTCCAGGGACAAACGCGTTACCGCTCTATCAATTTGGCACTCATCCAATGACAGTTACGTACAGCAACGAACACCAAAGAAGTAAAATAACTTACAATATGATAATTCTGTTGAAGATTCCTTTTCGAGCTACTTTTGCAGTGATATGGCCGCACGGCACAGTCATTTCATTGTGGAGACTAACCAAACTTTACGATGGTCATCGACGAGCATTAAGAGAAAGAATATTGCTCTGTGTTATCTTAGCTCTGAAACAAAAAAGTGCATTTCGCTAAAAACGTAATACACACAATTACACATTTCTTATTTTAAGAAGATTGCACAATCAATGGTAAAGAGAAATGCAATCTATCTTGTGACAGGGGCAGTGATCTTATCGAAACAATTGAAGCGTAAATACGAACTGCTTTTGCCTGCACAAATCTGTTTTTTTTTTCGCAAAATATAAACCGCTTCCATCAGTCCGTACGTAGGTCGCACAACCCAAAGGCTTCAGAAACGCATTAAGCAGCATGTTTCAAAAGCAATACGGCAAAGAAACACTCCTACTCAGGAGCAGAGAATTCAGCGATCCCGACCAACAAGAGCACAGCCAAATAGAAAATGCAAAGCAAAAAGTAAGACTCAATTCGAACCAAAGAGCGATTCAGCCATTGGCTAATGGTTGCTGAAATCCAATCAGTGCGCACGCAACTATTCTGATTCGCGGTTTAAAATCCTAACCACACCTCGTTCTCAATTTCACTTGAGCCTGTTGGAAGTGGTTTTTATTTCATGGAAAAAAATAGATTTGTGCAGGCAAAAGCATTTCGTATTTACCCTTTAACTGTTTCGATAAGATCAGAGCCTGCCGTTACTAGGTAGAAAGCATTTCACATTTCTCAGTACTTTTATGCAATCCATGAAAAGAAACAGAGCTATTTAGTTGGTAACAAGATTTAGTAAACTATTTTTAGGGTTCAGTCAGTTACTATCATTGTAAGCGTAAGAAATGCACTAAAGTTACGAAAAAAGTTTTAATTATCTTTGAAAACTTTAGAAACTCTAAACTTTAGTGTGTTGGCATCTTCAAAACTCGAGTTTAGGATGGAGCCGTCTTCTTGATCAGATTTAATTCCCAACGACAACTCGATACAGTTATTTTTGTTGACTGTATTTAAATTCGACCTCCCGATAGGTGAACTCTAGACTATTTACTTGAACAGGATTCGAAATTATTGAAAGCAATTCAATGAGTGTTTAACCTATCTTAAACAATTAATTGTTCATCTAAACTTTATGAAACATACTAGAGTTTCTTTTGATTCACAATGCAATTATCAACCCTAACAGTGCAGCACAAGAGTTGACTTAAAACTTTGCCCAACATATCCCAATTAAATATTTATTTCAAAAACATTTTTCAATGCACTTTAGTTATAAGAACCAGTAAATTTTGAGTTGAGGCTGGCTGTTCTTTAATTTTTTGCCAATTTTTACCCTCATTTGTTCTTAAATTTTGAGAGCATCGATACCAATTACATAAAACTGTTGTACTTCCAATGCTCTGTATGCTTGAGCAAACGCTTTTTTCGCTGTTTACCCAGCATCGTAAAATTGCAAAAGCGAAGAAGCAAGCATTTTTATTTGAATGAGCACCAAAAACATTCTAGTTGCCTGTGCAATGCGCAACATTACTATATACTTTCGAAATTGGTGCAATTTTGCTTGTAAATGCCAGAAAATCACTCAAACTTGATCGTTTCGAATCAGTACAGAGTTTAGTTTTGTTTTTGATATGAAATTTATTCTTGTTTGGTTGTTCTTAACAGTGGCGTCGCTAGGGGGGAGCGGCCTGCCCTGAGTGTCACCATTTTGAGGTGACACCATTTGGTCGTTTTTTTTTTTTGTTTTGAGATCGTAAACCCACTGATTAGTTGGCAGAGAGCTTTTTTTTTTTGGTCTTCACCTATATTTTGGCCGATAAAGGGTGCCACCACGAAATCCCGCCTCGGGTGCCACCATTCTTAGCGACGCTTCTGGTTCTTAAAGGCGGTGAATCATCCAGCCAATTCCAGTGGTTTACGATAGCTAAAATTGAACTATAAATTTTTGATATTTTTTGCTTTAATTTTGGGACTGCGGTTGCAAACGTATTTAACTAATACAAAAAGATATCCCCTGACAAAAAACTTTTTGGAAACTCTGAGTTTTGTTCTTCCCACCAAAACTACAGTTCTCTAAACTATTAGGCCTACTGTAGTCATGGCGAGACAAACAAAACTCAGAGTTTCCAAAAACTTTTTGTCAGGGGATATCTTTTTGTATTTGCTAAATATCTTGGCAACCGCAGCCCCCAAATCAAAACAAAAAATATCAAAAATTATAGTTCAATTTTAGCTATTGTAAACCACCGGAATTGGCTGGATGATTCACCGCCTTTAATATTATTTTATGTTGCTCAGGCCGCCATTGTTCTTAAACTTTGACCATAAATGAGCCTTATGTTTTCATGAAATTGTTCATAGAAAATAAAGTGTAAATGATTTATTCCCCCTTCCCCCCCTAAACAAATACAAATTTAACAACTTTCAAAATCACAAAAATATTTTAAAACATAAAAATTACATTCACCTTGTCATTAACTTTTTTGAAAAAACGACATGACTTTTAATTCTTTTTCAACCCCAGTATAGGAATGTTCATTTCAGAATAATTTTTAATCTTTTTTTCCGAATCCAGAATTCTGAATCTTTAATCGAATCCTAAATCTAAAAAGTGGCCGTCAGTGCTGCTTTGATATCAATTCAGCACTTAACTACTCGACTACTGCAAAACAAAAAAAGTCCAACATTTAGTTTCATTTGCAATGAATGATACAAGAATTACAGCACTATAAATCACATGATTATTGATTGGATATTCTCATTCTGCAATGGTTTCATCAGTTTCTCTGAATTTTTTTTCATTTTAGCAGTCATTTCTAGTTGTTTTCAGGAAAAGGAAACAGGCCCGCAACCAGGTGGGGCTTAGCCCTGCTGAAGAAAATCATGCCATTGTAACATCCACGTCAAAAGAACACTTCCCAATGCAGTCGACCAGCTTGGTTAAACAAATTTGTTACTTGCAGTTTTTCTTCACAACTAAACCGAATTCTAAAAACAGAACCGGTTCCAAAACATTCGGTATTCTCAAATGAACATCCCTACCCCAGTAGCAAGCAACTTAATATATGTTTAGCAACAAATCAACACAAGTAGAGTGTGATAGCTAATGCACTCCATGAAAAATAGTAGGATTTTGTAAAATCATATATACATAAGTACAATAGTTTGTGGAAACTCTGATACATCAATACTTGTAGTTGTGTACAAAGTGGGGTAACTCTGGATTTGTACCATGTCTCTACTAATTACTATGTCTTAAACTCCACATTGACTACACAGAACAAATATAGTGGACTAAATTTTGCCATACACAACAGAACAATACTAACTCAAAAGAATATATAAATTTGATATAAAACAAAAAGAAAAATACATATACCAGGACTATAGAAACAGGTCGTTGACCAATATTCTTCTCGACGCATAACAGGACTTCAAACTCCAATCAGACATCAGATTAATGATTTCAGCAAAACAACATACTGCAAGACCAAATCTACAAAAAGTATTGGTTATTTATGATGAATTTGCTCATTTCAAATTAAAATATGCCAATGAAGCATATTTACTACTGAAATGCCACGATTGATTAAAAGCTTAGCAGAGCCATATCAGACTGAGAGTGACTAAATTAATGGAAAATCAAAGAAAGTAAAAAAAAAGAAATATTCTGCACTCTTTTTTATTTGCTGTTTTAAAGATTAAGATTACAGTACGTTTTAGGTTAGATTTAAAGTTATTTTGAGTAAGCATCTGAATTGAATCAAAAGTAATAAAACACTACATCAAATTTTTTGGTGAAATGAATCAATTCTTTGTCATGATAATACTGTAAATGCTTTTGGGATATCCTTGTTTGGGTGACAGAATAATAAGAAGCCGAGCCTTTTCAACAAACTCAACTTGCATTCCGTATACTATTTAAAATGATAAATATATTTTGAAGAAAAATGCACTAGTATCTCCATGCCTGTTGTTAGATCAATTAGTAGCTTGATAACACTGCTGAATTGTTGATTAGTATCAGTTGAGTAGTTTGTCAACACAAAGTCCGCATTCATTATACAGTAAATGTTGCTTTCATCCATCACATAAATCCTACCTCTAATATTACCAGTAAGACAAAAATGAAAAGAATGCAATGAATACAAATTGTAATATGTTGTTTTGATGGAGAGTCTGCCAATCAGTCAAACCAAATCCTTTTGGAAAATAATTTGTGCATGTAAAATTCATTTCGCCTGAGTAGCCATGTTCAGTACGGTAGCTAAACTAAAAAATAACTATTGCAATTGTATTAAATTTCATTCACCAAGATGCCTTGGCCAGGAGACAGCGAAGGGGCCGTTCAGTCTTCGAGTCAAGCTGCCACCTGTCCACCTGTCTACCACACACAGCAGAGGCTTCACACTGTCCCCTAAATTGCTGAACGCCAAGCAGGGAAGCTGTGAATACCAATTTCTCTAGTCTTTGGTTTGACCCGACCGGAAATCAAACCCGAGCATATCGCTTTGGTAGCAGACGCTTTATTCATTCGACCACTAGCTTATCTTTCTCAAACAGTATTTGAACAAGATCTGAGATAACACTTACCGTATTATGTTTACTTAGTTTAGTTATATAAACAAGATGGCTACCCAGCCAATATTGATTTTAAATCAAATTATTTTCGAAAAAGATTTGCTTTTACATTACTGTTTGGCAGATTCTCCATCAAAACAACTTTTTACAATCCCAACTAATGTATAAGACAGTAACAAGGCCATACAAATGAAGAATTGGCAATACATTTATTTTGATTATTTTAATTCTACCAAACGACGGTAGGCTACTCTAATGCTGGATAAGTAAATCTGGAACATGAAACTCAAGCTGTTGAAAAGTAACTTTTATAGCTTAGGCTAATCACTAAACTGAAACTATTCAACTTGACCAAATCACTTCATCAGATGACCAAAGGTTTTACCTTGCCCTTTAACTAAGCTGTAATAAACTTTTCTACAAAAGGTCTGTCAGTATTGTTTAAACTGTTAAAATTAAATACCGTAGCCTGCCTGGCTCACTTCTGACACTGACAGTGAGTGCTACAGCACTGTTGCAACATAGCTTGCAGTTTTGAGTTATACATTTACAGATTTACAGTACTAGCCTAATGAGTAAGGCTAGGCTACTGTTCTTCTGTTGTTACCTACTGCTACGTGTAATAATTTAGTATGTAATACATCTAAACCAACTCTTTGCGTAACTTTTTTAACCTAAATCAACTCTACCTATATCAGTCACTCAGTCTGCTCTATAGGCCTACTGCATTGCATAATTTTTTTAACCCAAATCAACTCTACCTATATCTGTCAATCAGTCTGCCCTGTAGGCCTACTGCATTGCATACCGTAACTTTTTCTAATGCTAGCTCCAGACAACAGTAGTAGGCCTACAGTGCTCAATGCAGTACTCGCACTGTTCTAAGAATTGCCTTGAACTGCTTCCCAAAGAAATTCAACTTACCGCCAACATCGCGTAAGCGACGTACCGTTACGCTTGAATGCGGCTCCCTGCGTGAGTTTTGCATGACTAGCTTCTCGTATTTAATTCCGTGGGAACGGATTTGATGGGCCCCATTGATGTGATCATCGGCCGGAGTAGTGTAAAACGCTACGTTTGTATATTCAATTGCATGGCTACTAGGGCCGTGCACCTAGAAGTGGTTCCTGCCCTCGACAGTGGAGCTTTTATTCAAGCTTATCGGCGATTTTGCAGTAGGAGAAACGTTGTTCCTGCTGAAATTTTCAGTGACAACGGTGGGAACTTTGTTGCTGCAAAGAAAGAGCTGGACAAAGAAGTGAAATGGCGCTTTAACCCCCCAAGAGCCTCGCACCAAGGAGGGTTTTACGAGATCTTCTTCAAAATTTTTCGCAAGATATTCCGAACTGTTGCATCAGAATCGACCCTCACCGAATTTGATCTTTTAACTTACGTAACTGAAATCGAGCGCATTTTAAACAATAGACCAATAACAAATCTTCCAGCCAATCCGAATGACTGCACTGCGCTCACACTAAGTGCCATCTTGACGGGATCTCTAGCTGACGGTTCTGATTCAAGGGAATTCAGCAAGGCTGACGCTTATCGTCATGCTTGGAGGAAGACCAGGTATCTAGCCAATAAGTTTTGGGACCAATGGACAAAACAATACCTCCCGCTGCTGCAGCCGAAGAAGAAGTGGTTTGGTGCCGAGCGAAACTTTGCAATTGGAGATCTGGTGCTGATGCTGGACGAGAGGATGCCAAGAGACCAGTGGCCAAAGGCAATTGTGACTGAAACCTTGCCGGACAATGCAGGTCTCGTAAGACGAGTGCGCGTGAGAACTGCCGACGGAACTGTGTATGCGAGAGACATTCGAAAGCTGTGCCTCCTGGAAGGACACTTAAAGGGTTGATGACAGACTTGACTTTGTAGGATGCTAGTACTGTACCGACTGTTAGTGCATAAATGTTCGCTAGTGTATTTTTGACCTTCGAACGTGATTAAGGAAATACGTTAGTGGTTCAGTTGCTTCTGTTGATATGTGCTTGTGCGTGCTATTTAAAGATTGTTGTTCCTTGTGTTTTGGAAAGCGTCAGTCGAGTGACCGCCGCTTTGAGGGTGGGGATGTTGGGAACAACAATCTAGTTTGATTCCGTTTAGGGATTTATATTTACTTCCGCATAGCGTGGGAGTTTTTACACGTGTAGCAAAATTTCTTGGCAGTAGTAAAGCTTGTTGTTAGCCGTGGGACGAGCTATCGTTTTTTGTAAATAGGTTAGTTTGGGTTAGGTCAGATTTGGTTTGGGTTAGGTTATTTGGGTATTCTAGTTACCGAATTGAGGTAGAGACTCCATTGTTGTAAATGACCTGTTGTGCTTTTGATTCGGCCAGTGCTACAAGTATAATAATATTGCTGTATTTCTCTATGTGGTGCTGTGCTTGCTGTTTTAGTCAGGGTCAGTTTGAGTCGAGCCTCGCCTATTTCCCTTATCTTAACCTATCAGCAACCTTAGCTAATTTCCCACTGGTACAACCGCAGTGCCTGTAAGTTACATTTAGTTTTTGACAAATGAAAATTTTAATGACTATCCATTTCCTTACTTTTCCAGCCAAAAAAAAAACACAATAAAAGTAATGTTGAAGCTGAATTAAATAATTTCGCTCCAACTCAGCATTAATGTGAGCACTAATCCGAACAAAAAATGGTTCCTCTCGGTTTTTTCGTGATAAACCAATGCGGAAAATTGCTTTGTATTTTAAATCAACTTGACTTTGAGTCAAATTTATTCACAAACAACACCCAAAAATTTGAAGTTGCTTAGATGGCGGGAGTTTTACCAATTTTGAGGTTTGCCAAAGTTACTTTTCGAAACATATTTTTTGGCTCACTCCTTAAAAGCGGACTGAAGGCAAAATACCAAAATCAATTGGGATATCTAAAGTAAGAGCAATTTGTTTACACAAAAAAACAAGTTTTTGCACTTCTGTTCCAAAAATATTCTCCTTCACGTACCACAGGCCCAATCATAATTTTTATTGCCAACCCGGACGTTTCAATGTAGTAGCCTAGTGCGCAAAGGCCTATATTAGCCTATAAGTTAAAATTCCTCTTTGGCTTAGTTTAAATGCGGCGTTTCCTAAGAATGGAACTTTAGGATGGCGTCCCGAATGTTATCAACGTCTGGGTTGCCAATAAAAATTATGATTTGAGAGGCATCTATGTCGTGTTTGACGTGGAATATTTCAGCAACGGATCGATCAAGAAGGATGGAGTCAACGCCAATCTAATCTGATGCGATTGGTCTAACTTTGGAAAGTCGATTGATTTTGCCTTTAGTTCTCTTTTAAATGATGTCACAAGACGTTTTTATGTCTTAACCATTTTGATTCGTGCATTTTAAGATTTAGTTTCAAAAAACTAACCCTATGTGCAAAACTTAAGACACTATTGAAAATGACGTCATTAAAAATGGTTGTGACGTCATAACTCAAAACCAGATAAAATGTTGGAAACACCATTCCACATACCAAATTTAGTGCTCCCATGACATCCAGTTTAGGAGTTAAATGGGGCATTTTTGGCGCTTGGCTCCCGCGTAAAATGCGTTGATCAAACAGCCGCATAAAATAAGGTTAACACTGATTAATTAACACGCCTGTAAAAGAAGCGCTCAGAACGCTTTGCAAAAACCGGATTAAATCTTGTTTTATGCTTTTGTTATAGTTTCTCCTAGTTTCGCCAACCTGCTTCTTTGAACAAGATTCCTTTTACAAAGCTAATGATTATTTCTGAAAACTTATGGTCGGGAAGTAGTTTCAAATTCAAGTTTAATTTACCGAACGCTACGAATATGCGCGGACTTGAAAAATTTAACACCATTAGGTCATTACAGTCTATTGTACCTAAACAGCATTATGAAGTTTCAGGAGTATATTTCAATAACTCAACAAAAACAACTAAGCATGTCATACATTCGCATACATCAAAAAATATTCTAAAATAAAATTTTAGCCTAAAGAATTTGACATTGACAGCAGTGCTGGTGCGATGTGGACAGGAGGTGAAAGTATAAAACATACGTACGAGTAAAAATAATAATCATACGGAAGACTCTTTTGGGCCGGTTTTGAATGGCCGAAAAATAACGTTAAATTTTGCTGATTTTGATCCTAGTAACGAAAGTCAAAAATGACTAAATGATACTACTGAGTAACTTAATTACTGCGGCATTACATTAAAAATTATAGGCAAGCCTTACATCCATTCCATATTCTTACTCTAAAACTAGCTCTTGAAGGCTAACCCTAATAACGCACACCTTAACTCAAACCCTAAATCTAGAAGTGGATTTACCATATGGCACTATGTCCCAGTGCCAAAGGCCCCGCACAATCTACTGTAAATAAATCTGGCTCTGCCTAAACCTAACCGTTAAGAAACACCGATAAAACGAGCGTAAACGTAGTTGAATATTTCCAAATGCAATTTTTTATTTTTTAAACTACTGCAGTTTTCCAGTTCCATGGCTATTTTCAAATCACAGCTATAAATAAAACGATAAATTCGGTAATCCAGACTCAGGGATAGTCTATTACTCGGCAAACAATCACAAGCGCACGTCCCTCCTTACAATAAACAAAAAAAGATAATAACAACAATAATTCATTAATAGTTGAAGGGAAGTATGAATTACAAGATATTCTAAAAAATTTCAGCGATGGTCAAAAGACAAGCTGCCGACAGAGACAACCAGTCTATAATGTACCAGTCTTCAGAACAATGCGATAGAGCTTGCAATAATCACTTATTTATGCACAAACACCTATGAACCAAGCATTTTGCGTCAAACTTATAGCTTAAAATGTGGTTGAGTTTCTTTTTCAACTGTTAAAAAAATAATGCACAATATAGTCGGTGACGATAAGTCACCTCTTGTGTTAGCTGTACACTGCGTGTAGTTCCGATACGTACAACTTTATATTATATACCAGCAAGAAAATATTAACATTTAAAACATTGTACCTCAAGAAAAAAGAAGTTAAGATTATGACAATATTTGTTTTTCGGGCTCGTCATAATGATAATTCGAGTCTTGACTTGATTTAAATCAATTTTAGACCACGGTAATTAGCAAGCAATGTTTGGGTACCTTTCGCACCACGTTTTTATGTCCCACTAATTGGCTAAGTATTATAAAGTCAAAAGGACAAAATGTTAATAATCAGATTAAATTTTTCAGTAAATCCGCAATATTGAGCCGAAGCGTGTAACGAGTTTATGGAGCCCATCTCGGTGTAATTGCGACCGGGCAACACTGACAACACTGTGTCCAATTTGACCAGCCCGAGATTTCATTTTCAGACCTCCAGCTCCAGTGCAGAACGCATTTCCGCTCAACCAACCGGCGCTCAAAATTTTAATTAATAAGCAAAATGTTTTCTCCAATAAAACGTCAAAAAGCTTAGCCATAAGTGGAACTTGGAAACATGATATTCGTTGGTAAATAATATTCTAGATAAATGGAGGTAATGTTTCCAAAGCGATGGGAATAATTCGCCTGCCAATGGAGTAGGAGGTCTAGGTCTAATTACCAGCTCAATCAATTTGGACCGGATATCTGAATCTAGTTACTGGATTGATCAAATGGATACAGGGTTGCCAAAGGTAATTGTAATTGTAATTGTAATTGTAATTACATTTTATTCACCAAGTTGCCTTGGCCAGGTGACAGCGAAGGGACCTTTCGGTTTTCGAGTCAAGCTGCCACCTGCCCATCTGTCTACCACACACGATGGGGCTGTCCCTTGAATTGCTGAACGTCAAGCAGGGAAGCTGTGAATACCAATTTTATAGTCTTTGGTTTGACTCGACCGGGAGTCGAACCCATGTCTACCGCTTCAGTAGCAGACGCTCTATCCACTCGACCACTGATCGGTTAATTGCATTGCTGCAACATTTCTTTATAGCCCAAGGACAATAATTCCGGGATAGGCCTAACCAATTTGTTCTACGCTTCGGCAGAACATATTATGTAGGCTATACACTGTAATGATAAAAAGACGCAATTTTAAACCACGGTATTATTTGTTTCAAATTTATCAATATAAATGTGGATCACATAAACGTAGCCAAGGGTGCAGGAAGCCCACCCCTTTCCTCCCCAATTGAAATACAACCAATGATAAAAATAATAACAACAAACCCTATTGTTTCTTTAGTTTCAGTTTCTTCTAGCATTTTTGCATGTGCAAAAGTAATTAACAATGATATTATACAATTATAAATTAATTTCGACGACCAAGGGGCAGAGTCCCCTCAAGTTAAATTTTGTCGACCGATTTGAATGTATAACTCGGGAAAAATTCAGGAATCTTGTCCTAGAAGTTGCAACCTCAGGCCCTCATCTAACCTTTTTGATGCAATAACGATCAGTAACCATTTGCTGTATCAACTTTAAGAAGCAACAATTCACTTTCACCACGCCAGTTTTTAAGGCAAAAAATACTTTTGAAAAACAGAAATATTAGCTAGGGGAAATGCTTAATGACCAAATTATTGAGTTTGAATTGAGGGGCCTGGGCCCCCTAGTCGTATATGTAATTCATGCAATTTATTTCTATAACTGGTTATATTCAACACAAAACAAAAGGTTTCAAGACAAATCTTTTAATGAACTAGTGTTTATTGCTGAAAATATTTCAGGAAGCACTGTATCTTGCTTCCGAGCACCTAAGCTACAACACTTATCAAATTTAATCCGAAAATTCAATATTTTAAATGTGATTTATGTTCTTGACCTATAGTAAAGGGAAGACTGAACAATATTTAATTCTTTCAATCAGCTTCCAAATCTTAAAATTTAGTTGCTTCAAATGGCTCAAAACACGTGAAAATGTAATCAAAATTGCATTAAAATAGCTATTTTTTTCAAAAAATTACGGTAAATCGCTAAGCGGCTTTGAGTTTTGCCCCAAGACCCTTTCTGTGATACGTTTAAATTACAATACTTTACTAACTTCAGTTTGAGTCCTCCCCTTTAGCAAAGTCCTAGCTACATGCCAATGCATGCTGCAGGCTCCGTAGCTTCTGATTCTCCATTCTGTGGTATCTTTGTCCCCTAAAAAGTCCTATTTTTGAAAAATTTTGATGACGACAATGCATGTGACTTGCAGTTTTCCCCCCCAAAAATCAAAAATCCTCGCTCCTCCTATGCAACTAAATTCATGTAAGGTAATCGAATATTTTGACCCGCTCTGGTTACGCGATTTGTCAATGGTCAGTTTGCACAGTTGAATGATATAGGGTAAAGGCTATGCATTATTGCTTTACACATTACAATTGTATTTTTTTGGTAAGTAAGCAATTAAGAGACAAAAGATCTGCTTATTCGTAACCAGCTTGCACAGAAACCGCCACAGTTGGCCTGCTGTAACCCAGTGCTGGAGACTGTTTTCTGGATTTTTGTTGACTCAGGAATTTGTTTATTTCGAGATTTTGTCAATAATGGGTTGTTTGATGGGTCGCGATTGCGAACTATACCGCCATACTATTTAATTCCTTTCAGGGCTGTTCATTTTTGATGTACGCCCTCCGCATTGTCATGACTTAACAAACAAATTTTTAAAGTATCGTATAAATGCAAATCTATTTTGGTAAATATATAACTCTATTTATTATTGCGAATTGCACCTTTACATTATTTGCTAATGGCGCAACCACAAAGCGCTGGTCCAGTCTTGCCCGAGGGTAAACGGTGTTTGCCTCAAGTGATTTAGCAACATCAAACATTACACGGCTAAAAACTACCTTTTAATCTAAAGACCAGCTTTGAGTTATTTTGCGTTGTATAGTTGTTACCTTGAAAAATGATTTGATATGAAATATCATAGATAATTGTTGATAGTTAATCTTTTGAAACAGAGGTCGATGATATACACAAGCAAAGTCAGAGCATACTACAATACTGATAAAAATCGCAATAAAAGGTAAAAAGCACAACAGTCTGTTTCGTCCTATAAAGGACTCATCAGGTGCTTATGAGCTTTTAGTATGAAACAAACTGTTGTGGTTTTAACCTTTTACTGTGATTTTTATAGTTGTATGGAATATGACATTAAACTTCTAATCGGCTGCTACTCATGTTGTTGTTGAGAGTGTAGGAATAAGGTTTGGATGAAACCTGATCCTAATTAACTTGATTTAGCTTTGATGTCTCCAATGTAACACCTCACTTTAGTTGAAAACAAATTCTCGTTTTTATTGTTTGGTAAAGCAAAAAAAAATGTAATCAAGGAACTGAAAATTCCATAGATGCTGCACGCTGTTGATTTCGGTTTCACGTTTGCAACCAAATCTCGTGATAAAAAAAATTGCAAGATCGCAAGTTTTAAATCAGCGCGAGTTTAATAAAATGCTGTATGGCTGCGCGCTGAAAAGGGTTCTGCGCAAGCACAAGAGACCGGGTTTAAAATAGCTCAAAGTCACTGTATGGCTCCCTCCAAGATTTACGAAAGAAAAGAGTGAACCTGACAAAGGGTATGGATCACAAAACGATAGAAAAGCTGTCCGCAGCAACCCAACCACGTCTAATTATAGAGGTGTGCACAAATAACATTTTACCAAAACGTATAGGGCGACTATTTTCAAACCGCTATAAAAGCAGGGCAAGATGCACAATTTACAATTTTTTTAATTTTTTAAGCGCAGCTTAATTTTCGCAAATAGCTTTTTGATTCAGTTGAAGCGCAACGCAACTTTTGTATTTATGAAACGATATTTACAGTCAAGTAAAAGCGATGCCTTAGTTTCGCAATTGGCATCACAAAGCACAGAGTAAATTCTACATTTTGCTATTTCCGACAGAAAAGGAGTAAGACAGAAAAACCGCCGACATTTGATAATCTTATAATTGAAATAAAACAAAATTAAGTTCAAAGTACGAAATTGCGGAAAATAATCCGCAGCAAAATTTTAAAATGTCTTTTCATTTCACGCAGCTTTTGCAATGTCTTTGCATAAAAAGTTAAAATAAACCTTCCGCAATTGCAAAAGTTGCGCTTTGCATAAATAAATCGCGCTTTGCCCACCTATTTCCATTTGGAGCACCGCTTTCTTCAGCTTGTACCGGCGTGCAAAGTGCATTTGGTTAAAATAAACGAAAATACACTCTTGCGCCAACGATTTTATGGCCAGTGTAGATCAGGCCCAAGAGTCGTATATCGGTCCAGAAATTTGAATTTAATAGAAATTTAAGACGTGGTTTTGATTAAACGTATTGAAAATTGTTGCTTCAAGGGCCCCTTTCAATACATCGTTTTTTCGTTGCTGCATTTTACTAACTAAGCAAAAAATTTTTTTTCAAGATGACAAGTCCTTAACTCTGTCAATTGGGTAAAGAAAAGCGCTGAGGACACCGTCTCCAGATCCAGAAATATTTCCGTCGCCTCATTGCAAATTTTTGTTTTCGCGACTGCTATTTATACTGTAGCTCTAAACTTTCAACGCACAGCAAAATGATTTTTTTAGATTTTATTAGAATTAGGTTTTTTTGCTCAGTTGGAAATGCTTTCCGAAATTTTTGAAACTTGCAGATGCTACTTCTCAGCAAGTGACAAAATCATTTTTCATAATACATGAGCAATTTTTCCCGCTCAGGCCAAATCGAGACTTCTAAACTTAAAAAAATTCAACAAACCAATTTATCGAGCGATAACGCATTTGTCCCTGGAACAGGGGTCTGAGGTTCAAATCTCGGGCCGGTCAAATCGAACGCAGTTTTGCTGACGGTTCGTCACCGCTGCAGCATTTCTTTGAAAGGAGCTACTCGGTACTAATGACGCGGAGGCAGTCCCAACTAATTTGTCACACGTTTCGGCACAATACAGCAATTATAATAAAAGGTTTGATTGAAAGTTTTTATTAGTTTATTCGGTGGATTTGTTGGTTCGTAGGCATGCTGTATATCATCGCTACGTATGAATTTTAACAAATATTAATTAAAATTGATCGATTTCGCATCTAGATGAAGGTTTGCGCTATGAGAGCTTGTGAGCAAACACTATAATTATTTAAAGAACAACACAAATCAAACTTAGCAAATATTTTGTTGCAATTTATTCCTTTAGGATGCTTGCGAACGAAACAATTACGGTATAGAAATAGTACCAATCAATCATAAACTTTTTGTGCACTTGAGTACCATTGTGTTTTTTTATCAAATGACCAGCAAGACAAAAATTCAGTACGCCCAACATCCAGCTTATCAAACAAAAAGGAAATTAATAGTAACATCAACCCCGTATACACCAGTTTTGATTTCGTCACAATAAGCAAATATTATACTCCTACGCCGGGCTGCGAACTCGAACTTCAACTCGAAAAGAATTCGATCGTTTTGCCGAACTCGAAAAAAATAATTACCGTGAAATAACTGCTCGAATTCGAGTTTATAACAAAAATTAAAAATTAAAAAATTGTCAAAACGAAATATTTTTTGTTGATAATGCCGTGCAAATTATTATTGTAGTTTATTAGTTTATGCGTAGAAAAACAGCATGTATACAAAAAAGAGCAATTAAGTCAAAAAGTAGACAGTATTTTTGCCAGTCTGAACTCGAACTCAAAAAATTTGATATTTTTGCCAAACTTGAACTCGAAAAAATTAAATTAGAGAACTCGAACTTGAACTTGCGCTTTGAGCTTGAACTTGAACTTGCGCTTGAACTTGCGCTAGACTTGCTGAAATAGGCTAAACTCAAACTCGAACTTGAGTTTGAATAAAAATTGATCGAGTTTGCATCCTGCCCGTACACTTAGCGCTTGGACAACAAATGTGCCACAGTCCACAGCCTTATTAGAGATGATGCGACAGAATTGTAAACGGGCCGACTAGTTAGGCTCGAACCCTAAAAATTATCCAAATCACAAACCAGAGCCGAAAAAGTCAAAAAGTTAAATTAGATGCATACGGTTAATTGAAAGCGCATACGGTTAAATTTCACCTGAATTTGCTGTGACTTAATCAAACTACCTATTACTGTATATTGCGAAGCAAGAACAATCAATGTGAAACGGTAATGTTTTTAATGCTAAAGTTATGTCTTTACTCGTATTTGGTGCTGCGAAGTTAGTTTGATTGTGTTTTTATGGCTAAATAGCTTTCTTACCTACATAAAACGCAAAGCATATAACAGACTCGACTTAATCTGGAAACTTTGTCAACCTTAAGCTCAAACTCAACCCGACTTACTTCGATATGAATCTAACGTTATAAGAAAT
Source organism: Trididemnum nubilum (assembly GCA_963965965.1). Classification (NCBI taxonomy): domain Eukaryota; kingdom Metazoa; phylum Chordata; class Ascidiacea; order Aplousobranchia; family Didemnidae; genus Trididemnum; species Trididemnum nubilum. The sequence goes on along the minus strand of OZ014469.1, from coordinate 23,799,168 downwards.
ACATGATTGCAGCTTCTCATAATCAGTACAAAGCGAAGCACATAAAGAAGCAACCAAACAAAAATTAAAAAAACTTTTTATTAGGAGCCTCTTTCAATAGCGGACGCGATCAAATGTCTGACTTGATTGGAAATTTAATGTTTCCATTGTCCAACAGTCCAAGTCCAACTTGAGCGCCATAATAATGTGCCTTGAATAGCAATTTAAGGTACCAAAGCTCAACTTGAGTATCAAAAAGTTAAGGGGGTTGTTTTTACGGCGACCACTAATCGCATGACCTGGGTTCAACACGCACCCTAATCAGTGGTCACGCAGTTGCATCCTTAAATGTTGGATAAGGCGCTATATAATATTTTCTGCATTGTGGCTTGAGCAAGCAGCAACAACTCCCAAATGGGTACGGATTAGTTCAAAGAATAGCGTCATTGTGGATTTATCGCGACAAAAAGGATAAAGATGCATCAATCAATCAATCTCTAACGGCAGAGTGACTTTCTTTCAGGTTCGGAAAAGATTGTCAAGTTTTGGGATAACGACCGAGGTGTTAACGCTTTCTTAGTTTTTTTTGTACCGATTATTGAAGGCAGCTTTTGCTGAAAACGTGCTGTGTAGTGGTGGATCAATACCTTGCCGTAATTTAGCTGATCAAAACACTGCAAATTTTAAAGTCTTTGGTGCTTCATCTCCGGACCATGATTTCTTCGCCTGTTATATACAAATGCTTATCACTAATAAAATGCTTCAATTTGCTGCAATACAGTTTTTATTTACAAATGTGTTCCCGTATAACAACTATAAATATAAAAAAATGAATCACATACACCAGCAATTGGAGTCAAATATATGATTCTTTTTGAAGAAACTTTGATTTTAGGCCCCTATGAGAATAATTTTAACTCCTCCGAAGACAATTATTCTTGTTGCAGCACTGAACCCTAATTAAGGGTTGGCCCACCCTTTCTGAATCATAAGTTAGTATAATAATTGCACCGCATAACGTCCATTTTAATTTAACACCAATTCAGTTTTTTAGTTTAATAGACTGCAATATACACAAAGCAAACATAGAAAGTAATTTGATTTTGCATTATTGCTTTATTTAAATCAAAACTGGATTCAATAATAGCGTCGTAACAAATGATTTTAAAAACACATATAGCAATTACGCACTACGTTGACACATCAAAGTTTGACGTTTATTAGGACTTCTTCAGTTGACGTTAAATATTGTTCTACTTGAAGTCGTAGCATATGCAAGAATAATTACTTGTTAGTTTATTAAACATCCCGGGGCCTAATGGGGTTGCAATAGGCCTCGCAGGAGGCAATGAAATGGTAACGGTACCGTCGAGATGGTTCACAGACAGCTGAAGTTGATTCAACTGGTTTGCTAACGCATCAATTGAGTTAAGTGAAGAAATATATCACACATAACAATGCTGCAGGAAAAGATTTGGTATTCCTTCAGCAATGCCTGATATACTGGTGACTTGATCAATGCTTTGAAATTGATGATGCGGCTGCTGTTGTCGGAGCTCAATAATTCTATTCGCCAATATTGGACCGATTCCAGGAACTCCTTGCTGTAGTTGATTTGCATCAACCGCATCTAGGTTCAACAATTTTCACTTGAAGTGATTATTAACACGCTACCGCTAAACAAATGTTCAGTATCAACGTCAGCAAAAATACAAGAGAGTAAACAAAAATAAAACAAAGTAATGGAGCAACAACGGTTATTAATTGATAGTTGGTATGAGAACTTGAAAATGATTTTGAAAGAGCGGGAGAATCCAGCTATTGGTGTTGTTGTAGCGCATATTTATCCTTCTGTCACCGGACAGTATTAAAAGCTAAATATTACACGATCAGCGCATTTACATTGCATTGATTACTTTCTTGTCGGAGAAATCTGAACCTGCTGAAGGAGTCCGCACCTATAAGGTCAGGCGCGTAGGCAGAAATTCGCAATGGGGGGCTGTCTTGGGGGTCTGGGGGCAAAGCCCCCGGCCGCCGGAGGCACAGGAGTCTGGAGGCGGAGCCCCTAGCGCTCAAAAAATTGGCATTTTTTTGCAAAAATAACTTAATTTTAGAGTATTTTAATAAAAATTATTGCTTTTAAAACGTGGCATAGAAATTGTCAGTTCAACATGATTTAACTGGTTGCATTAATGGGCTATATGGAAAGTGGCTAATGATAACATTGCAGTTTCTTGTTTACATCCTGGTAAATCATAAAATCCTATTATTCAACAAAACTCACACAGAGTAATCTATTTCGTCTATATTTTATAAAGAAAAATACTTGGGAGGGGGGCTGATGGAAAGATATTTGAGAGAAGTGGTTGGTAATTAACTAACTCTGAATAGCCCCCCCCCCCCCCCCCCTTATTTCTGAGTTTTAAATACCTGTATATCTGTAGATAAAACCTATGTTTGGCGTTTTTACTCTAGCAATCAAATTTGATTGTTTAATTTTGAGCATTTTGTAAAGTTTTCATTGATTTTTTGACTTAAATTTTTGACAATTACCCCCCTCCCCCTGAATATATGTTTCAAAAGATGCTTTTAAATCACTTTTTAGTCAATTCCAGCGCAAAAAAAAACAGTCTCAAAAGAGCTAAAAACGTGGTATTTTTTTTATTCAACCATATACTCGTAACAGAAGTGAGATTGAATAAAATGAAGTGAACGAGCCTAAAAAATTCGGCCAATTTTATCTGAAGTGATGTCATTATGACGTAAATAAACAAAAAAAAGTGGGGCGTGGATATTTCGTAAAATTCTCCAAATTATACATTAAAGAGATAAAGCATCCAGCTAGTTCTGATAGTTTGCAATATTTAAAATCGAGATACAATTTTTGAAATTTTTTGTTCTCATTTTGGAGCTGCAGTTGCAAAGATGTTCAACAAATACAAACAGATATCTCTTCAACAAGCTTTTGGAAATCCTAAATATATTTTCTCAGTATGAACTTCCAGGGAAAAATAACAAACTGAATAATATTTATCCTTCCAGTCTCATCAAGTGAAGTAAACAATCCAAATTTCGCAAATTCCCCTTTTTCTAGAAATTCGCAAAGCAGAAACTTCAGAGTTTCGAAAAACTTTTTTGGGGCATATCTTTTTCCATTTTTTAAATATTTTTGCAAGCAGTGCCCCAAAGAGAACACAAAAAATTCGAAAAATTTGTTTTGATTTTTACTTTTGTGAACTACGTAAATCGACTGGATACTTCACCCCTTTGAAAAGTCATTCAAGTCAAGTTTTTTATGTTGATCGAAATGCAGAAAAATGTTGAACAAAATGATCAGAGCCTAAAATTTTTCTTGTTGACCAAAATGACCAGAGCCTAAAATGCATTCTTACCAAATTCGAACTTTCTACGTCCTAACATTTTCAAGATATTGCAGTTCAAAATTAACAATTTTCCTCTTACTTCAGTGTTGCCATTTTCTCAGCATTGTAACAGAAGACAAACTTTTGGAAAGCCGGCCTACATCTTTTAAAAGCAGCTAATTTTACAGTTCTGAACCTATACATTGTTTTGAAATAACTCGATCTGCTGCATTCATTGAGAATTAGGAACATGTAGTAACTTTTTGAAATTTTGTTTCTAATTGGCAACCTTGGTCAAATTTTTAAGGGAAAAAGTCTTTTTAACGAGAATTCTAATCTGTTATACGTCTCTGGAACGAAAAGGTTGTAGAAAGCTCAAGTATGATAAAGTTAGTCTTCAGATTTGTCAATTTTTTTATAGAAATCCGATCAAAAACATTTTTGACCAGATTGTCCACGCAATATTATTTAAAAAGTAATTTTTTTAGAGTCCATTTGAGGACGAAACTAATGCAGTTTTTTTCAATTCAGAAAACTTACAAAGAACTTTTCGGTAATAAGTACTATCGTTCCAATAATTTTTTTTTAAACCGAATCTTCAGCACAAAGTTGTAAACAGGCAGGCTAGTCCCGTCCAAACCCGAAAAATGGTTTGAAGACATACCAAGCCTGAAAAAAAGCTCCAAAAAACACATACAGTTATTTCAAAATGCCGCTACTCACTTAGACAAAGTAATAAAAACCATCCATGATAATGACATATAAAATGCCATTCTGACAAAAGGGATGTTGCTTGACTTGGTAACCGTAAGGTCTTTTCCAATTTCTCTGTCGTCTTTTTAAACGAATGCTAATTATGATTTCTACTTCATTCTATTACACAGCCAGTACTTAAATTGTATGAGGGAAGCGGGGGGACGTGTCCCCCCATCGAAAGTTAGCGTTCCCCCATCGAGATTTAGCATCCCCCCATCGAGATTTAGGCGTCCTCTAATCGAGAGTTAAGCGCTGGATGAGCAGAGGAAAAATAGCCAACCAGGCCTAAAAAATCCCACAAATTTTCAGTCGAAAATAGTCGTAAATTGCAGCGAAGATCTTTTTTTTTGGCCTTCACCTGATTTCGGGAAAAAATGAGTCCAATTTCCGGCGAAGACTTTTTTTTATGAGTCTTCACCTGATGTGGAGGAAATTTGACTTAAATTTCCGGCGAAGACCTTGTTCTTGGTCTTCATTCAATTTCGGCGACGAAAATGCATCATTTCCACTAAACTTTTTATAAAGTTGGTCAAGACTGCAAAAGCGTCCCCCCATGCAAAATTTTACAATTTAAGTACTGTACACAGCGATAAAATAAATTTGTCTTGTCTTGTCATTCTTACGACTTTCAAAGACAGAAGAAAACCTAAAGGATGTTCAACGGTTATCTCTACGATATAAGCGTAACAGATAAAAATTAGGTAAAACTCGCAAATTTAAAATTACTTATTAAGATAGTTTGATGCCTACAATATTTTGGGTCTTTTTTCAGTAATTAGAAAGAACTACGTATTTACTTTAAAATAGGTTTAAGACTTGTTTTTGGGAAAAAAACCCTACTTTTGGGGGTTCAACGTAAAAAATATTCTAGATAAAAATTTATTTCAAGTTTCGCTTTTTTTCTTGCATCACGCCAGCTCAGGTGTCTAGAATAAACCTAAACACATTGTGGCATAACAAACAGTAGGCCATTGTTTGTTCTTTACAAAAAAAGGAATCTAAAACTAAAATATGCTGCATCTTTTTATGCGATAGCTTGGATATAAACAGAAACACAAGAATTGGCAAATATTAATGGTTGAATGCTCTTGCCATGAGATAATAAGCAGAGATTCAGTCATTAAAATTAATGCAAGGTAGCGTTTGTGAGGTGAATCGTGAATAATAAAAAGAACTGCATTTATTGCAAAACAAACCAAGCCTAATTCTCACGCCATTTTTCTTGAGAAAAATGTAAATTTATCAATTTGATTTATGAGCCTGGACACAGCGAAGTGACGTTTTGGTTTTCAAGTTAAGTTCTTATCTATCTACTGCTCTTGAAGGAGGCTTGATTCTGTCCTTTTTTCAATGCCAAGTGTCAAACTGTGAACGCCAGTGCTTGGATTTGACCTAACACTGAATCGAACCTGCGTCTACCGTTTCAGAATTAGTGTTTTGTCCACTATAAGCAACTAATCCATTTCAAATACTATTAGAATGCAAAGAATGAGAAATTGTTGTAAGAAACTGCGTTTTTAGCTATTCGAGCTATTAGCGTCTTCAAAATTAGCTCGTTACCCCTGGTTTTGCGCTTTGACTGAGCACTTAAAGCAACTGTGCTAAAGAACTGAAATTATTCACCTAAATACCAAAATGACCTACTTTATACAATTTTCATCAAGAAAAAGATTGTACAAGTTCGTGCATTAAAAGGCGTTTCTGTCCTTTGAACCCATGGTCAATCTTATTCTAATGCAATTAAGATTGGCTATTTCGAAAGCTTTGACAATGGCTTAAGTGTAAATTAAAATGTCCTTTGAAACATATAAAATTGTATGGTTGTCTTTTGCGGGAAATAAGAAAACAATTGCACGTATATCAGGCATAGTCGACTTACATATACCAGTGATAACAAATAAATAAATAAACAAATTAGTAATAAACATAGCAAAATCACTAAAAATTAAAGCCACAACAACGTCTGTTTTGCCAAAAAAACGACTCTTCAGGTGAATAAGTGCTAAACATATTGAAATGTTAAAATATTTAAAAGTAAAAGATATTAAAAACCTAAAGCTGCTAATCAGTGGCGGATCCAGAAAACTTTGGTTGGGGGAGGATAAAATTTATCAAACTGTGTATAATCTCAAAATTTTGGATGATCTTGACCTCGCGCAAACTTCTATGGTATATTTTTGATTAGTTTGAAAGTGACCTCTTGACCTCAAAAAAAAAGTTCAACAGTTCAAAATGCTGCCATTATTTTCCCCGGATTTTGTGGTGATCATTGAAAAAAAAAGATCTTCACAGAATAAGAAGCTTATTTTGCCCACAACTGGCTAATTGCTTTTCTTAGTCGCATTCACTGATAGCTTTTTTTGATCGATTTCAAATAAGTATGATGTTGTTTATACGCACGTTAAGTTTAGGCTGGTGGTTTATACAAAGCGCGTAGCCAGAAATTCGCAATGGGGCAGGGTCTGGGGGCAAGGCCCCCGGCCACCGAAGGCACAGGGGTCTAGGGGCGGAGCCCCTAGCGCTCGAAAATTTGGCATTTTTTTGCAAAAATAACTTAATTTTTGAGCTTTTTTAATAAAAATTATTGCTTTCAAAACGTGGCATAGAAATTAGCTGTGCAACATGATTCAACTGGTTGCATAAATGGGCTATGTGGGAAGTGGCTAATGATAACATTGCGGTTCTCTAATTTGCATGCTGGTAAATCATAAAATTCTATTATTCAACAAAACTCACACGGAGTTATCTATTTCGTATATGTTTTGTAGGGAAAAATAGTTGGGAGGGGGGGCTAATGGAAAGATATTTGAGAGAAGTGGTTGGTAACACTAGCGATCAAATTTGATTGTTTACTTTTGGGCATTTTTTAAAGTTTTCATTGATTTGTGACTTCAATTTTTGTCAAATTAGCCCCCCTGAATATATGTTTCAAAAGATGCTTTAAATCACTTTTTAGTCAATTCCAGCGCACAAAATAAAAGTCTCAAAAGAGCTAAAATCGTGGTATTTTTCTTATTCTGCGTTTTGGTTGACAGGCCAATGGGGGGTGGGGGGATATAGCCCCCCTGGCTACGCTACTGGGTTTATACGCACTTTATCTCCGCCCCATAAATACGCCACAGCTACTAATAGAAAGTCCTAACTGAAGGCTGATTTACCACTACGAGTGAAACACGAGCAAAACATCAAAAATGCACACTACGCAGCACAGCGGGACAAAATTGAAATTTAGATATATTACAATTTAGCCCTTTATGGACAATGTAAACAAATGTAACAAATCTGTCAAATTGAAATAAACGCCTTCTTTTTTGATATAAATCTGGTTATTCTCGTAAAAGCCAGTTGCGCCAGATTTGTTACAGTTCAGGAAATCAAATTTTATATTGGCAACATGATCGTGCGGGCAGTTTTTCAGATATCACAAACCAGTTGGAAGTTTGTGGTAGCTTTGAATGTTAGTAGGTCAGGTCAAACTTTTATTGCACCAAGAAAGTTTCGGTTTGCTGTGGAAGGGTAGGAAATTTTTCTAGAACTGGATATTTTATGTTTTATCATAAAATTCATTGAGATTATTGAATTTATGCAGAAATACGTTATATGCTGCTTTGTTTAAAGGTAACAGATCTGTCCACTTTGTGCATGGTTGATGTTCTTTTTAGGTTGGCCAAGCAAAGTGTAATTTGATATGGAGGCATTATGTCTCTCTAACTTTACATATTATACTATGCAGTTGTAAAGGATTAGTAGACTACTGGCCGATAATAACCTACGGCAATTTTACTGCCCAAAAAAATTCACTGCAGTTCCAACTGGTACTGCGCGTAAGATGGAGAATGTGACAACGAATTCCTTGATAACAATGACTCTGAAGATGAATATGTTCCTCCTTCAAAAAATGCTACCAGACTAAGATTCACACTAAAGTCTTCCAGCTGTTTTGACTCTCCCCTAAGACAATTGATTTGTATATTGTACAAAGTAGACTTTTTTTTAAGAAATCTTAAACTGTTTTGTGGAAAAAGATCAATGAATCTCTGTCGAATATGTTTTGTTCTTTTAGTTCTATTCTGAAATACATGGACTGTAAATTTAAGCAACAAATTCGCATTTTCTTAGGTTTCTCTAAAGTTAGTGAGATGCATATACTTTCATAAAATGGACAAATCTAACAGATTTTCTGCATTAAAAAAAATGGAAGTCTTTAAAATGTTTTTGTCAAATGTTGATTTTTCTTTACTTTGTGCACAGCAACGCGCAAAAAAGCAATAAAACAAATTTTTCATAGCAAAAATAATTTCGTCCTATAGGGTTAGACATAGCTTTATTATAGTTATATCGTGCGAAAAACAAGCGAGCTTTTTTGATGAATTCAGAACAAAGTTTTGACAATATTAGTTTATTTACCTTCAAAACTCAAACTATAAACTTTGTTATGGCGTGACTTAGTTTTCTATAGCAAATATTCGTTCGCATGCATACTTAATTGGTTACTCCATTGCTATGAGAAAACCAATATTTGTAATGGCAACAAAACATTCACAAGTGACTTGCTATAAAGCCTGTGCAGGAACCTGTTTAGACTTTACATATGCCAGCACAATGCACAACTCGTATTACTAAGCAAATATCTAAACGCATTTGTAAGAGAGTTGGCAAGTGAATGTTAGTAGTGGTAAAAAAATTTCTTATCAGATGTAAAAGTGATACACACTATACAGTACTTGTAAATGGAAGGTTACAGTTTTTTGTTGTTGTTGTTGTTTTTTTTTTTTTTTTTTGAAAACAGAAAAAGAAAGTCAGAGTAAATACGTTGAAGATTCAGGGTATTTAGTAACTTAGTAACTTAGCAAGAAGATTAGTATGTAAATTAGCAAGGCAAAAGCCGTCTATAGCATATTTTCTAAATGAGCGTGTTTATGGTAAAGACTCACATAGTAAAATGAACAAAAACAAAATCATTCACAAACAATTTGCGTTGTGTAAGTACGACAAGGGCGTACGCAGGGGGAGGGGTTCTGTCGACTAAAATGTACAATAAAGAAACTATCACGTTTTTAGCACTTCTTATCCTGTTTTTTTTTTGCAATGATATGGACTCCAACATGATTTAAAGCAACTTTTGAAGCATTTAGTGTTTCTTAGGGGAGTTTATTTGTCAAAGGTATAACTTATAGTTTAGTAACAACTTTAAAAAATTGCCAAAATTAGCATATTTCACCGCTAAAAATGCTTAACATTTTCTTCATCAAAAATATGGAGATGGGATTTCAGTATTAGTTAATTATTAATCCACTCAAATCTCATTTCATTCGCCCCCACTTCATCCCCAACTGTCTCACTCTATAAACTACAGAATATAAATGCTTGTGAGTTTTTTCAAATCATGATTTTATGATTTACCGGCTTGTAAATTAGAGGACTGAAATGTTACCATTAGCCACCGCCCACATAGCTCACTTATGCGCAAAGGCTTACAAAAGGGGATGGGGGTTTAAACCATCCTACCTATTGATTCGACGTGTATCATTCGAAATATCGTCTTATTGCGCAAAACAAACAAGCTCTTTCGTTTCTCATATTAATGCAAAATATTTAATTGTAGTAAATAATTTTTTGTTATTTAATGCAACATTGTAAGCGACTAAGTGTAATACTGAAAATCTGGTGTCGTGTTACGAGTCAGAGTTCAGTAGCGTAGGCGGGGGGGGGGGGGGGGGGTTATAGACCCCACATTGGCTTGTCAACCAAAATGCAGAATAAAGAAAATAACACGTTTTTAGCACTTCTGAGACTTGTTTTTGCACTGGAATGGACTATAAAGTGATTCAAAACATTTTTGAAACATAAATTTAGGGGGGGGCTAATTTGTCAAAAATAAAACCCACAAATCAATAAAAACTCTGAAAATGGCCAAAAACAAGCAATTAAATTTGATCGCTATTGTAAAAATGCTAAACATAGGTTTCATCAACAAACATATCATAAACTTAGGAATAGGGGGGGGGTGGGGCAATTCAGTATTACTTAATTACCATTCACTTGCCTCAAAATTTTTTTCATTAGTCCCTTGCCAATTATTTTTCTCTATAAAATATAGACGAAATAGATTACTCCGTGTGAGTTTTTTGAACTTTAAGATTTTATGGTTTATCAGCATGTAAACAAGAAAGCTAAAATTTTACCATTAGCCACCTTCCACATAGCCCATTTATGCAAACAATTTAATCAGGTTTGCACTGCCAATTTCTATGCCACGTTTTAAAAGCATTATTTTTTATCAATAAAGCCCTAAAATTAAATTATTTTTGAAAAAAAATGCAAAATTTTCAAGCGCTGGGGGCTCCGCCCCCAGGCCCCCGTGCCTCCGGCGGCTGGGGGCTTTGCCCTCAGACCCCCAATAGTCTCTGGCGGCTGGAGACTCCGCCCCCAGACCCCCAAAACAGCCCCCCCCCAATCGCCAATTTCTAGCTACGCGCCTGCCGCACTTTGCAATGTTTATAATTATACGGGGGTGGGGAGCTTTTGTTTTGAATAATTTTTTCTTCATCGTTCACTTGCAAACCATATGATGTTAACTGTAAATGTATACTTAATGCTTAATTGTTTTTTGGTTGAAAAGTTTTATTTGCATTTTGCAGTGTGTGACTTTGATTCCATTTTGTTACATTGCACTAAGTTATTTATTCGCCAAAATATAGATCGCGAAAAAATTTTTGACGTCACTTTTGAAAACCCCCCCATTGAAAAATCCTGCGTACGCCACTGAAGTACGACTATATTAAATTTAAAATGTTTCTAAATAAACATATTGTTTTTAGAATACAGCATATCAGCTTCTATCCACAATAAGTAATTTGCAGATGTTTACATTAGATCAGCATTACTGACGTTCACAATCCAAGTGGAATAATTTCGTCGGATATAATTCTATCCAAGTATTTTCTCCTTGGATTATGCTATCATTAAGCAGTTGAGAGTGTTCAACAAGTCATCAAACTAAGCAAAAATATATAGATTCTAAAGCGTTCTGCATTTTATGAAATTTTGCTTTGCGCCAGCAAAACTTGACAATGCTTTTCTGCCAATTCACTGTATCGCATTATATTATTTCTCAGAATCATTCTTGAACATCAAGAATCTACTTCAAAATTGTGAAAGAGGAAACAGCAACTTTTGTTTTATGCAAAAATATTTGACTGAACTTGTAAAGTGATATATTTTTAAAGGACATACAAGAGAGTAAATGTTATATGCTCCCTAGATCTACAACATGTGTATTCATTGCTAAAATTTCTAACTTTAGCCAGGACAAAAATTCTGTTTTACAGTGATATTTAAACATTTATAATTTTTATGTTTGAACGCATTTAGATAAATGGGCTGGAAGAAAAATATTCAGAAGCTTAACAGCCAACTTGCTTATGACTTTGAACAGGATGTTAAAACATTAATTTCGAACGAAACAAAGAAACAACAGATCTTAGAAAAATCACAAAAGTTTTTCGAGTTTTCTCCATACAAATCGATTTTTCAACTCAATAGGTATTTGAAAGACAAAAACAAACCCACAAAGCTTAGCATCATGCACATCAACATACGATCACTTAAAGCATATTTTGACACTTTCATAACAAACCTATGTCTTTTCGAAAGATTACCTGACATAATATGCATCAATAAAACACGTTTGGACCATGATCAAAGTCTCAAAGAATATAGAATCCCGAATTACTCCCTTTACGTTAGTAAAAGATCAGGCCAAAAATTACCTGAAGGAGGCATCGCTATTTATGTTAACAATGCCTTCAAGGTGTTTGCGCAAGACAATTTGGTATCTGAGGATCAAGGGTTCGAGTCAATGTTTATGGAAATTCAAACACAGTCTATTTCGTTTGTGTGTGGTGTGATAAACAGACCACATGATTTCTCAAAAAGAGATTGCCATGAGGGTTTTCCAACTCATTTAAAAAACCTCTTTGAAAAATTAATAGACCACGAAAATGTCTTCATTTGTGGTGATTTTAATTACGACCTCGATTGCGTTTCAAGGCCAAAAGATGAATTTGTAAGGTGCATGTGTGAGAATGATTTTTTACCTTGCATTTACCGCCCAACTAAATATTCAATCCGAAACGCAAATGACCCTTCCCTTGTTGACAACATTTGGGTAAACAAACCCGAACTTGTTTCAAAATCAGCAGTTTTGATTGATTCTTTTGGATCCAACCATTTAGCTGTGTACTGTACATTGCAAACCAGCCTACCCCATTTTCCTGGTAAAAAATACGATTTTACGGAGTCAAATCTGCAATTTTTTTCTGAGGCTTTGGATAAGCTAAATTGGAAAGCGCAAGGGGAAAATGTCAATAAACTTTTTGACGAATTTAGGGAAAACTTAATCGAGGCTACAAAAAGCATTAACCTTGTGCCGAAAAAGTCGTTTGGAATTTCTTGGAAAAACGGTCCCGCTGAGTTTCTAATCAAGAATTTAGAAATGCTAGCACCACCTCAACTTAAAAACTTCTGCGACCAATTTGACCCACATTTTCAAATTTCCAGCAGGAAAAATAATTGCAAGTGGTTGAGAAAGGTTTTGAATAAACAACACTCATATTCGCTTTATTTCTACACCAAAATGTTAGTGCAATTCTGCCATGAAACAGCACAGAATTGGTTTGAACACTCAAAATCTTCATTCCCCAAACTAGCAAAGATTCGTCAGCTAGTACAAACATCTGCTGCAATCAGTAATGAAAGCCTCACTGTTCAAGTTATTGAGGAAGTGTTGTTCTCCAAAGCTAGAGTTGCTATTCCTGATAACTTTGGGGCATCGCTTGATCCTTTTGATCAAGCAATGCCGGTTGAAATCTCTTTGGACAAACATGAAAAAGGAGAAAATTTAGTTTTCTTTGAATCATTAATCAGATCTTCCAATATCAAAACCTGTTTTACCGCAGATTTTCTTTTCCCAGTTGAAATGTTGATTTGTCTTCCACAAATCAATGTAAGCAACAAAATTTTTGATTTTCTGAACAAAATTTTTTGTTTCTCAGTCAAAAATTGTGAGCATATTCATTTTCCAAACAGGGTGGAGTTCAAATCCAAAAGTGGCAAAACACACAAGCTAAGCATGTCTCCGTTCAAAGCATTGCTAGAGCACATGGTAATTACTCTTACTTTAGAAAACCTACCTCTTTCTCAAGCAGTTTTTTCTCAGACGGTATTCGGGGATTTCCCAATCGTCAAGCGCTCTAGGCAAAAGTCTGACTGTTTGTTTGCAGCGTTAAACAAAATCGGAATGGCCCTTGCCAAAGATCAGTTTGTTTTAGCCCTCACCTTTGACTTCGGCGGAGCTTTCAACTACATTACATCGAATCCCGACCAATTGCTGCTTAAATTTGAAGAGTACTTCAGCAGAGATCGTTACGTTTATCAATGGTTCAGCGAATATCTGCAAAACTCTGGAAAACATTCTAGTTTGTCAGTCATTTGGAGGTTGCTTTTCTACACATTCGTAATTGGTTTTTACAAGGAGCTACCGGGTTTGATGGTATATGAGCATGAGCATATCCTCATAATTGCTAATAATAATCTTAATAGCATTATCAGCACTATCCAAAGGATTTCGTTGGAAAACTTTCTTTCTCCTAAAATCAACCCTCAAAAATGCCAATTTATTGTATTTCGCCCTAAAAATGATACCAGAACTGAAATTCCCGGAGCATTATCTTTTCTGGGTCAAACAGTTTACAGAGTCACAGAAGTCACTTTCCTTGACACAAAGTTTCACGTAGATCAAAACTTTGAAGCATTTAACACACAACTCAGCAAAACGTTTCTTAATCTTCAAAGAGTTATTAGGAGGTCTTGCGACGGTCATTTGGAAAACACAAAAATGGAATCCCTGCTTTGTCATTACACAGAACTTTACATAAATTACGTTAGGCAATTGAGTTAAATCGAGATAGGCACTATCACACAAACAGATTTTGCATAAGTAGGTACAAGTCCGTTAATCCGTTAATAACGAAGCTAACTTTTTCAATAACTCGTTAATCCGTTAAAAAGTTTTTTCATGTTAACGGAATAAATTAACTTCCGTTAAGTGCTGTTAATTTCCATTATGGTTTTTATCGTTAATATCTTAAATTAACTTCCGTTAAGTTCTGTTAACTTCCGTTAAGATTTTATTTTTGAGATTTTGTTTTGTTTTTATTAACATTTTAATTTTAACCTCCGTTAAGTTAATATTTTGCACCATTCATTCATCGTACCGGTATAAACCAGTTTGCAGCAGTAGCACTTGTTGCGTTACGTATTAGAGCGAGCTTTACAGAAGAAAGCGAAGAAAGGAGCTCTTTTTTGTGGCAAATAATAAGCTGCAGCCTCATAGGTCTATTAATTATCGCTGTTCGCAATTTCCAAAGGTTTTCCGATCGCAGCTTCGTTAGTGCATTTAAACTTAATTTTATCTTAAAATTTGATTAAAATGTAAAATGTAACTTCCAAAACACAAAAAGACCACCATAGCAATAAATATTTCCTTACAATCAGCTAACCAACGTCAATACGTATTTTAGAAGCGAGTGAATAAAAAGAAATGTAAATTACACTCCAAATATTAACGAATAAACGGACTTTATTAACTTCCGTTAATTAAAGCTGAAAATAACGAATTAACTATAGCGGTGGTATGAAGTTTGCTAACGGACTAGTGGTTAACGAAGCTAAGGTTCTGCATTAACTTGCCCACCTATGAGATTTTGTCGTAAAAAAGGCTGAAAATTTAAAGCTAAATAGATAGATAGCAAGGAAATATGACCAAAACTTCATTTTTGAACAAATTAAAGAAGCCACTGGCAAATCCAGGGAGATCCAAAGAATCCGGTCCCCCTGTTTAAACAGGAAAAATATAAGAAAAGCTTGTAACCTATAAAATGCATCGCAGTAACTGGAGCAAAATCCATATCTTGTCCATTTAAGAGTAAAATACTCGGTGAGGTGGGGATGGGGGGAATAACCATAATCCAAACTTACCTTTTATTAATGCAGACAAATTAGGCTAAAACCTGCTACTTTTTTATCGAAAGATTTACCGGTTGGAATGAAAACGCTTAAGTTATACCATTAGCCACCGCCCTCATCACCCTCGCAGCCCTCATAGCCCCTAAAACCGATCTCGCAGCTAGCTTTATCATGTTTTTGCTCGGTTAATTTTCATGCCACCTTTTACAGGAGCATTAATTTTTACTAAAATATACTTACATTTAAGTTATTTTTGCGAAACAAAACTGCAAAATCTCCAACCCCTTGACTACGGTGGTTAAAGGTGTTGCTCTCAGACCCCAGAAATACACCCTCCATTGCAGATTTCTGGCTAAGTGCCAGGCTAAGCTAACAACCAATAGACACAAATTCATTTCAGAATAACACGTAGTTGCTGGGTGCTATTAAACTGAAAGGGAAAATCGTACAAAAACGTTTGCAAAAAATATGATATCTTGAGCGGACCCCTGCAAAAATTTCTGGATCCGCCCATGGAAACTCACACAAGTGGCGGAAAGAGGACGTAGCTCACAGCCGCTTGAATGTGAGCTTGTTGTGTCTTTGGAAAATTAGGAATTGTTAAACTTATTTGAAACTAATTTCACTCGAGTTGAAAATCATAAAATTCTAATTAGCTAAACTAGAGTTTGGAATCTGTTTAACATCTTTTACTTAGAGCCTAACCCAAAACATGTTTAAAATCTCTAAGTTTAGTCTAAAATTTCAAAGTCACCAGCACTGAAGGGTGACTTCAGCCCTTTTGTAGTGCTCTCCTTTGGTTGCACATCTGAACTCTGCCCACCTCTTTCAACTAATCATGTATTATAAAATTTTTGATACTCTAGTGAGTTCTACAGAGTGATTTTGTTTGCATCCACCATCTGCATTTATGTTTTCCCCTCCAACATAATCATGAGCTTGCGCATAATGTGTCGTACATCTATTTGTTATATTATTATAAGTCCATTTTACTTTGCCTTAGTCTGTTTGTTGTAGCTAAAAATTGCTAGCAACTGCATTTCGCGTCAAAGTGCTTCTGCACTGCCAACTGTTTTTAGGTTCAAACAAATTGATAAGCAATATTTGTTTTACTAATTGTATTGTGATATTTATGATATATATTTACTTATTATATTGTGATATTTATGATTATAACTGGAACTAATTTAGATTTTTGCCCCCGTGATTGATTGCTCTGAAATGTGTACAGGTAGAAGTTGAAAGCACATTGGCCTTATTTGGTGCTTTGAAGCAACATGTAATTTTGCAGTTTTTCCCATTTTTTTACTCCTTATTTACATTTGACGTTTTTATTGGTTTTGTCTTTTTTGCATTCTCAATACTGTAATGTTAACCTGAAGTCTTCTACTGAAAGTGAACGTACTAAGTACCAGAGGTGGAGCCCTCGAGGACGTCCTTGGCCTCGAGGACACATTTTGAAGTCGTTGGCCTTGGCCTCAAGTCCTCCAAAATTGCCCTGTCCTCGGCTTGAGGACAGCCCTATTTTTGAACCGCTGAAATTTCGTTGGAAAACGCCATAAACCTTGCGGAAAATCTGCAAAGACCTTTTTTTTGGTTTCCTCAAGTAGAGATCGCCTGAAAAAACTTTTTTGAAGACCTTTTTCGCCTAAAAAACTTTTTTGAAAACCTTTTTTTTTTTTTTGGAGAACACTTGCGTCTGTGTCTTTGGTCCTTGGCCTCGAAAATTTTTTGTGCTCTTGGCCTCGAGCCTTGTGTCCTCGACTCCACCTCTGCTAAGTACCTAACAAAACGCTTTCACCAATCTCTCTTTCTCACACCAACCACTTCCTTTGAAGTTTTTAATCTCATGTCAGGTCTAAAGAATACTAAATCAAATAGCAAGAAAAATATTTCTGCCTATTTTCTTAAGGTGGCTGTTAAAATTATTGCAGCACCACTTGCTCAACTATTCAATTACACTTTCCTTTTAGAAATTTTTCTTGCTTTGTTAAAAATTGCTAAAATAGTACCCATATATAAATCTGGTGATAAATCCGATGTAAGTAATTATCGAACGATATTTATGCTTTCCCAATTTCTAAAATTCTTGAAAAACTTATTTATGTCGGATCAATCATTTTTTTCAATAAACACTCAATCTTGCTGCCCACGCAGTATGGATTTAGGGCTAATCATTTAACATCTCATGCTTCAACTGATGTATTAACTTCATTGTATGATAATACTAACGATGAAAATTACACTGCTTTATTGTTACTTGATTTCGAAAAGGCTTTTGACACAGTTAATCATAAAGCTTTATTAACCAAACTAGAACATCATGGAGTTCATGGACCAGCACTTCATTTTTTGGCTTCTTTTTTGACTAATAGATATCACTATGTATCTTTAGAAAATCACCAGTCAAATATAAAAAATTATTATGGTGTTGCTCAAGGTTCTGTATTGGGAGCTCTTCTTTTTAACATTTATATTAATGATATTATTACCAGTGTTTCTTGCACAACTAGTATTAGTGCCAGTGTTTCTTGCACACCTAGACTGTTTGCTGATCATACCTGTGTAATTGTAGAAGATAAAAATATAAATGATCTTCACAAAAAATTTACGACTGAAATTACTTCTCCAAATAAGTGGATGATAGCTAACAAACTAACTTTTAATTTATCAAATCAATTTTGATATTAATACAACCAAAAAAGTCGAGGTCATAGAGCTAACTTATGCTTAATTTTGTCCCCATTTGTTTCTAATCTTCATTCTGTCAGCATTTTAAAATATTAGGGTCTTATCTTTGATAATTCCTTCCTTGTCTTTTGAACCTCACTTTAACAACTTGGCCCGCAAGCTATTTAGAACAGTGAGAATCCTTTCGAAAGTTAAAGTGTATTTGAACACATCAGCCCTATGTAGTTTATACTATGCCTTATTTCACTATCATATTTAATACGGGATAATCACTTGGAGCTCCTAGTAAAAAACGTACCTCAAGAAATTAGTTTCTCTTCAAAACAAAGCAGTAACAATTGTAGGTAATGGAACATGAAATGATAGAGCAACTCCTTGTTATACAAAACTTAACATTTTTTAATTACAAGGCTTAGTTAAACTAGAAACTGCAGCATTTGTTTACAACTATAAATCGGGACAACTTCCATCAATATTTGAAATTATTTTACCGCGCTTAATAATATTCATGTTAAACCTACCAGAGCTACCACCTCACATAACTTTTTTGTACCTTTTTTTTATAACTCTGAAACTTCAAAGGTCTACTAAACATCAAGGTCCAAAAATGTGGAACTCACTTGACCTTGAAATTACAAAATCTAAATGTCTAAAAACATTTAAATTTAGACAGAAAAATTTGTTGCTAAAAAGTTACCGCAATTAAATTGGAATGACTGTAAAATTTGTGCTCTCTCTGTCTATAAGATTTGTCTTGAAAATATTTAACTACTTACTCTTTATACAAACAAGTTGTTTATGTTTGTAAATCATTCTAATTGACTTAAACTGTGTGTGTTATGGTGCCTTGCAATTGCACCACTTTCTAATGTAAATAGAATTTTTTTTTCATTGTTCGTAAATAAAAATTGCATTGTTTTCTGCTAGTGTCCTAATTTTTCTGGTGTTGTACAACCTCGTTCTGATGTACATATATATGAAACCTCGATCTGGTTTAGCAAAAGTTTTAAATATTTGTTTGGCCAAGATTTTCCCAATTCCATCTCGTAACTTGGTAATTTTATTCATAAGGGTAGAAGCAGACTTGAAGACTACTTTGGTCTTTTCGCTTCTTCCCTATTGCCAGTAAATATTATTGTCAACACGCTTTGCTTGCGATTTAATTGTGATTTTAAAGTTCGCTGGCTTTAAAATACACTACTACTACTAATGTTGTTTATAATGTCTCGTGCGTTTTGATTAATAATTTATTGTTAATAGCATTCTTTACAGTCACTAATATTCTTACTTATAGAGTGTAATATTAAATCCGTTTGAAGCTTGAGTTGTTTTCGCAATGCTTTCATTCGCTTTTGTGTTAGCAATAAATCAATTATGGCAAAAAAATATTTATTCAAGATTATTATCTCTGGTATTTCCACGTATCGATGCGAGGACAAGCTTAACGTTAAAATTATACCGATGTATTTTAATTGTTGTTTTTTTACCCTAAAGAGAAACTAAATTTCTCACTGTTCAATCTAAAACAGGGTCTTTTCTCCGTTGGTCCTTGTCCAATTTGAATGTGTTACGGTTTCCCAAATAAGTTTCACAATTTTTTCCTACGTATGTTTTTTTATGAAACAACCCATAATTAAAATGTCTTAGTTGATAAATAAAAAAAATAGCCTAACCCAAACTCTCGACTTCAAGTTTTTGGTTAATCTTTTTAGCTATTTTTTAGTCACTTTTATTTGCCTTCATCATGGAGCTTTTCAAAATCACTTATCAATGCCAAAACAAAAAAGCTGATGATAGCCATTGGTCAAAAACCAGATGCGTTTGCTAGCAGCCCTTTTACTACTATAAACAAAAGATAGTAACGGAACAAACAAAGATGTTGTTTTTGGGTTTCCAAATTCTTCAACCTTTGTTCCTATATCTAAATAAAATATAAGATAAAAGATCCGCTGTTGGTCTATAAAAGCATGGGTTACTTGTTCAGGAAGTCAAATGATGCCTGATGAAATATCAAAAATTTATGACACTAAGGAAAAGGACACAGCCACTGTGATTAGATCAAATAAGATCAAGAAAAAAACGGCACAACAAAGTATAGGAAAAAAGTAGTTTTTTTAGAGATATACGGTCCGATAGTAAGTAGATAAAAAACTAAAATATACAATTTAGTGTAGAAAAAGTTACGCTTAAGGCAGTAAGTTTGTACGGAATGGCTCCATCATCTGAAGATCTTACGTTGTGTTACCGGGACGTATATTTTCGAAGTGTTGCTGTCCGAACTCTTAAATCTAATGCAAAATTCTTAAGAAAAATAATATCATAGCTCAAAGCATTTTGAACTGGAAATGAGACTTGCCAGACGCGCGCCTTAAACGCTACGCCACAAAGACGACACCGCCAAATCCTCAACGTGCGGTATTTAACTCGTGTTGATGAGAAAAAAGCGATAACTTGTAAACATAAGGGTACACTTCCTTAAAATGCTACCAGGCAGGGTGTCGAACCGTTTCAAATAACGGTTCGGGTTCAGGTTTAGCTCCTGCTCAAAATATTTTAGCGGTTCAGGTTTGGTTCGGGTTCACTTGAGCACCATTTTTGAGGTTCAGGTTTGGTTCAGGTTCACTCAAGTAAAATATTACCGGTTCAGGTTCGGTTCGGGTTCATTGACTTAAAATTAACTGCCGTTACTCGTTTCGTCCAGAAAAAAAAAGGAGAAATTGCTGATCCTGTTGATAATCACCACTGCTCTTATTGTGCGTGTACCAGCGCCAGCGGCATCCGGATAAGGAAAAATATATTCTTACTTTTGTTAAGGGTTCAGGTTCGGTTCGGGTTCACTTGAGCACAATTTTGAGGGTTCAGGTTTGGTTCAGGTTCACTGAAGTAAAATTTTGCTGGTTCAGGTTCGGTTCGGGTTCACCAAAATGAAACGGTTCATTCGGGTTTACGGTTCGGGTTCAGGTTCGGTTCGACAACCTGCTACCAGGACAATAAATATTATTAATGTTGCTGACAGGAACTCGTCTCAAAGCAAAACAGAGTTGTAAGTTGGGCCGGGCTTTTTGGGTCGAGTTCGGGCCGGGTTCGGACCTAAAGGTGACAAAGTTTTGGGCTTAATTAGAGCCTGAGAGTGAGACATGCTTTTTGTCTTAAGTGCTCAAAAATATAATTAAAATAACTTGGCAACATTGCTAAATTTTTCAGATCTACTTTAACTTTCGTTTTTTTATTGGGCATGGTTTGAGCTTCAAATTAGTTTTTGGGTTCGGGCCGGGTTCGGACGTGAACTAGTCGGCCCGTTTACAACTCTTGTGCGTCTACTGAAACGGACTGTATTTTCGTTAGTTATGTCGTCCAGGGGCCATGGCGCAAAAGTAGACATTGCCTCCATTGTTAAACGTTCCAGAGTTTGATGTAACTCATAAAATTTACTAAACGTCAAAGCTGACAAAAATTAACATCCAAGTAAATAAAAGACACACTCAGTAAAAGTAAATAAAATCATTTTATAGTTAAATTAGCAAAAAGCAAACAAAACACTACCACAAAATTAACTGATCAAATAAAAACAAACTAGCCGAAATTTAACATTCTGTAAACAGTGTTTATTTTTTTGTACTTTAGAGTTATGTTTAGCTCATTAAACGTTTTGCAATTTTTTTTTTAATACGAAAAACAGTAGCTGTTTTGATTATGTTGGTTTGGTGTTTATTGAAGTATCGATTCTGATTTTTTCATTTTCGCAACTTATAATGACAAAATCTTAGGATTAAAATTTTGCAATAAAGGAAAACAATTTTGTCAATTGTTTTTGTAACAAAGCTCACGTCAATTTGACATCTTGATAACTTTTTCAGAAGTGGCTTCATTGGCTCAAATAGTGATTTTTTTTGTTTTATATATTTTTTGTACAATAAGGCTAAGTTGCGATGAGCAAATTTGCTTGCCTTGTTTTTGTCTGTGTTTTTCAAGTCTTCTTTAGCTTTTTTCGAGAGCAATTCAAGTCAACGATAAAACGGTATTTTACATATTTCATGGATAGCGCATTTGCTACTGAAACGGTAAATTCGGGTTTGATTTTCGCTCTGGTCAAATCAAACATCGACCGTAAAAATTGCTTAATCATAATTTTTCTGCTTGACGTTCAACAGTAAGAGACAGTATAAAGCATTCACCGTGTGTGGTAGACAGGTGGAAGCTTGCCTCGAAGACTATATTTTGTCGCTGTCTTTTGGCCATTGCCACTTGGTCAAAAAGATGTAAATACTATTATCGATGTAATTTAAAAATAGAGTAATTGACATAAGTGGGCGATTTAATGCAAAACGTTAGCTTCGTTAACCACTAGTCCAAAGGTGGGCACATGTGCGTTACTCGTTAACCAGTTAATAACGAAGCTAACTTTTTCAAACTCGTTAATCCGTTAAAAAGTTCTTTCAAGTTAACGGACTAAATTAACTTCAGTTAAGTTCTGTTAACTTCCGTTCAAATTTTTATCGTTAATATTTTGCACCATTCATTCATCGTACCGGTACAAACCCGTTTGCATTGGTAACACTTGTTGCTTATTAGCACGAGTTTGATAGAAAAAAAGCGAAGAAAGGAGCTCTTTTTTGTGGCAAATAATAAGCTGCAGCCTCATAGGTCTATGAATTATCGCTGTTCGCAATTTCCAAAGGTTTTCCGATCGCAGCTTCGTTAGTGCATTTGAACTTATGTTTATCTTGAAATTTGATTAAACTGTAAAATATAACTTCCACAACACAAAAAGACCACCATAGCAATAAATATTTCCTTAAAATCAGCTAAACAACGTCATGGCGTGTTTTAGAAGCGAGTGAATAAAAAGAAATGTAAATTACACTCAAAATATTAACGAATAAACGGACTTTATTAACTTCCGTTAATTAAAGCTGAAAATAACGGATTAACGTTAACGGAGGTGTGAAGTTTGTTAACGGACTAGTGGTTAACGAAGCTAAGGTTCTGCATTAACTTGCCCACCTATGCACTAGTCCATTAGCAAACTTCATACCACCGCTATAGTTAATTCGTTATTTTTAGCTTTAATTAACGGAAGTTAATGAAGTCCGTTTATTCGTTAATATTTTGCTTGTAATTTACATTTCTTTTTATTCACTCACTTTTAGAACACTGAATGACACTGTTGAGGTGATTGTAAGGAAAAAAATATTCATAGAGCTGGACAGTGCTGTTAGGAGCTATGGTGGTATTGTTATGGTGGTTTTTTTGTGTTTTGGAAGTTATATTTCATGGTGTAATATAATTTCGAGACAAAAAATAGGTTAAATGCACTAACGAAGCTACGATTGTAAAATGTTTGGAAATTGCAAACAGCGATAATTAATAGACCTATGACGCTAAAGTTTATTATTTGCCTCAAAAACGAGCTTTTTTCTTTGCTTTTTCTTCTATAAAACACGGGCTAATACGCAACAAGTGTTACTAGTGCAAACGGGTTTGTACCGATATGATGAATGAATGGTGCAACACATTAAAGATAAAAATCTTAACGGAAGTAAATAGAACTTAACTGAAGTCAATTTAGTCCATTAACATAAAAAAACTTTTTAACAAATTAATGAGTTAATGAAAAAGTTAGCTTCGTTATTAACGGATTAACGGATTTGTGCCCACCTATCGTAATTGACATGGTGATCTGCTTGGCATTGAAAAAGCGGAAAAGAGCAATAATTACTCTATAAAGATTCTTTAATAATAACGGCGTCAAAGCGTGGAATAAAATCTCAGCAGATATCGAAACTGAAACTCTAAGATTACTCAAAATTAGACTAAAAAAATATTTTTTGGGAAACCGTAAGTAAGAACTCAGTCCCACCGCAATTTGCGACTTCTTAACGCTCATATTTCTTGAACCAGTAATCACAAGATCATCAAGAGTAGCTGCTTAATTGACTTAAAGACCACAAGATCTATTCGTGGCTAACCTGGCTGCATGTGTCTTTGTGCTCTTAAAATACTAATTTTTTTTGTGAAACGAAGTATTAATCTGCCCAAATGTTTATATAGATCTGGGGACGGTAACTTACAGGCCGAATCCGGCCAGCCAAGGATTTTCATCCAGCCCGGCACTTTTTAAATTCTCTTAATTCCGGCCGCGATCCCATTAATCCATCCGCCTCATTTTTTTTTGTGATACTCACATGTAACTTCTGGAAATCGGAAAATAAAATGTACTTTATGATTTGGGAAAGACCTTTTTTTGGTGGTCACCAATAAATCGGCCAAATATTGCTTCAAATTTGAAGTTTACTTCGTTTATAGCTTAATGCGGACCGCTAGGACCTTTTTAGGGCTAGATGTGGCCCGTATAGGCGAAATATAAGCCGAGCCCTGATATAGATGCAAGTTGCGGCGAATAATATACTGAACAAAACTGAATAGATTTTTTGACCAAAACTCAACCAATTTTAAATACTAAAAACTTTTTTGTTTAACAGTGCCTCTAGTGTTTTAAGCATTTAATGCTTTAAAAAAATTGACAGGTTATTACATGTAGAAGACGCGAAATTGCTTCTGTCTGCCGTATCGTACGTCTATACACGGGTTAAGTTGTCTTGAAGATTTATGTTGTCAACGGTTTCTGTAAAAAAGTAAGCCAATTAGCAAATTCAGATATCAAAAACAAACGTAAATATTACTGCGCTGCGCCACATAACTCACACATATTGAACACATACTGTACGTCAAATATCATAGAGAAAGTAACAACTACGGTATAATTACAAATTGAAAATCAGACTGAGAATACTGATCAGACTAATTGCAATAAATAACCGAACTCACCGATGGTTTCGTCTTCCGGCAGACAGTAGGCTGTAACTCCAATCGATGTCTTCTAAGAACGCAACTTTTAAAATGGGCCCCCGGGAAACAGTACAGAAACAACTTGAGAAAAAGGACAATAGCCCAGAATACAATTATTCTTAAACTTGAGCAACAGCTTAGGGGACAAAAGTTCAAAATATAAAAATGACGGGACCCACCCAGGACAAATTTGAGGCCTCGAGGAAGGACTGCAATTCTGAAATATCCGAAACTTGCTAATTTCTGATACAATCTGATTCTTAACGATTTCAAATTTCAAAGATTCTTGGTAATTCTGAGAGTAAAAATTTAACGTTCTTTCTCAACTACAACTAATTTCGACTGACACTCAACAAAAGAGTTATAGCACGAAAATTCAAGAAAACAGGTTCAAACTAGATGTTCATTTTACCGGGGGAAAATAATACGGAACTACCGCCAGTTCCATTTCAACATCATTCTCCCCTGCATACTTTGAAGGTTAGCGAAATTTCTGTGAAACTCAATCGTATGCAATGCAATCAAACTGATTTTGTTTCATGCAAAAAATAAATATGGATATTAAATCATTTGTGGTTTGGGTAAAACCGATGTCCCTCTAAGTATTTGAACCCAGCTCAGTTCATTCACGACAATTTCAAACCCTGGCGCCTTGAATTATTATGCCAGCTCAGTAAATAAACCCAACTGCCTAAACTCAATTGTTAAATTTAGATTTCAAAAAGGGATTTTTGGGAAGGTTCTTGCTGGGGATTGGTACCCCCAAACCATGTAAAAAATTGTCCTTTAAATATTTAGTGATATCAAAAGAAACTAGCGCCTTAGCTCAAGCCGTTCAAAATAATTGATTTTTGGGGTCAATTTTGGAAGGTTCTGTAGAAGATTACTCAGAACTATGTCAAACATTTTGTCTCTTAAATAGCTCTTGATGTAAAAAAAAAAACAAAAACTGTAGCCTTAGCTCAAGTTCAACAAATTGATTTTTGTGGGGTTTACGTAAGAATTTCGGGGGTTTGGTACCCCCATATTATGTGCAAGAAAACTGGAGCCTTAGCTTAAGCCGTTCAACGCAATGACGTTTGGGAGTTTTTTGGGGGAGGGTACTCCGCAAACTACGTTCCAGTATTTGTCACTTAATTATCGACCGATATCAAAAACACCAGCACCCTAACTTAAGCCGTTAAAAAAATTGATTTTGAGGGAATAGTTATAGAGAATGTAACCGGATATCCTCTGACGATATCTAAAGTCAAAATAAACAATTTATTGATTTTTGTGGGGTTCACGTGAGAATTTCGGGGGTCTGGTACCTCCATTGTACGCGCAAGAAAACTGGAGCCTTTGCTTAAGCCGTTCAACGCAAGGACGTTTGGGAGTTTTTGGGGGGAGGGTACTCCCAAGCTATGTTCAAGTAGGCCTATTTGTCAGTTAAATATCAACCGATATAAAAAACACCAGCACCCCAACTTAAGCTGTTAAAAAAATTGATTTTGGGGGGATATTTATGAAGAATGAAACCGGATACCCTCTGATGATATATAATGTCAAAAGCAACAATTTAAAAACAACTTTTCCTAATAAAAAATAAAGGGCTGGATTCA
The DNA here is from genome assembly GCA_963965965.1 of Trididemnum nubilum. NCBI lineage: Eukaryota > Metazoa > Chordata > Ascidiacea > Aplousobranchia > Didemnidae > Trididemnum > Trididemnum nubilum. The sequence continues at coordinate 23,772,902 of OZ014469.1, read as the reverse complement.
ATATGATTTTGGAAATAGAAAAGCGATGACCAACTAAATGATTGAACCCAGGTCTATTTATGGAGAATAAAACCGGATACCCTCTGATCATATATAATGTCAAAATAAACAATTTAAAAACAAGTTTTCCTAATCAAAAAAAATGTGCTTAATTCAATATGATATTGGAATTAGAAAACCGATGACCAACTAGATGATTGAACCCAGTCTATTCAATCACAATGGTTACTTATGCTGGTGCCTTTAACTACTAGTTCACAGAAGCACATGTGTATACATGACGAAAATCAATTATTAAAATCATATATTAAACTTCGTTATCCTTTTTGGTGCGTCTGCCACAAAGTACGTGACATAGTAACCAGAGGTGGAGTCGAGGACACAAGGCTCGAGGCCAAGGCAAAGGCCAAGGACACAAAAAAAATCCGAGGCGAAGGCCAAGGACAGCCTTTCCGAAGACAAACCCTCTCGAGGCCAAGAACAGGAATGCTTGAGGCCAAGGCCAAGGACCAAGGACACAGCCGCAAGCATTCTCCAAAAAAAAGGTCTTCAAAAAAGTTTTTCAGGCAATCTCCAATTTATAGGCGTAGCCAGAATTTTTGATTGGGGAGGCCTAAACCACAAATCACATGCAATGACGTCATCAAAAATTTGCCTGTTGGCACTTAACCAGGATTTTGGCGAATGGAGAGGGCTTAAACTAATATAGTTGAAAAGTGCAAATACGTAACTTTGGAGACGTTTTGAGAAAGCCAGTGTAACTCATACGTAACACAGACGGGAGGTCTGGGAGCGGGGCCCCCAGCGGCCAAAGGCTTTGAGGGTCTGGGAGCGAAGCCCCCAGCTGTTGGGCGATTTTTTGAAATTTTTTGAAAAAAAAACTATTTTAATGCCATTGAATCACATTTCGCACATGTTTAGAGCCATTTGAAAGCACTAGATTTTTGACATTTGAAAGCCAATTGAAAAAATCAAATTGTTTAATCCTCCTTCTAGTTGCAATTTAAGTCCAAAACACGTTTAATATCTTGCATTTTGGGGTTAAAGTTTAATTGTACGTGATTTGGTCTTGGTAGGGGGAAATAAGGTACATTGTCTCGTGCAACATTTTAGCTGTAAATGAAAACCCACTCGAAGATTTTCGTTAGAGATTTTCGTTTTATTATGAAAATAACCAGTTATAGAAGTACATGTTTGGTCAGGGGATCAGGCCCCTTCAATTGAAGTTCAACGATTTGTTCAATCAGCATTTTCCGTGGCTAATTTTTTTAAAAGTATTTTGTGCGTAAAAACTGGCGAGGTGGAGGTGAATTAATGAATTGTTACTTAAAAATAGTGCAGTACAATAGATGGTCACGCTTACCAACCATGTTATTGCCGGGCCGGATTTACATTGCGCTGGGCCCTTGGCACTTTGAAGATTTTTGCAACATCTTTCTGCCAAATGTAGGTGAAGACCATAAAAAGTTTTAAAGTTTGAGCACACGGCCCTTAGCTGGTACTGCGCCATATTGTGGTAAATCCAGCCTTGGTTAATGCATTACGTTCATAAAAAGGCTAGATGTGATCGTGAGATAGCAACGGATAAAAACTATCTATTTCTTTCACCTTTACGTTTAAATTGTCCGACAAAATTGATTTTAGGGGGTCCTGTGGCCACTGGTCTTCAATATTGTTGTTTGCTACTGGTAAAGCGAAAAGTGCTAAAAAGAAACTGAAACTGAAGAAACAATCGGCTCTTTTATCACATTTTTGTCATTGGTGAAATTTCAATTGGGGGGGAGCCCCGCTTGGCTAAGCCTATGCTCCAATTGCGGAAAACAAAAAAGATATTTGCAAATTTTCCGCGAGGTTTCTAGCATTTTCCAACAAAATTCCAACGGTTCAAAAAATAGTGCTGTCCTTGAGGCGAGGACAGGGCAATTTTCGAGGACCTAAGGCTTCGAGGCCAAGGCTAAGGCCAAAGACATGAGGCTTTGAGGCCAAGGACTTCAAAATGTGTCCTCGAGGCCAAGGACGTCCACGTAGCCAAGATTTTCAATTGGAGGGGGCAAACCACAAATCACATGCACTGACGTCATCAAAAACTACGAAAGAAGAATTTTTGCGTGGACAAAGATATCGTAGAATGGAAGATCAGAAGCCGTGGCCTGGTGTTGGCACGCAAATAGGAACTCGTTCAAGGAGAGGGCTTAAACAAATACCTAAGGTGCGAAAATGTCTAAATTGGGAGACATGTTTGAGTAAAGAAGTGTACTGTAATTCAAACGTGACACAGACGGGGGTCTGGAGCAGGCGCGTAGCCAGAAATTTGCAATGGGGGGGCTGTTTTGGGGGTCAGGGGGCGGAGCCCCCAGCCACTGGAGGCCAATGGGGGTCTGGGGGCGAAGCCCCCAGCGCTCGAAAATGTTGCATTTTTTTGCAAAAATAACTTCATTTTAGAGCTATTTTGATGAAAAAATACTGCTTTTAAAACGTGGCGTAGAAATTGGCAGTGCAAACATGATTAAACTGGTGGCATAAATGGGCTATTTGGGAGGTGGCTAATGGTAAAATGTTAATTAGTTCTCTTGTTTAGATGCTAGTAAATTATAAAATCGAATAGTTCAATGAAACTCACACGGAGTAATCTATTTCGTATACAGTTTATAGAGAAAAAAAATTGGAGGGGGGGCTTATGAAAAGAGATCTGAGAGGAACGATTGGTAATTAACTAATACTGAATAGCCCCCATCCCTATTTCTTAGTTTATAATATATTTGTTGATGACACCTACGTTTAGCATTTTTACACTTGCGATCAAATTTGATTGCTTAGTTCTTTCCATTTTTCAAAGTTTTCATTTATTTGTTAGTTGTATTTTTGACAAATTATCCTCCCCCCCTGAATATATGTTTCAAAAGATGTTTTAATCACTATTTAGTCCACTCCAGAGCATAAAACAGTCTCAAAAGTGCTAAAAACGTAGTGTTTTTCCCATTCTGCATTTTGGTCGACATGCCAATGGGGGGGGGGCTAGAGCCCCCCCTCCCGCCCCCCCTGGCTACGCTACTGGTCTGAAGACGAAGCCCCCAGCTGCTGGGCGGGTTTTTGGAATTTTGTTTGAAAAAATAGCTATTTTAATATCATTTAATCGCATTTGTTACGTATTCAAAGCCATTTCAAAGTAGTAGATTTTTAACATTTGAAAGCGAATTGAAAAAATTAAGTTGTCCAGTCCTCCTTTTGCTAGCAATTTAAGTCCAAAACACATTTGAAATCTTGCATTTTGGAGTTAAATTTTGTAACTGATTTGGCCCAGGTAAGGGGGAAGTAAAGAGCATTGCCTCCTGCAATACTATAACACTAAATAACAATCCAGTCGAATATTTTCCTTAAAGATTATTGTTTTGTCATGAAAACAAGCAACTATAGAAGTGCATATACAGCCAGGTGGCCCAGGTCCCCTCAATTCAAAAATTTGTTTAATGAGCATTCTCCTTACTGGAGCTAATTTCTTTTTAAAGTATTTTCTTGCATAAAAACTGGCGAGGTGGAGGTGAATTGTCATTGAAAAATGTACAATAGATACTTACGCCTACAAACAGAGGTGAAAGTAGAAAATTTTTCTTACCGGTACTGTGCCAGAAGAGGCAAATAATTTTTTCGTAGTTGCTGATCAAAAGAGGCAAATGAGTCCTTGGTATCCACATATCCCGTCAAAAAACCCTAAACGCCTTAATTATATCTAACACTCTAAATTTTAACGAACTATAAAATATTTGACAATCCGAGAATGGCTAAAATGCAAATAACTAATTTGTCTCTGGATTAGAATGAATCTCTAGCCGAAACATTGTCCTGTAGTACTGTTGCCTGCAAATTGGAGAGTAGAAGGTTTGCCACAGAACTGTATTGACTCGAAATTTGAAAAACCTATTTGGGGGATCAGTACAAAAGATCCCCAGATCTACTTTTGGCCCATTATTGTAAGTTTGTAACCACAAACATAACGACGCATTTTCAACCAAGCACATAACCACATAATCCAAAACAAACACTTAATTATTCAAAAACTTTCCATAAAAGTTCATAATAGTTACCCTTTTTCAAGTTTTGTTGAGCCATGCCACTTGCTGAATGAGCTGCTCTTCTTCCCTTTCCACGCCAAGTTCTTACGTATGGCTCTGGATTCCATTTCTCGCATAGTGGTCCCACAGTACTGACAAAGAGCTGCTTCTCGGCATTGTTCGTAGTGATTGCGTTTCTGCTATCAGTGATAATGTTGCTCATAGCGCTGAACCCGCCCTCACACTCGGCGTTACGTGGTGGAAGGGTGTCAATAGTCACCATCAACTTATTCAGTTGGTCAGGAATGCTTCTTCCTCCACTTGGCTTAAATTCAATGTACACAAGATGAGTTTGTTGCTTGTTGAGACGAAGGGTGCCACATAAACTTTTCACTTCATCTTCTCGAAAACGAGGATTTTTATGATCAATCTTTTCTGGATCTAACACGTCAATTTGACCAACAAGGGTTTTGCAGTTCTTTCTTCGAGTTGCATGAACGCTGCGCTGTGCTCTGCTTGATGCCGTCGTGAAGAGCCTTTATTCCATATTGTCAGCTACAGCCCGAATAAACTGAGCCTGATTTATTACTGGGCTTCTTCCTTCTCCCAGTTCTACTTGTTGGAATAACATTGCTTTTTCTGCTTGTTGAGCCAAGATGGAATGTTCCCCCGGGGAAGCAATAAGGCTTTTAATACGTTTTGTATACGCACAGTAGCGTAGCCAGGGGGGGCTCGAGCCCCTCCCCATTGGCTTGTGAAGTATGCAAAATCGCATGTTTTTTGTGCTTTTGAGGCCGATTTTCTGTGAAAAATGGAAAATAGCCCCCCCCATACGAAAACAGCCCCCCCTCAAACGTCTGAATTTGCGAAATTGGACGAAAAATCAGTCTCAATTTTGGAGATCACCTGATTCTGGGTTGAAAAAACTTTTGAATTTCGGCCGAAAAATTACTATGAATTTTGGCGAAGACCTTTTTTTTTTTTTGGAGATCACCTAATTTTGGGCGGAAAAAACCTTTGAATTTCGGATTTCGGCCAAAAAATCACTCTGAATTTTGGCGAAGACCTTTTTTTTTTTTTGGAGATCACCTAATTTTGGGCGGAAAAAACTTTTGAATTTCGGATTTCGGCCAAAAAATCACTCTGAATTTTGGCGAAGACCTTTTTTTTTTGGAGATCACCTAAATTTTGGCGGAAAAAACCTTTGAATTTCGGATTTCGGCCGAAAAATCACTCTGAATTTTGGCGAAGACCTTTTTTTTTTGGAGATCACCTAATCTTGGGAGGAAAAAACCTTTGAATATCCGAGATTTCCGAGACATTTCGTCTCAATTTTCGGACAAACCGTCTGAAACTGATTCAAGATCAATGAAAATTCGAGTCAAGGTCGTTTGCACACTTCTCACTCTTTCAAAATAGCCCCCCCCTTTTCCAAATTCTGGCTACGCGCCTGTATACGCATTGAGTAAAGTGTGAGCTTTTGGTAGCGTGTTATTTCGGCTTTGCAGTGTTTCTGGTAAATTTGTTAATTCGTTCAAGACATCTGCCATTAGCGTTAAATTTTTAACAAAATTTATTGTACAAAATTTAGATAATATTCTTTGAAATCTGGCCTTTTCTGTACTTTGTCTCGTTTCGTCATTTGAAGCTTTGTGAAAATGTTGCGCCAGAGCTGGGAAAGAATGCCAGACTGCTGATACTGCCCTGAAGGATTTTTATTTTTATTTTTATATTTATTTATTTCATTTTCACCAACATACAATTTTACTCAAATCAGCAATGATTAAATCAAAAACAGCATTACAATTGTAGCCATTTCAAAGGAAAAAACACATAATGTTTTGGCACAAATAGGAAAAGCGACCCAGCGAATAGTAAACATCTTTTCGATTCTTTTGAGGGTCGTTTGCATATCATGGGAACATTGGTCAAGTTCACGCTTATATTCTTTGATGACTGGCTGTACAGCGAACATTAATGTTCAAGAAATGACTGAAAGTCATTTGTACCACTGATACTTTCTAGTGCATTTCCTACAACAAGCTCAAGTCTGTGATTAAAACAATGCCGCAATATTATATCAGGAAATTTGTCTTTAAGCAACTTCCCGACTCCTGACTTTGTCCCCAGCATCACACTAGCTTCATCACTGCAAAATCCAATGAATAATTCTTGTAGTAACTCGATGGTGTAGCCATTTTTGAGCAAACAGTCCACAATTTTGTCAGCAATATGAGAAGCGCAGAGGCTTTCCAATTCTACTAAATCTAGCGGAAAGTTAATAGGCGCTGCTTTGCCATTAACGCTAGCTCTTAAGAAACTCGATTAAAGTTGATTTGTCACCCACGCGAGTTGATTCATCCGCTAGAACATTTATCTTACTTCTGCTCTCTAAAATTTTGGTTAAAAGTTTTTTCTTCATATGTGAAAATATATGTTCAATCACGTCAACAACTACGGTTTTACTGTGTAAAACTCGTCTCATGTCCATCGAATTAGTTTGCTGAAGACTACTCAATTTTTCAAAGTCTGTAAAAGGTTTGCTATTTTTGCCACATATTAAGCTGTCTGAACACTCGAGCTGTGGATTGAAATGCAGTTTGCTCACTCTGCATTTAAATTAAGGAGTACATCTTTCTTTTCCGTCTCAAGAATATTAATAGCTTCTTGGTGCGCTTTTGAGTTTCTGTGCTCACGGATCTTTTTTCGAAGTGATGAAAGTTGAACCGTTCTTGTGCTACCATAAGAAGTAACATTGCCATCTGCCCATTGAGTGGAAATATTAACCCCACGAGATGCTCTTACTCCCAAATTATTGACGTCGCGACACGGAGTACATCATACTTTACCATCAGTAGCGTACATCCAACTGTTTTTTTGCTTTGTTGTTCACTCCATATTAACGGATAAACAGTGGAACATTTTTCCTCAACTTGATCTTGATTCACAGGTAGAGGATTGCTGATTGCACTACTTTGGACAGTAACATTGCTCTCCATTCTTTGAACTTTAGTTGCTACTGAACTCAAAGTCTCACCACTGGTCTCTTTTCTCTTCCAATTATGATTAATTTTTCTTGGCATTTTACAAACGTATATTATTTAGGCGAGAAATATTCCTAAAAATCAAACTTTTAAATTGTAATACTCGCTACTTTTTATCGGTTATTTTATATTCGTTTAACAAGAATCGATAACTTGAAATCCAAAAAATCTAAAACAGCCTCTGTCAGAAGAAGACTCACTACTAAACTGTTGCCTCCACAACACTGCGTTCTATTTAGTCGAGTCTGAGCTGGTCTAAGTAGTGCGTATGCATTGAAACTGGTCTTTCGCTTTTCGCTGTCGAAGTATGTCGCAAGGCACTCCTTTTAGACTGGCTAGTAGGCTACTGGTTATGTCGTCATTAAAATGAGGCTATCATTTGCCGGAGAGAAAGTTTTACATTGTGATGTCACAGTCTGTGCTGCTTTGCTCTAACAAAACAACTGTGAGTACATTTTGCCATCTCTGCTGCCATAATCCAAAGAAGCCTAATTCCTCTCTTAAAAATACCAATTTCCACGTCAATGTGGCCCAACTTCTGTAAAAAAATACCTAGGCTACAAAACTTAGGAAATTTTTTGGGCTGCAGGCGAGACCCTCAAACAAACCCGATGCTCCGTACCCCCATTCCCCCTCTCACAGCCTTGATTTAGCTTACGAGCTCTTTGAGCAAAAGGCTGTTCGCATTAAAGAATTTTGATTTTGATGAAAAGTTTTGAAATTAATTTCATACGAAAATAAAATTTATTTGATAAAAGTGAGCCCATTCTTGAATGTTGTTTGATGATTTGACTTGCGGAATGTGCTACAGGCTAGATTTAGATTTAAAATTTTTTACCGGTACGGCGTTCCGGCAGCAAATCTTTTACCGGAACGGCGTACCGGACCGTTCCGGCTTACTTTCACCACTGCCTACAAACCATGTTATTGTACGGGCCGGATTTACATTGAGTTGGGCCCCTGGCACTTTGGAATTTTCGCAATATTTTTCTGCCAAATATAGGTGAAGACCAAAAAAAATCTTATCGTTTGAGCGCGGGGCCCCTGGCACTGTTCCATATGTCAAATCCGTTCCTGGTTATTGCATTACGTTCATAAAAAGGTAAGATGAGTGCCTCAGTTAGTAACTTTTAAGATAAAACCCCTTAATTTCATTTGGGTTATACGTTTAAATTGGTAGGTAAACATTAAATTGAAGGAGCCCGGGCCCCCGGAACAATATAGTTGTTGGGAACCCTTTTAAATTGGGGGCAATTTAAATATTATTGTAGGGGGATTTATAAATTGGTTGGCAAAAATTAAATTCAGGGGGCCCGTGCTCCCTGGATCAAAATTATTGTAGGGGGCCCATTGTAAATTGGTTGGCAAAAATTAAATCGAGGTAGCCCGGGCCCTCGATCAATATTATAGTTAATTACTGCTGTACGCGTGTACTGTTGTACGCGAAGATGCTGAAAGAAACTGAAGAAACAATAGTCTTTTTTGTGACATTTTTATCATTGGTAGCATTTCAATTAGGAGGCGGGTCTCCTGCCCCCCACCCCCCGGCTACGCTTATGTAGCGCAAACCTCTTTCACACGCATGTTTTATTATAATCTGACTACGCAATTTTAACTTATATTTTGTATTTGTTTGCTTTGTGCCGAGGCCCAAAAGAGGGGGGCATGACACAACACTCCCGCCCTAAATACGCCTCTAGATGTGCAAGTCTTAATGGTCACAGCATATTAGTCATAGCTTGAAATCATTCAACAAGTGTTTTCAAAAGATGTGGTTTGTTAATACTGTTTTTTAATTAAAAGTTTTAGCTATGAGAAAATATATAAGTATATTTCGGTTGGTGCTTAGATGTCTTTTAGTACTAAAAAGGAGAATTCGACCAGTTTTTCAACCGGCTTGACCGTCCGGTCGAAGAATCTCGACCCGACCGGCAACCCAACCCGCCGGTCGACCCGACCGGTTTCCGTCTCTGTGGTACCCCCAAACTATGTCAACATTTTTGTCGCTTAAATACCTACTAATATGAAAAAGACTGAAGCCTTAGATTGAGTCGTTCAAAAATCGATTCTTGTAGGGTTTATTTGAGGATTTCGGGGGGGTGGCACTCTCAAAGTATGTCAAAGTATTTGTGTTATCAATAGTTTGTAATAAAAAAAAAAGTAGAACTCTAGCGTGAGCCGTTCAAAAAGTTAATGTTTGGGGAGTCCGTTTGGAAGGGAAAATATTTGCCTATTAAATATTTACCGATATCAAAAACACAGGTATCATACATTTGGTCGTTCAAAGAACTGATTTTGTGGGGCCCATTTTGTGGGGGTCCCCGAGGAGAGGTGGCACCCCCAAAGTATGTCGAAATATGTGTCTGTTAAGTATCCGTTGATATCAGAAAAACTGGCACCCTATTTTGAGCCAAGCAAAAAATTAATTTTTGGGGGGTCCATTTTGAGGGAATCCCCGAGGGGTGGCACCCCCAAACGATGTCATAACATTCGTGTGTTAGATATGTGCTGATATTAAAAAAAAACTAGTGCCCTAGCTTGAGCCAACCAAAAAACTTAATGTGTTTTTTTGGGGGGGGAGGGGGTCCCGGGGAGTGGCACTCCCAAACTAAGTCTAAGTATTCGTCTCCTAATTATGTACTGATATCAAAAAACACTGGCACCGTAAATTAAGTCGTTAAAAAATTGCTTTTTGGAGGGATCCTCGATGGGGGTGGTACCCCCAAACCACGTGAAAATTATTGTCTCTAAAATATGTACTGATATGAAAAACACCGGCACCTTGAATTAAGTCGTTCAAAAAAATTGATTTTTGGGGGTTCCTTTTGGGGGGTCGTCGGAAGAAGTGGTACTCCCAAACCACGTCAAAATATTTTTCTCTTAACCATATGTACAGATATCAAAAAAACTGGCACCCGAAGTTAAGCCATTCAGAAAATTGATTTTTGGGGTGTCCATTTGGGGGATCCTCGGGAGGGTGGTACCCCCAAACTATGTCGGGGTATTTGTCTCTTTATTATCTCCTGCTATCAAGGAAAGTAGCACCCTAGCTTAATCCATCAAAAAAACAATTTTTTTCGGGGTCCATTTAGGGGTTTCGGGGGGGGGGGGGCGGGGTTGGAACTCCCTAATTATGTCAAAATAGTTTTGTCTTTTAAATTTCAACTGACACCAAAAAAAGGTAGCGCGCTTGCTTATGGTGTTAAGAAAGTGTTTTTTGGGGCGTCCTCACAGAGAATGAAACCTCATACCCTTTGACTGTACCTAGTGTCAAACAAAAAATATTAAAAGCGATTTTGCTGTAATGGAAAAAAAAATTAATATGCTAGATTCAATATAATGTTGGTTTGATAAAAGCGATGGTCAAGTAGATAATTGAACACAGATCTTAGGATTTAAGCACTGGGGCCGTAAACCATTTGGCCACCGCAACACCCCCGCGTAGGAGACTACCTCCAAACTATGTCGAAATATTCTTGTCTTTAAAATTTCCACTGATAACAACGAAAAAGTAGAGTTAGCTTAAAGGTCTTGAAAAACTGATTTTTGGGATGCCTTCACAGAGAATGAAACCTGATACCCTCTGATCATATCTGGTATCAAACAAAAAATATTCACAGCGATTTTGTCGTAATCAAGAAAAAAAATTAGTATGCTAGATTCAGTATAATCTTGGGTCGATAAAAACGATGGCCAAGTAGAACATTAAACCCAGGTCTTAGGTTTCAAGCACTGGCGCCGTTAACCATTCGGCCATGGGAGCACGCGCGATTACGTGACTAAAATCACTTAATAAACTTCGCTGTCACAAGTTTAGGGTGCATCTGCCCCAAACCACGTGACCTAGCACCTCCAAAATTGCAGTGACGCAAGTCCATGTATCGACTTATCATCTGTCCAAATTTCAAGTTTCTAGCGTTGGTGGTTTCGGAGTTTTTGTTCCCATAATGTGATTTGCTTAAATAAATAAATAATTAAACTAGATGTTTATTTTAACGGGGGAAAATAATACGTGACTTCCGCCAGTTCATTTCAACATCATTCTCGCCTTCATACTTTAATAATTACCGATATTTCTGTAAAACTCAATCGTATGCAATGCAAACAAAGTGATTTTGTCTCATGAAAAAATAAACGTGAATTTTAAATCGCTGGTGGTTTGGGTAAAACCGATGTCCGACTAAGTATTTCAACCCAGCTCAGTTCATTCACGACAATTTCAAACCCTGGCGCCTTGAATCATTACGCCAGCTCAGCATATGAATCCAACTAAAATCAATTGTTAAATTTAGATTTCAAAAAGGGATTTTTGGGAAGGTTCATGTTGGGGGTTGGTACCCCCAACCATGTAAAACACTGTCTTTTTAATATCTATTGATATCCAAAAAATCTAGCGCCTTAGCTCCAGCCGCTCAAAATGATTGATTTTGTGTGGTCCATTTGAAAAGATTCAGGAAAGGAGTACTCAAAACTATGTCAAACATTTTGTATCTTAAATAGCTTTTGATGTAAAAAAAACTGTAGCCTTAGGCTAAGTTCAACAAATTGATTTTTGTGGGATTTACGTGGGGATTTCCGGGGGTCTGGTACCCCCATATTATGTACAAGAAAACTGGAGTTTTAGCTGAGGCTATTCAACGCAATGACGTTTGGGAGTTTTTGGGGGGAGGATACCCCCAAACTATGTCAATTTTTTGTCGCTTAAATACCTACTAATATCAATAAAAACGAAGCCTTAGACCAAATCGTCCAAAAATTGATTTTTGTTGGGTTCATTTGGGGATTTTCGAGGGGTGACACTTTCAAAGTATGTCCAAGTGTTTGTTTTTACGGTATTTCATAATTTCAAATAAAAACCAGAACTCTAAAAAAAGCCGTTGAAGAAATTGATCTTTAAGGGTCCATTTGGAAGATCCTCGGGGGGGGGGGGGTGGTACCCTCAAACTCTGTCAAAATGTTTTCCCCTGAAATATCTATTGATATCAAAAACACAAACATCGTAAGTTTGGTCGTGCAAACATTTGATTTTTGGGGTCCACTTTGGGGGGCTTTCCTGGGAGGGTGGCACCCACAAACTATGTCGAAATATTTGTCTGTTGTATCTGTTGATATCAAAAAATAGAACTGGCACTCTAGTTTGAGCCAAACAAAAAATTAATATTTGGAGGGTCCATTTTGGGGGAGGTTCCAGGGGGGGGTATTCAAAAATGATGTCAAAACATTCGTCTCCTAGATATGGGCTGATATTAAAAAAAAACTAATAGCCTACTCTAGTTTGAGCCAATAAAAAAAATTTATTTTTGGGAGGTTCCACGGGGGGATGGCACCCCAAATTATATCAAAATATTCATTTCCAAAAGATCTAGTGCTGATATCAAAAAACACTGGCACCGTAAATGAAGTCGTTCAAAAGATTGGTTTTGGGGAGGATCCCCGAGGGGGGCGATACCCCCAAACCACGTCGAAATATTGGTATCTAAATATCTACTGACAGCAAACAACACTGCCACCCTAGCTTGAGCCATTCAAAAAATTGGTTTTTGGGGGGTCCATTTGGAAGGGGGCATCAGCGAGGTGGTACCCCCAAACTCTATCAATTTTCCTCCAAATATCTACTGATAAGAAAATACACTGGCAACGTAAATTAGGTCGTTCAAAAAATTGTTTTTTGAGGGGTCTATTTGGGGGGTCCCCAAGGGGGTGGGGAGTTGGCACCCTCAAACTATGTCGAAATGTTTGTCTGTTAAGTATTTGTTGCTATCGCAAAAAACTGGGGAGTCCATTTTTGGTTTTGCTAATTTTTTGGGGAGTCCATTTTGGGGGATCCTCGGGGGTAATACCCCAAACGATGTCAAAAGATTTGTCTCTTAAAAATGTGCTGATATCAAAAGAAAAAACTAGTGCCCTAGCCGGAGCCAATTAAAAATTGATTTTTGTGGGTCCCCGAGGGATGTGGTACCTCCAAACTACGAGATTGTCGTAGTTTGGAGGTACTCGTACGTCAAAAAATACGTCAAAAGTATTTGTCTAAGTATTTGTATATATATTTGTATATTTGTCTAGTGTTTGTCATAAGTATTCTACTCGTACGTCAAAGTATTTGTCTCTTAAATATCTACTGATATCAAAAAACACTGGCACCTTAGATTAAGTCATTCAAAAAATAGATTTTTGGGGGCCCATTTTGGTCCTCGAGGGGGTTGATACCCCCAAACCACGTTAAATGTTTTCCTCTTAAATATCTACTGATATCAAAAGACACTGGCACCTTAAATTAAGTCGTTCAAAAAATTGATTTCTGGGGGTCCATTTTGTTCCCCAATGGGGGGCGGTACCCCCAAACCCCGTTAAAACATTTTTCTCTTAAATATCGACTGATATCAAAAAACACTGGCAGCCTATGTTAAGCAGTTCAAAAAAGTAATGTTTAGGGTGGCCACTTGGGGGGTCCCCGAGAAGGTGGTACCCCCAAATTATGTCAGGGTATTTATCTCTTTATTGCCTCTTGATATCAAAGATGTAGCACCCAGGCTTAAGCCGTCAAAAACACTGATATTTGTTTGGGTCCATTTGGGGTTTTTGGGGGGTTGGTCCCCCCAAATTATGTCAAAATAGTTTTGTCCTAAAAAGTTCTTCCAACACCCAAAAAAAGTAGCGCGCTTGCTTATGGTGTTAAGAAAATGTTTTTTGGTACGTCTTCACAAAGAATGAAATCTGATACCCTCTGATCATACCTAGTGTCGAACAGAAAATATTTAAAGCGATTTTGTCGTAATCCAAAAAAATTAATATGCTAGATTTGATATGTTGGTTTGATAAAAGTGATGGCCAAGTAGATAATTGAACCCAGGTCTTAGGTTTCAAACACTGGCGCGTGTAACCATTCGACCACGACAGCACCCGCGCGTAGGTGACTACCTCTAAAGTACGCCAAAATACTCTTGTCCTTAAAGTTTTTAGTGGTAGCAAAAAAAACAGCTCGATAGCTTGAGGTCTTAAAAAACTGATTTTTGGGACGTCCTCACAGAGAAGAAAACCTGATACCCTCTGATCATATCTAGTGTCAAGCAAAAAATATTATAAACGATTTCGTCGTAATCGAGAAAAAAAATTAATATGCTTGATTTAATATAATCTTGGTTTGATAAAAGCTGGATAAAAGCGATGGCCAAGTAGATATTTGAACCTAGGTCATATGTTTCAAGCACTGGCGCCTTGAACCATTCGGCCAAGGCAGCACGCGCGCGTAAGTGACTACCTCCAAAGTAACGTACGTCAAAATATTATTGTCTTTAAAATTTTTCGTGGTAGCAAAAAAAAACTAGCACGCTAGCTTGAGGTCTTAAAAAGCTGATTTTTGGGAGGTCTTTACAGAAAATGAAACCTGATACCCTCTGATCATATTTAGTGTCAAACAAAAAATAGTATATAGGATTTTGTCGTATTCAAGAAAAAATTAATATGCTAGATTCAATATAATATTAGTATGATGAAAGCGATGGCCAACTAAAGAATTGAGCCCAGGTCTTAGGAATTCAGCACTGGCGGCTTTAACTATTTGGCCACAGCAGCACGCGCGAGTACGTGACTAAAATCACTTAATAAACTTTGCTGTCACAAGTTTGGGGTGTATATGCCCCAAACCACGTGACGTAGCGCCTCCAAAATTGCACGGACGCAAGTTCATGTTTAGACTTATCATCTGTCCAAATTTCAAGTTTCTAGCTTTGGTGGTTTTAGAGAATTTGTCACCATAATGTGATTTGCTAAATAAATAAATAGAGAAAGAAAGAAAAAAAAGTGTCAGAATTGTCATAATTTATTTTTGAGAGCTGAAAGTGCATGCCCAGACGCTTCTAAATTCGAAACTTTTATTTCCCTAGTGCAATTAGTTTTTGAGCTAGAGCTGTTAAAACCTATAATTGGAGTTTCAGTTTTTGGCTCAGAAACTCGTATCACACAACTGATTGTCCCCAAAATTTGCACTAAAAATAATTCATATGTGCCCCAGCTAAGATTTAAATTTCAAGTTTTTACCTTCAGCCGTTTTAATGTTAGAGTGTTTTTTGTTTTTGTTTACGAATTCGTAAAATATGCCGAAAAAACATAAGGACTTCCGATCCAAAGCGTCGCGGAAATCCCAATAAATAAATTAATAAATAAATAAATAAAGAATAAAAAGTGTTCGAATCGTCATGGTTTATTTTTGAGAGCTGAAAGGGCATGCCCAGATGCTTTTAAATTCAAAACTTTTATTCTCCTCGTACGATTGGCATTTCATTTTTTGGCTCGGAAACCCGTATCACGCGACCAATTGCCTCGAAAATTTGTATGAAGAAGGATTCCTATGCGCCCCATCTAAGTTCTAAATTCCAAGTTTTACCTTCAGCTGTTTCAAAGTTACAGTGTTTTCAAACCTTGTTTACGAATTCGTAAATTTTCACGGAAAAAACATAACGACTTCCGACGCGTCGAGGAAGTCCCAATGATTGCACAACAGGTAATTCGCATGCAGTAGAAAAGACGCGATAAATCGCTTGATCGATGTCATTACGTGCGTAGTGTAGCATTACATCATTGGAAAAACTTAGCAGTGAAATATACACAAAAAACTAAATGCAGCAAAGCGAGTGTTTGAAACCAGATACAAACAAGAAAAACATAAGCAACGTAACACCACTTAAGAAATCTGTTGTGCCAAATTTAGCTTTTTGCATGAGTTTGTACCAGATACCTAATATTTGGGACCTAACTTCTCGCTTCAATACTGGTACGGCACTGCAAGTATACTCTTTTTAGATGTTTTCGGGTGAGGTTCTGATTGCGTTAAAAAAATGTTAATGAAGAACACCCAACAGCAGTCAAATTAAACATACTGCCACCACTGAAGTGTATCTTTATCAGCAGCCGAGCTACGGATAATGTTTAGCTACTATGACAGAAAGAGGAACCCGCAAACTTAGCTGCAAGCTTCAGCGTAATACAGTGAGTATGGGGTGAACTGGCGCAGCTTTTCGGGTCTGATTCGGGCAAAAAATGACAATTTGTGGGCTTAATTCTAGCCTGATAGCCTACGGGCCGTGTGCTTTGGATGTTTTAAAAACATAATTAAAATGCTAAACTGAATTAATAAAGCCTTCATTTAACTTAAGCATCAAAGCGATTATTATTAAACAGTTACCGTATTTTTATTGCGTCACAATTTTATCGATATTAGATGTGATTGCTGCGTCTATAGATCAGGGCTAGAGATGGCACGGATAACAAAAAATGCATTCGCATGCTGCGCTGCGTCCGCAAACCCTGTCCGCATGCTGCACCGCACCGCATCCAAACACAACTAAGTTCACGCTGCTCCAAGCCGCACAGCAAGTTATATATCCTTTAAAATTCTACTAGCATCAGAAAAAATTGGCTCTTTAGCTTTCGACATATAAAAAAATTAATTTTAGGGGTATCATTTTGGAGAGTTTTCGAAAATTACGCTCTCTCAAACCATGTCAAAATATTTGTTTTTTAAACATCTACCGATTAAAAAAAAAAACTAATGCCCTAGCTAGAGCCGTTCAAAAAACTGATTTCTGGGGAGTCCATTTGGAGGCCTCTGGCGGGGGGATGGTACCTCCATACTATGTCAAACTATTTGTTGCTTAAATATCTACTGATACAAACAAAAAACTATCACCCTAGCTCGAGCATTTAAAAAAAATGTTTTTAGAGCCCCATTTTGGGGGGTTCTCGGGAGAACCCTCAAAAAATTTCAGGAGAAAAAAGTGCATTTGCAGCTCATCAAATTTGCACAAAAATTAGACATCGATGTTGTTTGGTTTAGGAGAAGAGTACACAAAATTTAGAAAGCAAAAAATGAAAAAAGAAAAAAAAACTCAGAGCGGCTAAAAGTGTAGGTAGGGATGAAAGGTATCTTACGATATATAACACTGTCAAATATTTTTTGACGTACTTACGCCGTTTTTGAATAAGACTGCTTTTTACACCAAACTTTTAAAGTAGTTTTCGGGTCCTAAACCTGAAGTTGCGGGACTCATTGCCTTGAAATTTGGCACACACAAATAACTTATGAATCTCAAACTGCTGTCAAAATTTCATGTAGCTAGACCAAACCATCATCAAGTTATAAGCAAAAGTCTAAAACTTCGCACTCGTTAACTTTGAAAATGGCCGAGTAAAAACTAAAAAACATGCGACGTGAGATCAGTTGTTTCAATTATAGGTCTTCAGGTTTAATTTGCCTTGTTTGTGTTTTCTATCAGTTTTTCTGCACCGTGTTTCAACAATCAAAAACAATCTACCAGTTTACCTGAAGATTCCATGCAACTACTGTACAAATCCTGAACCAGTAGCTCAAATAATGAAATATGTGCGTACAACTAGATCATGAATTAACTGCAATAGTTACAAAGTGCTTACTAAAATAAAGCAAGGAACAGCAGAGTAGTAAACGGGCTGACTAGTTCAGGCCCGAACCCGAAAATATGAGCCCGGCCTGTACCCGAAAACTAATTTGAAGCCCAAATTATGCCCGAAAAACCCGAAAGGTAAGTTTGGTCTGAAAAATTTAGCAATATTGCCAAGTTATTATGATTATATTTTTGTGCACCAAAGACAAAAAGTACATCTCAGGCACGAATTAAGCCGAAATTTTTGTTAACATTAGGCCAGAACCCGAGCCCCACCCAAAAAGCCCGGCCCGACTTACAACTCTGAGGAACAGCTTTTTTTACGTACATATTTTACTTTATTGCAACAACCGGGCCTAAATTGCGTATTTAAATAATCTTGTTTGAAGTTGTTTAATACGCTATATTTTGTTAAGTTGCCCGTCGGGCAAGTAAAGCCGAAAATTAACTTGCCCGAGGCGATTTCAGCTTGCCTCGGGCAAGCGGGCTGGCGCTAATTTCAAACTTTGTATTTAGTTCAAGTAACCTTACTCAATAAGTACAATTAATCTTTTGTTTGTTTGTACTGTACTTAGTAGCCGAAAACTTGGCCGCTACAATAAGAAAAACATTAGATGAATGGTTCGGAAGAGCAAACGACAAAATCACCAAAGATTGTTTTCCTGCCTACAAGAGAAACGCATGGTTGCAAAAATTCAAAAGATTCAACACCGCTATTCCTAGTTCGGTAGCTGTCGAAAGATTATTTGCTGTTGGTTCTAATATTTTGCAATCGAAAAGATCGTCTATGACGAACGAAAATTTTGAAGAGTTTGTTTTGCTGCGTGAGAATTAAAAGTGCTTAAAAAATTCAATTTTTCTCCATGAATAATGTAGCATCACTTTTGAACGTGAGTGAGTGGTGCTTTTTTTTCTTTGGTATTTATTTATTTTTATTGCTGTTTATTTCTATTATTTTTTTGTTTTTGTGTTTAATTGCTTTTTTCAACAATCAAAATAATTCTTTCTTCGCTCATAGATATGTGCCTTTAGTTACCGAAGCTAAACGCATTGCAGTTGGTCTATTTCAGAGCAGCTTAGCTGAAGATGGTACCATGTTTGCAGTTTCATATTTTTGTACTTAACACCATCGTCTGCAGCGCGCTTTTTAAACTTTGATTATGAAAAAGTAAAAACTTTTTTAAAACAGCAAAATTTGTGTGCGCTCCTCAAGCAACCAATTTGTAGTTGAGCTGAATTATTTTCAATTTTTCGTTGCGGAATTTGTGTTTGCGCTTTAATCTAAAAAAAATTTGGTTGTGTAATTTGCGTTTGCGCTTTAAAGTAGAAAAATTTTGGTTGCGAAATTTGCGCTTGAGCTTTACGAGGTGTTTTTTAAATGCCCAGCTCTGCCTTTCACCAGCTGAAACCTATTTGCTTATAATGATAAGTTACAGAAAGAAAATATTTGAACATGCTTGTATCACCTCTAAACATGAATCAAATAATCTAAAATTTTAGATGTCTTTTTTTCAATAAATGAATCCATTTTGGAGGCGTAGAGCACAACTTTTCATACTTTTGAAATTAAGAACCACCCAAATGTTCATACAATATACCGTACATACCAGAGATGGGCAAAGCGTAGTTACAAGCGCAAAGCGCAACTTCTGCAATTGTGGAAGTTGCGTTACGCTTTAATTTTTTATCTTGAAACGTTGCGTTGCGGACTATAGTCTTTAAAATTTGTTGCTCGTCAATTGCGCTGTGCTTTTAAAATTTTGTTTGGTCAATAGCGCAATTCTATGCATTAAACTTAATTTTGTTCCATTTCAGTCGTAATATTGATAAATGTCGGTCTTCATTAGCAAATTATTTACCCTTTTTGTGCCCAAAACTGTAAGAAATGCGGTATTTAAACGACGACCCTAAACGCATGATCTGGGTTCAACCCCCCACTCTGGTCACGTTGTTGCGTCCTTGGATAAGACGCTTTACGATGATTATCTCTGCTTGGTGGCTTCAAGCAACCAGCAAATTCAGTGGAAAAAAATTCGAAGAAACCTACAAGAACATTGAATCCCTGGAAACTCCTAAGCAGTAAGTTGCGAATTCCTCCAACCACGAAGTAGGCAATACAATGAAACGTGTGGGGATCGTCCAACAGTCAGCGTCTGACGCTGTCCGGTAACAGGAAGATAAATATGCACAACCACAACAACAACTTGCGTTGTGTTGTAAAATTTCAATTGCGGAAGTTAGGTTGCGTATAACTTGGTACAAAAATACCGTTCCGCCATTGCGGAATTGCGTTGCGTTTCAACTGAAAAGGTTATTGCGAAATTTGCGCTGCGCTTCAGAAAAAAAAAAAAAAATTCAATTACGCATTTTGCGCTGTACTTCTACTGATTGAAAAGATTGTTGCGTGTTTGAAATAATGTTATAGGTGCCCACCTCTGGTACATACAGTAAAATTAATCTAGTTAGTACATTAAAACTTTAAAGCAATATCTGGGGACTGGATTTGCACATCAGAGTTGACTACGTGCCGAGTCTTTCACTGCAGATAAAACACAAAGACATTATACAACTTTTTTCTGAAATGTTGTCCAAGAAAGCGAAAATAAGAAGCATATTGTACAATATTACTCTTGAATCCTGTGATTCAAAACCAAAAATATACTTAGATTCAGGACTAAGTTTATTTTCCTGATGACTAACCTATAGAAAGTAAGTAACTAATGGAACATTTCAGGACTGGTTTAGGCTTCAAATCATTTTTTGAGTTAGGGCCGGGCTCAAGCTAATATTTTTGGTTTCGGGCCTGAGCTGGTCTCCCGTTTATAATTTTGGGTCGAAAATATCAAGTTGTGGAATGTAGCAAACAATGCCACAAAGCAGCTGAAAGAATTAATAATGACATAAAACGTAGTTTACGGCTTTTAAGTTTTAGGTGAAAATAAACAAACATGAAAGGTGATAGCGAAATCAGCAATTGAAAATATTAATCCAGTATAGGCCCATTGAGTAAAAAACATGGTTTTGTTTTTCAGACATGTTTAAAAGGCGTTACCTAAATATAGTGAAGATAGAACATTGAACGATAGATCCAAGATTGTGAAAACGATTTATCACAAATTAAACATTTAAAATATTTCTCTCCAGTGTGAATCCGCATGTGACGTTTCAAAGCCTCAGATTGTGAAAACGATTCATCACAAATTGAACATAAAAACGGTTTCTCTCCCGTGTGAATCCACATGTGACGTTTGAGCATGCCTACTATATTTTCGTTGACCAAAAAGAAAAGAGGTTTTGCCAGCTCATCCCACCAGGTTATATTTAGCAAGCCTTACGCCTCCGGCAAACAAATAGACCCTATAAAAACAAATTTAAATGTCAGATTTACGGTCTACGACTTTTAGGCATGGACGTTTAAGTGCCGAGATTTTTACGCGCTAGAGATAGAACAATTTTTTTTTCAAAAAATTTCACAAGAAAACTTTTTTTATCAAAACAATTTTTTCAAAAAATGTTTTTTCAAAAACAACTTTTTGGTTTCAAATAACAGTTTGTTTTTTTTTAAGTTTTTTTTCAAAAACATATTATTTTTTCACATAAAAGTTTTTTCCAGATGTAGAGTCCTCGAGGACGTCCTTGGCCTCGAGGACACATTTTGAAGTTCTTGGCCTGGGCCTCAAAAGTCAAATCCTTGGCTTCGAAGCCTCAAGTCCTTAAAAATTGCCCTGGCCTCGCCTCGAAGACAGCATTATTTTTTGTAACGTTGAAATCTGGTTGGAAAACGCCAGAAACCTCGCGGAAAATTTGCGAAGACCTTTTTTGATTTGCGCAATCGGAGATCGCCTGAAAGAGTTTATCATTATTATTACTAATGGGTAGCGGTGCAAGCAAATCTGCTACTGTTAGATAAAGTCCACCTAAACATTGCGTAGGCCTTATTTGGGCCCTTTGCAACTGTAACTGCTTAGTTATTCTTGTTTGGTTAGGTTACTAGTCGAACTCAGAAAGCCTTCCAGCTTCCTTTAAATACGTGGCCGGTAAGTTAATGTTAGATTTTGTTACCAAGTTATGAACAGTGGTTTTGGAGATTCCAAAACATTTAACACATATACCTTGGTAAAGCTTGCAATTGCCTACATGATGATTTGGTGTTTCATCTTCTAAGCTACACTTTGGACACAAAGAAGACTCAGCACTACCTGTAGTTTTCTTGTGTCGCTGTACATTGCAGTGCCCAGTTAAGTCGTGCACTACTCTATTTAATTGAGGCTTCTAAAGGTTTAAGAAGACCTATTGTTATATGAGAAGACGTCCAACCTACAGACTTCTTCATCTCCAAACAGTCCTTATGTTAATTCCACATAGACTTCCATCTATCTGTGGACCAGTCCTTAACCGTGCTAACACACCTGGTATATGGGACTGTAATAAAAGATTTAGGACCATGTATCTTTGATTTAGATCCTGATTTGGTTAGATAGTCTGCCACTTCGTTACCATGTACTCCTGCATGTCCAGGAATCCACGCAATACTGACATGGTTTTGTTTACCGAACTGATTGAGGTTTCTAATGCAGTTGAACACTGTAACTGATGTTACAGTGAACTTTATAAGTGCTTTGACATCTGCTTGACTATGAACCAGCACAACAATACTTTGATTGTGCATTTTTTCCAAAAGCAGGTACTTTGCCACTTTTGAAATAGCTAAGACTTCTGCCTGGAACACAGCAGGGTTGGAAAAATTACTTGGTCTTGCTTCAATTACAATTACAATTACAATTACAACCTAAAATTTTCAATTACAATTACAATTACAATTATTCAAGTTCAAGTAATTGTAATTCAATTACAATTTCAATTACAATTACAAAGAAAAAATTCTCAAAACGTTGCAACCAATTCAGTTACAGACGAAGCTTCGAGTTTTGCTTATGTCAACTCTGTGGATTTGTTTAAATTGTTTTGTATTTTTATACCAGACCTATCAAAGCCCCATTTTTCTCTATTCTTGTTCTTCCATCAATCTTTGTTTAACTTTAATTTTTGCAATACATAATTTCGCTTGCAAGCAATTGTCAATAGTAAACAATTGTAAGCAAAGTAAAATTTTGGGATAGCAGTTTCCCTCCCCTGCTCCCCCTGGCTACGTCCCTGGTATTATACCGCAGTTAGTTGTGCAAAAGAAAATAAATTTTAACACAATTAAAAAGTGTAAAAAAATTGAAAGTGTGTACGTTACAACTTCAAGTTACAATTACTATTTAACACTATTTTAACTTTTACCAATAAGATCACATATTTAGCATGATCATACAAAAAAGAACCAATAGTGACGCTTTGACAAACGAACGAACGAACGAACGAATTACTTTGACAATGACATGCACACAATGGCAAACAAGCAAAAAAACAAAAAAGCTCACAAAATCATAATATCACAAATAGCATTGAAGTTACAATAGTTACTTATCAACAATCAATGTTTGTTGCTTGCTTGGCCCAGTTAATTCTGAATTATCAACATTAAAGAATCATAATGAAATCAATGAACAATACTAATTAGCAATTATTAACGAATTCGAAACAACACAAGAAGTTAACAGTTAACACTATGAGAAATATAGTTTTTTACTGGATATATGATGAGTAACCGCAACATTGCTAAAGAACACTCAGCAATAGATCACATATTGTTATGAAACACAAATATCAGCTTTCAGAGGCATAATTTGCAGTGAGTAATCACTGCGTCTAAAACAAACAAAACTGTTAGAAATGACTTGGAGTACAACAGCATTAAAAAGAAAGAGTAAAACTACTGCAGGTGTATCTTAGCAGCAATATTGTTTCAGCACTTTTCAATAATATACACTAAAACAACCACACCAGACTGTGTAATGCAAAGCAGTTATTCCTTTAAGAATTGATCTTATCATACAGTGATTGATTGCATTTTATGAACATCAAAGAGCGAAATGTTGCTGTGCCTAACAAACTTCGATCGGATGTGTAAAAATTACCAGCTATTGAAAAGACTCGCTCAGAAGGCGCTGATGTGGCTGCACATCCAAGATACTCTCTAGCTAATTGGGATAAATGTGGAAACTTTTTTTCATTGTTCTTCCAAAAGGAAAGCGGATTTTCATCAAATGAAATAATCTGTTCTTGCAAGTATTCAGTGACCTCATCTTGCTTGAAGTGAGGATCAGAAATAGAGGTACTCTTGCTTGTGTCGATAAAGCCAAACAGGCTAGGCCGTTTCACCAAGGGTTCAGACGTAACTTCGTCTTCAGCTCGTAGAACTGCAACAGCAGATCGTTTAATACACACTAAAGTAGTGAGTCGTGCTATCACACTCTGTTTGAGTTCATCTTCTTGGATCCATGCAGTTTTGAACCTTGGGTCAAGCAGAGCAGCGATCTGGTTGTCTCGACAATCCAAAAATGACTTCAATCGTTTATGAATAGATTGTTGGAGAGATGTAATAAGGCCATTGCAATATCTAAAACTTTGATTTGAAAAAGCATTGAACTTTTTTTGAAGTCCAACTACAACTGGGCATATGCTAGATGCTGTTACTCGTTTATCTCCCTCCACTTCTAGTAACGCTTCTTGAAATGGTTTTAAAACAGTAACCAATTCATTTAAGGCCAAAACATCGTGATCCAAAATTTTTTCCGTTGATCCCATTAAATCCAAAGCATCATTTACGTAGCTGTGGTTTTTCAAAACGCTTTCTATCATTGTCAGCTGAGAGTTCCATCTTGTTGCGTTCTGAGCTCTTAAAACCAAGCCTTTTTGTCGCAGAAATGGCGACGCAATGGTGGACTTTCTGACAGAATTAACAATTTTGCTTATTTTTGCAAGCAGTTTTCCAACGAAACTCTTTAAAAACGAAGGTTGATGTAAACCGTCACGTATACACAGTTGTTTAGTATGCGCAAAGCAACTTATTCTTTGAGGTAGGTCTGCTAACAAGTTGTCTACGTCATCAACATCAGACTCTTCTTCCAATTCCATGTCATCTTCATTTGTTCTGACCTCATGATGCTCGGTTTGGTTCCCATGCTGCTCATCACGCTCTAAAACAAAGTTTGGCAAAGAAATGGAAAATGCTTTAATCATGGAAGAGGCATTGTCGGAAACTATCTTATTCACCCTATTCCAAATATCATATTTGCTTGCGATTGAATGATAAGTAGTTGCAATATTGTCTGCTGTATGCCTACCTGCAAATGAATCTACTGCTAGCACAAAAGATTTTAAAGTCCACTTTTCATCTACAAAGTGAACGGTCATCCCCAAAAAACTTGCCATGTTTCGATTTGTCCATAAATCGAGGGTAATGTATATGTGATCCAAAGTAGACAGCTCTTCTTTTATCACATTTTCCATTTGTTTCATGACTTTAGGCAGCATAGTGTTTCTGACTGTTGGACGGCTGGGAATTGAATATCTTGATTCAGTCGTTTCCAAGAGCTTTCGAAAAGTTGGACTTTCCAAAATATTGAGTGGAAGTTGATCGCAAGCAATGGAATTGATCAAAGCTTTGGTTATGGTTTTCTGTCGAACGTCATTTCTAGAAAACTTTTCCTGAGTTTTTTTTTTTTGACTAGAAAAGCTGACATTGTGGTTTGGTCGTTAGGTCTATTGCTATCAGATTTTGAATGCTGGCGACTTTTTGTAGCTTTTAATTTAAGGTCCATGTATTTAGCATGATGTTTCGGACAGCACCTTTTCAAATGAGTGATCAAATTTGAGGAGGCCTTTGTTGAAAATTTTACTTTAGCTTTACAATGCTTGCATTGTGCAATATTGTGCTCTTTTGTTGAGTCAAAAAATTTGACATGAAGCTCTGATAGTTTCGATTGCTCAACCTCACAGTTTTCACTTTCTTGTTCATCTTCTCTTTGCATCATACTTTGTAACAAAACTAAATCAATCGTAATTTGCCTCGTAAGAAAAAATAGAATAGGCTAAATGCTAGAAGAAAATTGAAGAAAATTATAGTATTCGGTAGAGAAAATAAAGTGCAGAAAATATCCTCAACTTTTGTTGATGAATTTACAAAAGTCTGCTTGACATCTTTATTTACAATACCGTATATGCTACTGCTGAGTTTTTTAGGTAAACATCAATTTTTCATTCATTTTTTAATCGTAACCACCGCAATAATAGCAAATCACTAACAATGCAAAAGAACAGTAGGCGCTACCAGTCCAGTACCACGGCAGGTTACCCTATTTTTGAGTTCACATCTGCTGTACTACGCTCAGTACAAGCTAAGTAACTATCAGATGGGCTTATGCTTCACTTATGGCTTTGGTCTAACGTTACAACAAGGAGAAACTAAAATGTAACATCGCAAGGAAATCCGGGGACTTCGCGAACGTATCTCACTTCACTGAACTAAAGAATTTTACAATTGTGTTAAAGCGTGTTTATGGTTGTTGATACTGATAGTCAGATCTGAAATACTCTGCTTTTGAGTTTCATAAGGTTTTATTAACTTGATCAGGTTTGTGGTTAACGGCTTTCAAACTTTTGCGTTAAATTCCCATAATTACTTTCTATGATTAAAACCACGATTAATTTTACTAAAAACTATAGGATACCTGTAAATTAACACAAAAATATTGTCGACCGCTAACAAGCCAGTCTTGCGGTCAACTAATGCTTCTTATCTGCTCGAACTTCGATTCGTTACGTGCCTTTGTTCAGATAGTGGCTACAAATTATTGTCCATTTACAATCGTGTTGACAGATGAGGGTACGAAAATGACGGCATAGAGAAAAAGCTTCCAGCGTATAAAGATCGATTTAGTAAATACTCAGACAAGAATGACAATTGGGAAACCATAATGCTTAGTTAAGTGATACACAGAAAAATTGGAATGCGATTAGCTTACATGTCCCATTTGGCATAGTCTCCTCAATGTGGTCCACCAAATTTTGTTACCTTTAATCTTTGATTCATATTTACCTATCCAATAGTAATAGATTTAATTTGTTTAGCTTTTGCAGCTAATTGGGGTAGGTGTCAACATAATTGGAGGATCCCTATAGTTATCAGCAAATCAATAAATTTCGCTGCTCATCTATCAAAATAGTCGAGTAAAAACAAAGGTCCTACGCGCGCGCGCAAAGTCCCAATTAACAACATTTTCACTTGGCCAAAGCACATTACCAACTTTGACCATAGATCATGGCAATCTTTAGCATAGATGCTTTAACCAGCTCATAGCTTTTTGGCTAGTATTCTATTGCATGGTTTCCACCGGTTACAGACACGTCTATGTCAGGCTATTTGTTGGCTTATAGTTAGTGCTAGTTATGATTAGAGTACGTGCTGACTTTAGGTCATGCATATGATTAACCCTATCCCTAAAACTAACTCGAACTATCCCTAGCCTACTTTGATGCTCGCTTTGTGACGTCAGATGTGATTGCAACCGGTAGCATATTGATATTGTTCAAACACATTGTGTTATCATCCATCTTAGTGAATAATAGAGTAATTGTAATTGAAAATAGGCAGAAAAATTTTCAATTACAATTACAATTACAATTATTCACTTTTAAAAAATTTTCAATTACAATTACAATTACAGCAAAATCGTGTAATTAATTACAATTTTGTCAATTACAATTACAATTTTTCCAAGCCTGGAACACAGTGCTATGTATTTCAAGGTGGAAAATGCTTGTTTTGGGGAGTTGTTTGGGTATTCTGCAAAAAAACCTGCACCTACTCTCCCATCTAGTTTCGAGCCATCGGTGTAAACCTTGACAGTGTTCTGATTTAGAACGGTTTCAGATCTGATAGCATTCTTTTTATCCATAATTTGACATTCGAAATTTCTCTCGAATACCTTTATTTTCTTCTTTCGAATCTTCTTGCTTCATTGCAAACATCAACATGGTTTTTCGTTTTCCCAAAGAAACCAACTCGGTTGACATGCCAGAGCCCAATAACAGTGATTCTGTATTACCCTCGCATTGCCTCAGCTAATAAGAATTCCTCAACGAGAGTTATGTTGAGCAATATTTCCAGAGCACCAGTAGGGGTGCCAGGAAAAGCTGATGAAATTATCAGGCAAGCAAGTCTCTGCACCTTTGTGAGCTTCCTCCCTAGATACTTTTTGTCGAGACCGCCAGCCCAGGACACACATGCATACAATATGATTGGACGTATCATAGCAGTGTATATCCATTTCATCATAGATGGTTTTACTCTCTACGTTTTACTCACAATTTTCTACATTGCATTAATGCTGTAGTTGCTTTGCGGGTAATTCGGGTAATATGTGGTTTCCAAGTTAGCTTGCTGTCCAGAGTAACACCAAACAGTCTTGCTTCCTTGGAAAGTTCAAGTTTTAAACCATTCATTGACAAGGAACCCAAATCTGGATTCCGTTTGTGAGTGAACTTAACAATTTCGATTTTCTTGCTGCTAAACTGTAGCTCTTGATCCAAAGCCCAGTTTGCAGCAATATTTATTGCTTTCTGGGCCATACCTCTGATCCAAAGCATATCAGTACCAGTGACCAACACTGCTAGATCACCGGTATAGGCTTGAGCATAAAAGCCCCTGCTACGTAACTCTAGCACTAACAAAAACTTCTTTGAAGAACTTTTTTTTTGAGATCGCCAGAAAAAAAAATTTTGTTTTGAGAACACTTGCGCCTTTGTCCTTGGCCTCGAGCATTCCTGTCCTTGAGAGGGTCTGTCCTCGGAAGGGCTGTCCTTGACCTTGGCCTCAGATTTTTTTGTGTCCTTGGCCTTTGCCTAAAGCCTTGTGCCCTCGACTCTATCACTTACTCCCCCCCCAAAATAAAACACGTCTTTTAAACAAAAACGTTTCATTTTGATCATAAAGTTTATATTTTCGAAGCTTTTCATCTGACGCTTGTCAAGAAGGATCGTCAAAATAGAGATAGCACGAAAAGGATTGGCTATAGAAAAAAAAACCGAAGGAGTGATTGGAAAGAATAGGATCGATGAGAGAGCGTCTCTATGTATTTAAGCAATTATATTAATCGATAAGAGAGCGTAATTAAGCTGTACATGAATTGGTTTTGTCGGCAGAGGGCGGGGTTACAAGTTGTGATAAAAGTAACTTCAAAAGCAGATAGACTGGAAGGAGAGCGAAAAAAGTTTTACAAAAATAGATTTCTTGTTGCATTTTTATCAATAATTAAAATGTTTTCCTCTATATGTGTCAAAGTTTTCTTATCTATTCCGTACGCATGCAATCTCCAGTCTACCGTCTCAAATTTTGCGCCGCACGGGCATGAGTTGCTTGTGCGAGTTACCTGCTTGGCCACGAATTATAGCAGCTAAAAACTTTTCTTCTTGATTATTTTTGGTCTTTACCTAACATTTCAGAGAAAAATATACATATATAACATGAAAAAGTCGCTGGTTTAGTTTAAGCAAATTACCCTCGTCATTGTGCTGCATCTCGGGACAAAATTTTGAGCCAGTGGCGCATCCAAGAGGGAGGTTTCGGGGGTCGAAATCCCTCCCGTTTGGAACTCAAAAACAACATAATTTTGTTGATATAGCGCAGTTTGTACCACTTTGCCATATTTACTTTTCACTAAATAATCACTTAAGTTGTTGTGATTTTGGTTGTAATTTGATTCTGCAAGATAAGATGTTGTTTTAGGGCTGTAACTTGATCCTGCAAGGTAAGATGTAGTTTTAGGGCTGTAAGTTGATCCTGGGCGATATTTACCAAGTAATTGAGATTTTTGCATTTGTTTCAACTACAATATTGCTGACAGATACATTGTATAACTATGTGTGTTTGATATATTATTGAATAATGGGTACTATTATACCCGATCATAAACTTCTGAGTAGAACAGAATATTGCTTGGTAAAGATAAACTAAAAAAAACGATAAAACGTCACGTGGGTTGCTGCGTGTGCCAATACTAAACATGCAACTCGTGCGTCGCAAAATTTGAGACCGCAGGGTGGAGATTGCATACGTCCGGATGAGGTAAGAAAACTTCGCGAAAACGTAATGGAAAACACTCTTTTATTTGAAAAAAAATCCAATAAAAAATCAGTTTTTGGAAAAACTTCTTCTGCTCTCTATCCATCTATCTGCTTTTGAACTCCTTTTTATCGAAACTTCTTACTCCGCCCTCTGCCGACAAAACGAATTCGTTTATAGCTTAAAGATTGTACACAAATGACACTCTCTCATCGATCTTTTCCCAGCCAATCAGTGCTCGGCTTTTTTCTATAGCCGCTCTTTTTTGTTCTATTTTGACGATTCTTCTTGACTTAAACATTTTTGTTTGAAAGTTTTTGTTCGAAAGACGTTGTTTTGTTTTTTTTTTGGAAAAAGCTCTCATTTGACAAAAAAAGTTTTAGAAATAAAAACATTAAAAAAAAGCTGTTATTTGAAACAAAACATTTTTTTTGAAAAAAATTGTTGTGAAAAAAATTTTTTTTTTGCAAAAAAATACTTTCTTTTGAAAACAAATTTTTTGAAGAAAATTTTTGAAAGAAAATGTTTATTGAAAAATTAAAAAAAAATTTTTTCTACCTTTGGCGCATAAACGTCCAGCTGCCTAATGGTTCCGGCGCATAATCGCCGGTGCCTAAACGTCCACGCGTAAACGTCCGCGCCTAAAAGTCACGGTCCGTCAGATTTAGCCCATTACTATTTTTTTTGCGGTTACCTGAACTTTTTTTCACAAGAAAGGATCAACTTTAAAGCGATACTACTTAAAATCAGTATTATTGAAGAAATGACAACTGCTTGGTATGAGGTAATAAAGCTTATTCCTCAATCTTATTCCGCAATTCCTCTAAACCTCATTCCACTATTTTTATATCCGCAAAAGTAGATTTGTCTGCTTGATGCCGTACTATTGGCAACTTTTCGTTTCAAACTACGCGACATTAGAAAAGGATGACTCTGCAAAATTTATTGTAGATTATTGAACATCACGTTGCTTATTCTGCAAGAAATTTAGCAATTAGCAATTTCTCGTAAAATAACCAACCCAATGCTAGATTCTGGGGTCTTTCAACTGGGGTCTTTAAACTGGGGTCTTTAAACCACTGCGCATTCAGCCAAAGTGCCGCACTTGTTTCCGTTCAAATTTTTCTGCAATATATGAAATGCCACAAGAGTCCTGGCATCCATAGGCATTAGTTATGACATCACAATTGGCCTTACTTGTGAGTAATGACATCATAATGCAGTAGTAACGACAAATTAAGAGGATATAATGATTAATAGCGTTTAATAGCGTCGGAGCTATCAATTTCATTCTTTGAGAAATGGCTAGCCTTAAAAAAGACTGTTTTAGTTTGAACATTTTTGTTCAGGGCCGACATTACAGAACGTGCTAGCGAACTCGTAAAGGCCATTCTCGCTCGCTAAAAAGCGCTAACGAACAAAAAGTCTTCGTAGACAAACTGCCATTTCTGAGCCGTCTCTCCCAACACACGTTAAAAACTGCTCGTTCAAATTTCTTAGCGAGATGTTTGTAACTTGTGTTAGTACGTAATAAATATCTCATTGTGACGTCAGATGCATTTCTACTTCAAAATAATGCGTTCAAGCATACTGTATGTACTGCATTGTTATGGAAGAAGACACTGTAAGAAGCTATGCGTTACTCTAAGGAAGCAAATTCCTCAACTGATAATAATTAGTGAATGAGGAACAGAATTTAATTATATTTTTGGATCAATGTGAAGTAAGAACAACTTTTTCCATACTATACTTTTTTTTTAATGACGTAAAGCGCCCTTGAGGTTGTTGGTGGGTAAACTCATACGTTAACAGTAACTTTAGGTTTCAAAATTTTTCAAAAGTGAGCAAGTCGAAGTACACTCTTCCTTTTTAGAACCGGTAAATCTTGAGTTGAGACTGGCAATTTTTAATTTTTTGCCAATATTCAGTCTCATTTGTACTTGATTTTGTAAAAATTTTGAGAGCATTGATGTCAATTTTAGCGGGCGTGTTTGAAACACTGTTTAATTCCTACTGCTCTGTCTGCTTAAGTAAAGGCTTTTTTTCTTAGTTTTGCAGCATCGTAAAGTTGCAAAAGTGAAAAAGCAAGCTTTTTTCAAGTAGAACAACAGCCAACAAAATTTCTCAATTGCTTGCACAGAGCAACAGACAGAGCCGCAATTAAGGAGGGGGCGCCCCTACAAACAAAAATTTTGTTCCCCCCTAAGCTGCTCAGCATGCCCCCCCCCAAAAAAAATTTTCATAATGGTTGCTTTTTTTATTGGAGATCAACAGAAAACTTGCAGAAAATTAGACCAATTCGACACGATGACTTTTTTTTGGGCGATCAACAAAAAAGTCGGAAAAGAGTAGACTAACCCCAAAGTTTTGGCCCCCCCAGAAAGAAATTTTGCCCCTTTTAGAACAGTGTTCTGGTTGCAGCACTGGCAACAGAGCTTTATAATCTTGAGTTTTTGAAGAAAATCACTGAAATTTTATCGTTTTGAATCAGCACAAATTTTAATTTCTTTGATTAGTTTAAATTTCTTTTTTATTTTGTTTTTGGTTTATTTAGCTGCCGAGGCTGGCATTGTTTTTAATTTGTTTTTAAATTTTGAGCAAAAATTAGCCTCGTGTTTTAAAAAAAACGTTCTTATAAAAGGAATGTATTGCTAGTTTTGTCAACTGGCACTACTCAACATTTCTTTATCAGTCGCAACAGCAAATGGTTCTCAATGCAATTCGCTTTTTTTTAGTAGTTTAATTGCTAACAGAGCGACGATTTTAATTCATTTTCAGCAAAAATTGCTTTTAGTTAAAAGTTTTCAACATTTTGCCAGGTAATTTCTAACCCAAAAAGATTTCTCGTACGCCTAAAGAAGCTTCAAAATCCTCTTTAAATTGGCAAGGAAAATGTGACGTTTTTTTTACTCGAACTGCTTTCCGCAATCACTCGAAGCAAGTTAGCGAGAAAAAATGACGTAACGGATTTCGCAAGGCTTTACATACACGTGCAAAAATGACCTTTTACGTTTAGCGAGTATTTTACTCGGTAGCGCCTCTCAAAAAAAAATCGTACATCAAAGCGAACGAGGAAATTTCTGTTAAAATTAATGAAACTAAAATGCTGTGGTATATATAGAGGTTGACTACATTGAAATGACAATTGGTGCTATTGTGACGTAAGATGCTGCAAAAATCACCTAAAAGAGTATAAAGTTTTTACAAGATTTGCATAGGCTAGGAAAAACTTTTGGTGGATAATTGGTCCCGGCAAAGTCCAAAACATAACAATTTTGTTAAGTCATAGAGCTTAGTCAATTTCTTGACCGAACTACCACCAAGTAAAACAGTCGTGCGAAAAAAAAATCTTCTCTGTAGCAAAAAGAAATTTGAGAGTAAAATAACCCTCCATGCAATGCTCAGGATAGCTCTATTTAGGTCAATACCAAACCTCGTCAGCTGAGCTGGCATGAATCGAAATGAGTAAAAAACAAAAAATTTTTCTCACTATTTATGAAATTTCTAGTCGCTAAAAACAGGCCAAGCCAAAAAAATATAGAAGGCCGAAACAAAAGAGCAAAAAATCGGCAAAACCAACCATAAGCTCCGAAGTCAAAATTATTGTTGCGCCAGCGATCAAAATGCAAATGAAGCGTTGAAATCGGCTACGAGTTTCAATAAACCGATCAAAAAATTACGTAAATTAGCCGTTGAAATTTTTTGTTTTTACTCATTTCGATTCATGCCAGCTCAGCTGACGAAGTTTGGTATTGACCGAAATAGCGCTATCCTGAGCATTGCATGGAGGGTTATTTTGCTCTCAAATTTCTTTTTGCTACGGAGAAGATTTTTTTTTTTTCGCACGACTGTTTTGCTTGGTGGTAGTTCGGTCAAGAAATTGACTAAGCTCTATGACTTAACAAAATTGTTATGCTTTGGACTTTGCCGGGACCGATTATCCACCAAAATTTTTTTCTAGCCAATGCGAATCTTGTAATTATGATGGCTTAATAGTGATCCTCGGTTAGCAGTAATGCGACTGAGCAGATTACTGCCACCCAGGTCTTTTCGACGGAATTGATGTTTATAATCCCCTATTTTGTGGCTGATCCCATCTTTTCTTGATGAATTTTACACCTATCCTCTAATTAGAGTATAAAGTTAATGCAAAAATATAGAAAATTACTCGTCATGTTGTGATTGGTCAAAATGTGTTATTTTGACAATTTAATTGGTGGAAAAATATTGTTTCGTTTTGGTCGGAAATGTGCACAAGAAATTAATGTGAAATTTGGAGTGAATAAATGAATTCTTTTTGTTGGCAAAGAACAGACTGTAAGGAACTGATGTAGGTTGTTTCCAGAACTGATAAATGGAACAAAGATCTTGCTGTTGCCATAATGGAAAATTATGCATCATTATAATGTTCGGCACATTCTTTATTCTGTAGTAAATGCTGTACGATAGCAGAATCACAGTAGACACTAGGGGTGCTAGTGATTTTGTATTTTCGATTAGGCAGAATTTTCGTTCGTCTTTTGTCACTTCTTATGCTTCTCGGAATGTGTTGATTAATTCTGTCCTGCAATCTTGGGGAAATTCGACCCACGTACCGACAGCCACCGCGGCACACGTATTGATATACGACCATAGTTTGTTGATGAGAGGGTAGATCATCTTTAATAATTGCAGGAAAATTTTTTTTGTTTTAAAAATAATGCGAGGTTTAACAGCTTGGTAACATCGGCTAACAGCAGTTTTGGTTTGCTTTTCATAATTCAAAGAAATTTTGCCAAACCAAGATAGCTTCAAGAAACTGGACACTTTTGCGGTCCTTCTTTTGGTTTACGGTTGAAAAGCGCAAGTGTTGCGCTTTTTAAGCTTTGCTGTTTACTTGAAGCACCCTTGGTTTGGCAAAATTCCTTTGAATTTTAAAAAGCAAACCAAAATTGCTGTTAACCGATGTTGCCAAGCTGTTGAACCTCGCATTATTTTTGAAACGAAAAAAATTTCCCAGCAATTATTAAACGAACACTAAATGCAAAACCAATGGGGGTATCCAAAAATAGGCCAATAGTTATAGACTAGATTAGCGTTGACACTATCCTTTTTTCCCCATCCGTAGCGAAGATATTCTATTTTAAACACAACGTCGGTGACTCTAATGGAACAAATTTTAATAATTTTTTTTGTCAATCCTGTAATGGATAAGCATTAGCGTCTTAGCGACGCCTTTCCAGTTCTA
This sequence comes from Trididemnum nubilum, assembly GCA_963965965.1. NCBI lineage: Eukaryota > Metazoa > Chordata > Ascidiacea > Aplousobranchia > Didemnidae > Trididemnum > Trididemnum nubilum. The sequence continues at coordinate 23,738,154 of OZ014469.1, read as the reverse complement.
ATCTAAAGCAACAATTAGGCTACTGCCTTGAGTCGTTTCGCTACGCACTAATCAGCTTGATCTTACCAATTCAACAAACCTGAGCTGGTAAAAAGAGCAGACTTTTTGGTGGCCCAGCGATTTCAGAGAAAATCAAGCTGGCAGATATATTTCAGTTTAAATCCTAGCCTAGTCTTGCAATAAACTTTTTATTACTGGGCTACACAGTGCAAACTCATACCTGAGAACAAGACTACCAATACTTGAGTAGGCTTATTGTATTTGCTTACGTTTTTTGTGACCCTAGAACAAACTTTTCCATCTAATTTGAAAGCAATGGCCTACTAGCCTAGTCTAATAACTCTACTAGCCATAGGTGGGCAAGTTAATGCAAAGCGTTAGCTTTGGTAACCACTAGTCCGTTAACAAACTTCACACCTCCGTTAACGTTAATCCGTTATTTTCAGCTTTAATTAACGGAAGTTAATAAAGTCCGTTAATCCGTTAACATTTTGCGTGTAATTTACATTTCGTTTTATTTACTCGCTTTTAGAACACGTATTGACGATGTTGAGCTGATTGTAAGGTAATATTTATTGCTATGGTGGTCTTTTTGTGTTTTGAAAGTTACATTTTACATTCCAATCTAATTTCAAGATAAAAACAAGTTCAAATGCGCAACGAAGCTACAAGATATTAACGATAAAAACCTTAACGGAAGTTAACAGAACTTAACGGAAGTTACTTTAGTCCGTTAGCAAGTTCAAGTTCGATTTATTATTTGTCGCTTAGATGCAATAAAATACACACTATACATAAAAATAATTTGCAAAAGCAAAACAAAAATAACTTTTTTCACGACCGGAGACTGGAAGGGACCTGTTACGGTCATCTAGTCAAACAGCCCCCGTTTATGCACCTTTTTGCTCATAAGAGCTTTAGGCTTACGAGTATTGGAAGTTATTGTTATCAGAGAGATATGATGCGACAATTCTAGTAAAAATTCTAGTTGAATGTTGTTAAGAAGAACAGCTTAGAATCAGACTTAAACTTAGAGAATGAGAAATTTTTGATGTTGTGGGGAATAGAATTCCAGGTTTTGACACCCTGGTATAAGAAAGATTGTTGCAGTTTTGTAGTTTTCATCAATGGAATAGTAAACATGAGGGAAGAGGAACAGCGGGTAGGGCGAGAATGTCTGACATTGGACTTTGAGAAGTATTGGTTTAGGTTATATGGATGTTGTTTATGGTATAAATTATACATTATTTCACCAACTTCATAAAGGTAAAGTTTATTCAGTTTCAAGACCTTTAGATTGGTATATGAAGACTTTGCACTGGAATTCCATTTTGTTTGGGTAACAATTTTAACGGCTTTGTTTTGGAGAATAGAAATTTTGTGGAGATAAGATTTATAGGTAGAACCCCATATGGGAATTGCATAGAAAAGGTGAGGATAAATTAATGCATGATAGAGTTGCAATAAAATTTCTTTGGGGAAATAGCATTTAAGTTTATTAAGTATACCTACTGCGCAGGCGATTTTACGCTCAACAAATTTAAGATGAATGTCAAATTTAAGGTTTCGTCAATCCATAGTCCCAAGTACTTGACATTGTTATTTACAGCTATTGGAAGACCATCACATACTATTTTGGGTTTTTGTGTGGCAGTCTTAGCTTCTGGAGTTATAACTAAAGCACTAGATTTTGTAGCGTTAATTGTTAGCTTATTAGCTTTCATCCAACGATTAGCTATTTCGACTTCGCGATTCATTAAGCTTTCTAAATCTTTTTCTTTTGAAGCTTTGACATATAGACAAGTGTCATCAGCGTATAGCACTGGAGAAAAGTCAAAAATGTTGAACATATCGTAAACATAAATAGAGAAAAGTATAGGACCGAGATTTGATCCCTGAGGAACACCAAATTGTATTGTTTTAGTTGTGGAATAGCTCCAATTAATATACACAAACTGTTTACGTTCAGTGAGGTAAGATTTGAGCAGGTTATATACTACACCACGAACACCATAATGACGTAATTTTCTTAAGAGTATATTATGCGAAACCGTATCAAACGCCTTCCTTAAATCCAAAAATATTAATCCAGTAAATTTTTTTTTGTTCAAATGGTTATTTATTTTGCTCATGATATCCAGCATAGCATGTGTAGTAGATAAGTTTTGTCGAAAACCATATCGGTTAGGGTGAATGATATTATTTTTCTCAAAAAATTTTGAAAGACGGGTATAGATGAGTTTTTCTAGGATTTTTGAAAAGTTTGATAGCAATGATATAGGTCGGTAGTTATTAATATCAGTTTTAGGTCCAGCTTTAAAGATTGGGATTATTTTGGCTGTTTTTAGACAGTCAGGAAAGATACCGAATTCAAAAGATAAATGAAAAAGATAGGTTAGATATGGTGTAAGTACATTACATGCTATGCGAATAAAGTATGAGTCAATATTGTCGTGCCCTGAAGATTTGCGAAGACGCAAAGAGAGTATGATATTGAACACTTCGCTATGCCTAGGTGGTTGAAGAAACATTGATGAGGCCACTTTTTGGTTCAGATATTTTGAAAACGAGTTGTTATCATTAGTTGGAATTTTGTCGGCCAGATTTTTACCGACTGATACGAAATGTTCATTGAGTTTTTCAGCGATTGAGAAACTTTCATTTATATCTTGACCATCAATTTTTAAGAGATCTATTTTCAATTTGTTAGTTCGGGATTGGTTTGTAGGTAGCGCAGATCTAATTAGCAGCAGCACTTAACGGAAGTTAATTTAGTCCGTTAACATGAAAAAACTTTTAAACGGATTAACGAGTTAATGAAAAAGTTAGCTTCGTTATTGACGGATTAACGATTAACGGACTTTTGACCATCTATGCTACTAGCCTTACTTTCACTTGTTCTTAGACGTTTGTTACCTAGGCTATCATACAGTCTACTCTTTTTTCTACCTCGGATTCATTCAGCTGACAAGATCAAACTGTTTAGTGCGCAGCGAAACGACCGAATGCAGAAAAGCCTAGTCGTTGCATTGCAGTAGAATAGATCTGGGAAGGCGTTGCAAAGACGCTAATGCTTATCAACGACAGTATTGGCAACAAAAATTTGTAAAATTTATAGCATTAGAGTCACCCACATCGTGTTTGAAGTAAAATATCTCTAGAATGGCCGAGTCAAAAATGATGGAGTTCACGATAATTTAGTCTTATGCAATTGGGCTAACTTTAGATACCACCCATTGATTTAGCCTTTAGTCCTCGTTTAAAGATGATCTACCCTCCCATCAACAAACTATGGTCGTATATCAATACGTGTGCCGCGGTGGCTGTCGGTACGTGGGTCGAATTTCCCCAAGATTGCAGGACAGAATTAATCAACACATTCCGAGAAGCATAAGAAGTGACAAAAGACGAACGAAAATTCTGCCTAATCGAAAATACAAAATCACTAGCACCCCTAGTGTCTACTGTGATTCTGCTATCGTACAGCATTTACTACAGAATAAAGAATGTGCCGAACATTATAATGATGCATAATTTTCCATTATGGCAACAGCAAGATCTTTGTTCCATTTATCAGTTCTGGAAACAACCTACATCAGTTCCTTACAGTCTGTTCTTTGCCAACAAAAAGAATTCATTTATTTACTCCTAACTTCACATTAATTTCTTGTGCACATTTCCGACTAAAACGAAACAATATTTTTCCACCAATTAAATTGTCAAAATGGCACATTTTGACCAATCACAACATGACGAGTAATTTTCTATATTTTTGCATTAACTTTATACTGTTTTAGGTGATTTTTTCAGCATCTTACGTCAGAATAGCACCTATTGTCATTTCAATGTAGTCAACCTCTATATATACCACAGCATTTTAGTTTCGTTCATTCCAGCGTAGATTCACAAACAGAGCTAGACGAAAACGTTCAATCTAAAACAATCTTTTTCAAGGCTAGTCATTTATAACAGAGGAAATGATAGCTCCGACGCTATTACAAGCTGTGTTGAAATTCTGTACTTCAACAAGCTTTTCCATAATTACTTGAAAATACATCGTGCAGTAAACGTAGACTAAAGTAAATAGAGTCTGGACACAAATACTAGTCTAGCAACTGGTGCTATATTGTGTATTTGTGATTGTACAGTATATGCACGGTTGCTCGAACCTTCATTGATGGCCGCAGGTTGCACATAAAACGTACCGTACCAATAGGAGCGGTACATTAGAACCCTGAGTACCAATGTACCCTACCAATGCACCATTACAAAAAACGCAAAACGTACTAGAGTACTGTATTTTCTAGCAAAAATAGAGGCATACTAAACCGTATTTAGGTACCGTACTGCCATCCTTGGTTCTCATTTCTTCAATAAACCGATCTCAAACAGTATTTCTTTTACGTGACCATGATTTGTGATCAGAGCTTGGTAAGAAATGGAATGAAAAATGGAGTCGAATGGAACGGAAATTTCGGTATGGAACATGGAAGATGCCAGAATCGAATAGAAGATTTCAAGAATAGAATGGAAGACAATCTTCCATACCAACTCCATACTAGATTTCGCACATGGCATTTACAGAAAAGTATGTACGGATAGTGATAACTAAAAATATGTGGAAGCATTTAGCAGCTAATCATCTTGGACAAATTAATTGGGTAATACGGTCATGAGCACTGCGCAAACAATGTTGGCATTGCATCATCAGATCTTAGAATATGTTCATTGCAATTTGCAGCTGCAATGATGTTGACAGGTTTAATTTTTGTTTTGAGAATGAGAATTTGTCAAGTGACAAAACTTTTTCATCGTAACAAAGATTTGGATTTACTTTTCTCTCCTCGATTGAGCTTAATTCTTTGTTGTTGTTTTTATGGTTTGCGTTTAATCTTTTGTCGGTATGTTTTTAAAATGTTTTAGGCAGTTTGGCTATGCCAAATTTCATATAGTTGTTGTGATTACAAACTTGCAATCATTAAACCCGAAGCATACGGGTAAACTTATTGTCTGTCGAATAAATGGTAGATACAGGCGTAGCCAGAGGGCCGCCCCCCCCTCCCCAATTGAATGAACACCGATGATGAAAATAATGACAATCCTAACATTTCTTCAGTTTCACTTTATTTTAGTCAGAGGTGGGCATTAACTAGTTACTGCAGTAACTAGTTACTTTTTTAGTAACTGTAACTTAGTTACTTTTTCAAAAATGTAACGAAAGTGGGAACTAGTTACTATTTGGAGACATACAAAAGTTACTAGTTACAGTTACTTTTAGTTTTGGTTTCTGTTAAAAAAGATTCTTTTTTCGTTAGATTTTGGCTAAATAAAACACTTCGATGTAATCCCTATTGGCGCCACAGATTACGGATTTTTTATTGTGCACTAACGTGCTGTCAAGAGCTATTGAAGGACGTGCTGGCAGGTGCTATTGTGCATCTACAGAGCTAACAGGCTTAGCGGTGAAAGCGACAATGATGTTGAGTCCGTTAATAACGATGAATTTTTTGACTGTTTGTTCAACCAATCTGACCCAAAAAAAGATGCTGCTGCAAAACGGATAGAAGGGTTTCATCAGCAGTAGGCCTACCAGCGAAAAAAGATAGATGATAACTCCTTTGCTGATGCAGCGCTAAAAAAACTGTTCGTCCAGTACAATACTTCTTCGCCCTCGAGCGCTGTAGGTGAAAGGCTTTTCAGCAGTGCAGGAAACCGCAACTTTAAACTCTATTCCGCACCCGCAAATTCCACAAAATAGTAATGGGTGGTCCACAACCGCAAATTCGCAAGTTTGCGAAAATTTTTTGCACTTTTGCAACCGAAAATGACTTTTTTCTTCCGCAAACTTGAACCGCAAACTTAGCTGTTTTTTTTTCTGGTATGATAAGTAGAGGAGACCTGTAGCAATATCACAGTGCTTGATATTTTGCATATCGGCCGCAGATCTTTAAGAAACATCAGTAACTTTTCTTCTGTTTATTTAAGATTTGTTTTTGTAAGTTATACTATACATGTCAGCAGCAGGGCCGAGTGGAAATGTACGCAGGTTTGCTTAAACGAAACTGCGATCGGAGTTTGATTACGGCTGTGACTCTGGTGGCTGGAGTAGACACTTAGAAGAGAGTAACCTCACCTGCCAGTCACCTTCGTCGCTCGTTCTAACTTCTAACTACAGAATGTTCGTTGAGTTGAAAATCCTTATTTGCTTTACATACTTGTACAGTACATGTACTTATCATATAGGACAGCCGAGATGCACAAATCTTCATTGAGTCGGAGAAAAGTAAAAACTCGAGATGCACGAACTTGCGTTTTTGCGTTCTTGAAAATGATACTTTACAGGCATATAGGCTACTTTTTACTGCTTGAGTGACGAAATGGGGGCTGAGGTTGTTGTCGATGTCACTTCCTGCTTCCTTCATCACGCATGGCAATTTCCAGATTACGATTAAAATAACTTAGTTTCAAACGTGATAATTGCAGTTAGGATTTTTGTGGTCCTGTACTAGTGCAGAAATTTTTTAAATTGTTTGAAAAGGTGTCCATATAATGGCAAATTTTTGCTAAGATGAAAAAGTGCTAGGTGTAAGAAGAACAAGCCAAAAGTTCGGTTCCTTCGTTTGTTTTATTTCAATTGCAATACTGTCCTAATTAATGGTTACATGAAATTCTAACGCTTGAACTTTTAGTCGAACTGTGGATAAGTGCAGTTTTTAAATCTTTCAAATTGCATACAATACAATGACGATACAGACACTAGTGTGCCTAGGAGGAAGGCTATGGTACAATGTACCATGGAGGATGGCCATTTCACCATGGCCTTCCCCTCAGACCCTAAAACTGAACACGATAAAGCAAAATCAAGCAGTTCTGAGAGGATGTACAGTCAAACCTCGATTTTCGAGCATAATCCGTTCGAGAAAGCTGTTCGAAAAGTAATTTGTTCGAAATGCGAAACAATTTTTCTCATTAAAATTAATGCAAATAATTTTAATCCGTTCCAAGTCTAGAAAACAACTTTTGTAAAGTATTTTTTTACTATTTTACACCATAAACTGTACTGTGTACTGTAATACCGCATAAATAAAAATGGGTAGAAGTAGATTGTGTTTTATTTTAATAAAGGATTTCCTATCTAAGATGATGAAAAAAACAAAAAGTAAGCATTTCTAATGTTTTGTTTTTAAAACATCGAAAACAATAAAGGCTAAGATGCAGTACAAAAAGAAAATTTTTAAGAAAATTTGCAGAAATTACTAATGAAACAGTGAAAAAGAATACCATAGCTCAGTTACACCAAAAATCGTGTGAAAAAAAGCCAACATATGCAGCATCATGGCGCGTTCGTGTTAGCTCGGCTTCTTTCGGTTTGGTGGTGACCCGAATTTATGTTCGAAGTCTGAGACGTAATTATTTGGTCGAAAATCGATTTGGTCGAGAACAGAAGCGTTCGATAACCGAGATTTGACTGTACGGTATTACTGCGTAAATGCAAAAATAAATCGATTTTTATTTTGGTTTGTTTTCTTCCTTCACAAATGACCTAGCTTTTTAATTCCGTAACGTTTTTAAAGCATTTTCATTTTACGATTTTATTCTTTGAGTTAGGTTCGTAAAAGCACTATACTAAAACGTTCTTCCAAAATGCACGAAAACGCGTATTTTTAGTGTAATTTTGCAAATTTTTTTCCGGAGTACGCCCCCGGACCACCCTACAATGGTCTTGCCTTTGGCACTCTCCATAATATTGATTTGTGACGTCACAGTGCGACGAAACTTTAGGCCCCCCATGGAAACTTTTTGCGTACGCCACTGGGTGCAGATATCAATTTTGTTTGAAAACTCACTCTTATTTAAAATTTTATGTTTCTATTTAGCGCTGAGCAGTCAGCACTCAGCACCTAAGGTAACTGCAAAACTAGAAAATTTGGGTTTTAAATCTTGGTTATCCGTATGTGACGTAGGTTCAATTAATTAATAGTCACTGTTAAATTAGAAATTTGTTTCGACAGTGGCCAGTTTGTTGGAGGTGTTGCCAAAAATCTACAAGACCAATGTGGCGTAATTATTTACACGTCAAAAAGTTTGTCAATATGATTAACTTTGCTCGTGATTTTCGGAAAATTTTGGAATAACGCCGCCAACTGCTCAGAAATTTACGCCATTTCTTAATCAAAAAATAGGCTAAGCATGTTGACGCATCATTTGCGGAATACACAAACTTTGGAAAATCAAAAAGGCAAAGTGCTGTATTATGTATACATTACCAAATATCACAAACTTATTCAGAATACAGAAATTTTTTTCCAGGATTCTAAAGCGGGCAGTAATATTAATTTCCAAAATCTTTGGAAATTTCTTGAGCGGCAATGCATACAGTCTAAAGCATGCCTTCCAAAAAGACGATCAACGAAACAAAAAACAAAAGGACTAAAAAGATAAAACTAAGATTAAAAATGTTGGTAGGCCTGCAGCCTATCTATTGACTAAAGGTGCTAGGCATGTCATCAAAGTCGTCATGTGCAACCCTTTGCCACTTCAAAAAGTCTTTCCTTCACAAAAACAAGCTGTTGGAAGTTTCTTGAGCTTAAACCTACTCATTTTGCTGTAAGAATAGCAGCACCTCTGGGAAATAATCGTTCCACAGCAGAGGAACTTGGTAAGAGGATGCTGTGGTTTAGAAATACATTCACCCAAATCTGTCGATATATAGGATTGTAAAAACGTATTTTTTGGAAACTGCAGAAACGATTCCAGTGATGTAGTTGATTTGAAGATTTGCGGTAGATTTCAATTTTTTTACTGCAAATCCGCAAATGTGTGCGGTAAAAAATCGATTTGCAAATCCGAAAACCCAAACCTTGAGTGCGCAATTTGCAGATTTGCCGACCGGTTTGTGGAAGTGCCCAGCACTGCTTTTCAGCATGGGCAAAGACATTTTGAAACCTATCAACCTTTTGATCTCAGCGACGAATATTTTCAGATGCTTGCTTTCTTGAAAAGCAAATAAATAAAGTGCATCAATGCGTTACGCTGTGCACTTTTGTCATAACAACAGCAACTGTAGCCATAAGCAGCTTGTGCAGAGACACCACATGAAAATTAGAAAATGAATAGAGAAAAAATCAGTTAATACCGGTGCCAAAGTACAAAATCAACATTTCCGATGCTTAATTCATACCGGTAATTAGGTTTATTAAAAGTAACTGTAACTCTAACTAGTTACTTTTCTAACTGGTAACTGTAGCCTAGTTACTTTTTTTGCCATGTAACTGTAACTCAGTTACTTATACAAAGTAACTTGCCCACCACTAATTTTGGTATTTTCGCGTACAACAGTAATAATTAACAATAATATTAATATTGACGACAGGGGGCCCCCTTAACTCAAGTTCTTGCCGACCAATTTAACCGATCAGTGGTCGAGTGAATAGAGCGTCTGCTACTGAAGCGGTAGACTAGGGTTCGATTCCCGGTCTGGTTAAGCCAAAGACTATAAAAATTGGTATTCACAGCTTCCTTGCCTGACGTTCCGCAATTGTAAGGACAGTGTGAAGCCTCCACTGTGTGTGGTAGACAGGTGGGCAGGTGGCAGCTTGACTCGAAGACCGAAAGGTCCCTTTGCTGTCTCCTGGCCTTGGCAAACTTGTGAATAAAATGTAATTACAATTATAACCCGGGAGAAATGCAGGGTTTTGACCTAAAATTTGCAACCTCAAACCCTTATCTAACCGTTTTGTAAACGTAATGCACTAACATGATTAGTAACCATCTATTGCACCAACCTCAAACAACAATAGCCCTGCACTCGTTTGTTTTTACGCGACAAAATATTTTAAAAAATGAGCAAGGGGAGGTGCTTATTGAATAAATTATTAAATTTGAATAGAGGGAACCTGAGCCCCCTGGTCGTACATGCACTGCTAAAACAGGTTATTTTCAAGACAATAATCTATAAGGCAAATCTTCGAGTGAATTATTTACTTCTATAGTTATTGCAGGAGGCAATGTACCTTGCTTCCGCCAACTGAGACAAGTCACTTACAAAATCTAACCCCAAAAATGCAAAATTTTAAACGTGTTTTGGGCTTGACCTGTTAGTAAAGGCAGAACTACACAATTGGAGCTTTTCCATTGGCTTCAAATCTTAAGAAGTGGTTTTTTTAAACGGCTCTAAAAACGTGCGAAACGTGATCCAAATGGCATTGATATTAAAATAATTATTTTTCCCAAAGCATTACAAAAAATCGCCCAGCAGCTGGGGGCTTCGCCCCCAAATCCCCTTCGTCTCCTTCGGCTGGGGACTCAGCCCCCAAGTTTCCGTCTGCAACACGTTTTAGTTACACTACTAAGCTCACCACGTCTCCCAAATCAGACATTTTGGGAAAACTACATAAGTTTTGATTGAATTGAAGGTCTCCTTCTTTAGCAAAATCATGGTTTTGTGCCACACACACAGACTCCGGCTTCTGACCTTCTATTTTACAGTATCTCTGTCCCATAAAAATCCCATCTTTTGAAAAATTTCTGATGCCGTCATTGCACATGAATTGCGTCCTCCCCCTAACCCAGTCAAAAATCTTGGCTACGCCCATGGTTAATACATTTATGATAAGTGAATTTTTGTGGTACCGTTAAGTCATTGCAATAGTGCTTCAAATATCGGATGAGACGCATTGTACCATATTCTTTACTTTCGTAAGCGACTACTTGCAGAGGTACGCTTAACCTAGCAAAAGTGCAAAACAAATTACGCGTAGCTTCCGGTCTAAACTTACGTTGGTATGGAAGTACGAAATGGAATAAGGAAGAAAATTTTCGTTTGGAATGGAATGGATGATTTTTAGCATGGAATCGAAATGGAATGGAAGAAAATTGCCAGTATCGAATATGAAAAAATCGTCTACAACTTCATTCCATACCATGCCCTGCTTGTGATGTAATAAGGGATTGAACAATTACCAATAGGATGTTACGGTTTTGCGATAGAGCAGAATTTAGCGGCTTTTATCGAACATTCGTATTTACGGATACCGTATAAAAAACGCGCATCCGTAATTACGATCGTACGTACATATTTATGCAGGGCAATTTATTGATATGCGGAAATACGCGCATGCGTGTTTCAGCTAGCGCATCTCGAAAGCATAAAATAAATGACTTTTGAGTTTGATTATTAGTGACAGAGGTGGAATCGAGGACACAAGGCTTGAGGCCAAGGCCAAGGCAAAGACACAAAAAAATCCGAGGCCAAGGTCAAGGCAAAGACACAAAAAAATCCGAGGCCAAGGACAGCCCTTCCGAGGACAGACCCTCTCGAGGCCAAGGACAGGAATGCTCGAGGCCAAGGCCAAGGACACAAGCAAAAGTGTTCTCCAAAAAAAAGGTCTTCAAACATTTTTTTCAGGCGTTCTCCAGTAAAACACGCCAGAGATGGAACCGGTCAGGATTTTCGCGACCCGACCGGTAAATTTCAAAATCATCGCCGGTTGACCGGCCAATTGACCGGTTTCTGACCGGCCAAGTCGACTGTTTTTTTTACAGAAGGTTTTCGTTCACTGTTCAATGTATCTAATGAAAAATTTTCAAAAGGGGGGGGGGTATGGGTGAGGTGTTAAAATTTGTGACTTTGGACGGGGGTCTCTGAAAAAAACGCAAAAATAGTTTTTTTTTTGCAAACACGACTAATTTTTAAGATCTTTTTTATTTAAGTTTCGGTTTGAAAGACCTGTTTTGAGCTGCAAAAACTGTGCATAAAATAAGCATAAAAAACACTGGAGGGCACAAGCTAAATTATTAGACGTTCTTTCTAATCATGTTATGCGAAGGCCAAAAAATGAAGTTACAAGTTTTTAGCTTTTCGTAACAGGTCATATGCAATTTGCCGAGCAGCAAACACTAAACTTTTTTTCGGCAGTGCTGCTTTTGCAGTTACAAAAAGATAAATGAGAAAAAATAACAACTGAAGATAGATAACAGTAAAAACATACGAAAATCACAATACTTAACTATTATACCCAAAAACATTAAAATGATGAGGCAACAACATTATATAATATTGAAAATTATGTCACTAAAAGCGTGAAAAACGGAATATTGAAAAATTATGTCACTAACAGCGTGAAAAAAGGAATACTGAAAAATTATGTCACTAGCAGCGTGAAAAAAATTGATAATATTTATAACAAGTAGGCTGCTTCACCAACAGTTTGAGAAAGCATGAAAAGGATCTATTGCAAAACATTACGTACTAGAAAAATTTTAGCTCCACAGAGATTCATATACGGACGGCACAATTAATACAAATCTCTGTGCAATTAAAAACCTTTCCCAGTACATAATGTTTTGCAATAGACTTTTTTCGTACTTTCTCAAACTGTCAGCGAAGCAGCCTAGTTGTTATAAGTATTACTTATTTTTTTCACGCTGTTAGTGACATAATTTTTCAGTATTCCTTTTTTCACGCTGTTAGTGACATAATTTTTCAATATTATATAATGTTATTGCTCCATCATTTTAATGTTTTTGGGCATAATAGTACAAGTGTTGTGATGTATGTTTTTACTGTTACCTATCTTCTGCTGTTATTTTTTTCTCATTTATCTTTTTGTAACTGCAAAGGCAGCACTGCCGAAAATTGTTCTGAAGAAGCTTCCCGGCTTGGGAAGCGAAACGTCAAACCGGTAGTACGAAGTGGTTATGAATAACTATCCCGATGAACGCAACGCGTCCGTTATTTTCATTGAAAACACTAAACTGTTATGACATTGGCTAGAAAACATTCGAAATATAATGTGCCTCAGCAGTTTGTAGAAATGCTGCTACTTCAGAACAAAACATGCCTAGTTACTGTAGATATAAAAAATAAGAGCTATGTCTTTCTTGCCCAGTGTAGAATGTGGTAAATTTAAGTTGAAACAAGCTTTTCAAAGCGGCAAGATTTTAGCATGTACTGAAAATCTGTAATCAGCGCCATTTCTACTCTTAAGCTGATTAAAATGATGCTAAAATGCCAAGTAGCGAAAGCCTCTTCCTCATGCATGCTTTATTAGAATCTGATTACGCAATTTTAAGGTATATTTTGCACTTTTTTGCTTTGTGCTGTGGCTCAAAGTGGGGGGGGGGCATGGCACAATACTCCCGCCCTAAATACGTCCCTGGATGTGCATGTCTTAATGGTGATAGCATATTAGTCACAGCTTGAAACCATTCAACAAAGTGTTTTTGAAAGGTGTGGTTTGTTAATACTGATTTTTTATAAAAAGTTTTATTTATGATAAAATAAATAAGTATATTTTGGTTAGTTCTTAGATGTCTTTTAGTTGCCAAAAAGGAGAATTTGACCTGTTTTTCAACTGGCTTGGCCGACCGGTCGAAGAATCTCGACCAGACCGGCAACCCGACCGGTGCCGGTTGGCCCGACCGGTTTCCATCTCTGAAACACGCCTTCTAAAATTTTTTTTGAGGCGATCTACAAAATTTCAACATTCGAAAAAAATGCTGTTCTCGAGCCGAGGACAGGCCAACTTTCGAGAACTTGAGGCCTCGAGGCCAAGGTCAAGGACTTCAAAACGTGTTCTCGAGGCCAAGGACATCCTCGAGGACTCCAGCTCTGATTAGTGAGTTGCCAAATTTTTCCTGGTCTTGGATATAACTTGCTTTGACCAAACTTGAAACGGGCATTAGAATATCTGTTTGTACTTTATCTTATATAATATCTGTTTGTACTTATCTGTTTGTAAAATAACCAGTAACCACTACACTAAGCAACCTTGTCACGTTGCACCGCAAAAAATTTTCTTTATAAATTCCTGAAAAATACGCATTTCGTGTCCGAATATTATTCTTTGCCTAGCGTAAAAAATACGCATGCTGAAATACGCATGTTCGGTAAAAGGCAATTAAAAACAAACCAACACGAGTAAAAATTTTAAACGTGTATGCGTATTTTTTATACACATATGCGTATTTTATACGCTTATCCGTAAAGACGGATGTTCGGTAAAGGCCGCTTTAGAAATCAAAAACTCAATGGTAAAAAAAAAGCATTTGGCTACTTTTAAGTGTCATCCGAGCAGTGGCGTAAACAAAAATTTCAAGGGACGATATGAATCAAAAGTTGTAACTTAACTCTGGCGTCTGGGGCAAAATCCCAGGCCGCAGGAGGCAAAATATTTAGTTTTTTCCAAAAATAACTCAATTTTAAGACCATTGAAACTTAAATTTTGATTTAAAAACCATGTCTTTAGCAGCGCAAGCATACACAAGCTGGGTTAACGCACAAGGCCTTTTAAATCGTTTTGCGTTATCGATATCCTACGTTTTTAGCCTCTCTGTGTATTAGATCCCAAATGGAAATGGTGCGGCACAGTACCCTTCCATTTAAAACGTTATTTGTTGGACATCAAATAGAGTTACAGCATGTCTTTTTGCTACAGTGCCGGAAAATAGATGAAGATTTCTTGAGTTAAAAAACTTTTTAAGGTTGCAAAATACTGGAATGAGCTAAAAAAATCTGAAATCGGCACTACCCTTACCCTCAAACTAATTAAAATGATGCAAAAATGGCAGGTAGCAAATGTCTTTTCCATGTTTGTGTTCCATTTTCATCTAAGAACGCTAATTTTAACGGCTTTTACACATATTTTTGCAATGTGCAATGGTCCAAAACGGGGGGGGGGGGGGGCATGGCACAAAGCCCTTCCCCTATCTAAGCTACTGCCTCGGATGACAATTCTTTTTTTTTTTTGAAAAAACAAGAACAAATACTCTTGAAAGAGGACGTATGATAACTCTAGTTTTAAATTCCCAGATTTTGAAAATAACAAACTCAAAATTGCTTCTGTTCAGTGTGAATCTGCATTAGTGTCTTTTCTAACTCTAAGATTTTGAAAACAATTTATCACAAATTGAACATCTAAAAGGTTTCTATCCTGTGTGAATCCGTATGTTTTTGTTAAAAACACATGTGTACAGTATTTTTAAATCTCCAGAAAGTCAAAACGCCTTAAGAAAAAGCTAACGTAAGGCTAGATAGGACATTGTTAGGAACAGGACTGCGAACTCGAACTTAAAGTAGAGAAAAAACTCCTTTTTTGCCAATTTTGAACTTGAACTAGAGAAAAAATAATTTTTATGAATTCGAATAAAACTGCTGGAGTTTATTTAAAAATTAAAGATCAAACAAATAGTTCGAAACGATTATTTTTTGTTGATTAAACTGAGTAAATTTATTGATTTGATGACTTTGTATTTTTGTCAGCCGAAACTCGAAAAACTTGATACTATTGCCGAACTGGAAAAACTAAATTAGAATAATCAAACTTGAACTCCAACTCGCTAAAATAAGCTGAACTCAAACCTGAATAACAATCAATCAAGTTCGCAGCCATGATTTGAAATTGTTCGGAAAGGTTTATTTTATAGGATAGGAAAATATGCAAATACAGCACAGGCCTACTCAGGTATTAGTAGTTTTATTACCACTACCAGGTATGAGTTGGTAGCCTAGTAGTATAATATAGCCTCACTGCCAGGTGCTGATTTGGACTGAAACGTACTGTGACCTGACAACTTGATTTTTAATGAGGTCGCTTGGCTAGGACCTGAACAATTGTGCAGTCAGTACTAGTGCTCAGTCCACGCTTTTCTCCAACTCGAACCTCTTCTGCCGACAAGAACAAACTAATTAATGGGCAATGACACGAATCAATGCAGTGGCATAATTGCGGCGCTGCCTCAGGACAAAACTGGAATGGCGTCGCCTATATTATCAACGTCAGGGTTGTTAAAAAAAGCTGTGATGGGAGAGGCTTCTACGTCGTGGTTGAAGAAGAATATCTCTGAAACAGCTGGGTGAAGAAGAATGGAGACAACGCTATTTTATTGTAGTACAATTGCTCTAACAGTCAATATTCCTATTGATTTCGCCAACTGCAATTCTTCTTTAAAAAAAAACTGTTTTAACATATTTTGGATTTATCACCCCCAAGAAACCAAAACTTAATAGGCACCCAACAATAATGTTTGAACGGCTTAAATAGTAGGGATCACTGTTTTTTATGTTGGCAGACATTTAAGAAATAAAATTTTGACATGGTTTGGGGGTGCCAATCATTGGAGAACCTCCAAACGTTCCTTCAACAGTTCATTTTTAAAGGGTTTAAAAGTACTGGGCAAAGTCGGACTTCAATTGCACAGAGCTTTTGTGACTTTTGGTTCTGAAGAAATGAAACCAAGAATTTCGCTCCATTTTCTTGCCAAAAGAAGGTATAAACACAAAAAAAGATTCTCGCTCCATACGCGAGGTTCCTCTGGTATTGTACCATATGGTGAATTAGGCTCTAGCAATGAGTTTTATTCTTAAAATAAAATTTCAAACCCCTTAGGAACCCCAACTTAAGAATCAGTTTATTCAACATTCGTCGGTGGTTTACTGGGTTTGTTCTCAAACTCCCAATGAGTTACTTCTAAAAGCACAAGTAGCTTCGTTATCTCTGTTTCCTGTAAAACTTCCACGTGTTTTTTCAACCACATTGCAGTTCCTCTTCACGTAACTGAGCGTTGCAGCAAAGCATATATCTTGCAAAAAAGACAATGAGTGAAATAAACGTCTGAACAATATCAGTTTTTGAGTTGGCCAAAAATTTGTTTTAGCTCGTTAAGCGCGTAAAATGAGCACTAATGCCGAGCCAATTATTTGCTCTGTGCGTAACAACAAAATATTCATTTGGGGAGTAGAACTGTTGGGGAGAAGAACCCACAGTCGCTAGGCGATATTTGTAATTTTTATTTTCGAAAAAAAATCACTAATGTAAGACATTTGAAAAAGTTTTCGCACTTTTAAGAACCATTTGAAAAAATTAAATTGCAAAGAGATGGCGACTTTTAGATCCCATCTTACTGGTCAAGTCCAAAACTTGTTTAAAAGCTAGAAAATATGGATTAAATTTTCTTAAGTGACTTGACTTAGGGGGTTTCAGCTTCCTTGGCTCTCCCAGCCTGTGTCACTGCCGATAGCTTTGTTTTGGTTATATCACATTTTTCAAAATGCATGCTGGTAGTAATACTCAGTTTGATAAATTAATGTTGATTTTGATTTATGATTCTCTGATTTTTGTGATTTATTAAACAATGGTTTAAGCAACGAAAAATTCTCAAAAACAAGCGTAATTTTTGTTGCTGAGTAGAGTTTCGATCTTGGTACTTTGATTAATTTTATTCTAAAGTAGTTGGCTAGTAGACTTGAGCAACTTCAGGAGCAAAATATACAAGAACCGAGTTAGCGACTTTTTTTTTGTCGAAAACGTGACTTTTTTTCTTCAGCCTGCTAATGTACACTGCGCCAATTTAGTTTCCAGTCCAGATGCTACTATTTAGAAGTCCATGGCCCAAGCGACACAGTTTTTTTCGAAAAATTGTCGCGGATGTAGCTAGCCGATGGCTACACTGCCAACGTGACCAGCCGGAGATTTGAACCTCAGACCTTTTCGTTCCAGAGACGAACATGCTACATTTAAGAAATCAAATTTTGAAATGAGTTAAATCTAATCCAAGCTGAATGATGACGTCACTTTCAACACCGTCTCGCAAAAATTCTCGGATTTGGGAAAATCATCCTAAACGGAATTCGGAACAACATATTCTACCCATGGATCAGCCTCTGATAATAAAAATTCCGAACTTAACGAATTAAAGAAGGTCTGTCACACACACATCTGTCAGTTTTACCCTAACCTTTAACCTTAATCCCAACCTAAATCTGACTTTACCTATATAACCTTAATTAACTCCAACCAGTAGAATAGCAAAGGGGAACACAAAAATGCACAATAACAACAAAAATCCCACGTTTTCGCTATGCTGATGCAATCCGTGATATGGACTCTATACTAAAGCGAGTAGCGACTTTTGAAAGATTTAAGATTTACTCAGAGAGAAGGAGGCTAATATTTGTCGAAAACAAAACTTATAAATCAAAAAACTTAGAAAAATAGTTAAAAATACCACAATCAAACTTCATCGCTTCCAAACATGCAAAATTCGGAACGTAACTTTCATCAAAAACAATTGAAGAAAATAGGGGGGGAGGCTTTTTAGCATTAAATTTAATTAGTTACAAACCACTTCTCTCAAATCTTATTTCATTAGACCTATCGACAATTTATTTTTCACTATAAAATGCAGAAGAATTAGGTTAATATCTGTGAGTTTTTTGCATGATACACTTTGATGATTATCGGCTTGTAATACAACAACTGAAATTTTACTATTAGCCACCCTCCAATATCCCCCGTTTACATAGACAATTCAATTATGTTTTTGCAGTGTTAATTTCTACGCCGCGTTTTAAAAGCATCAATTTTCACCAATATGCGTAAATCAAAGTAAATTTTGCAAAAAAATGCAAAATCTTCAAACGCTAATGGCTACGTTTCCAGACCCCCTTACCTTTGGCAGCTGGTATTTCCGCCCTCAAACAATCCCGCATTGCTATTTTCCGGCTGCGAGCCTGACCTCACCCTTAATGAAATACTGCTCGACATCGGTTTTATGTAAGAAATGAGAACTACTTGAGGTAACAAAGTGGTGCCCTAAACCTTGTTTCACTATTCTCCTCATCCGCGAAAATCAGATGTAATCCGTTTGACTTTGTATCATTGGCAACTCTGTGTTTCGCATTTTCGTTGCATCAAAAAAGGATGACTTTACTCAATTTCTGGCAGAATAAGTAACGCGATGGTTGATAATTTACCAACATTCCGTTGCTTATTCTGCAGAAATTTTGCAAGTGATCCTTTTCCAAAGCAACAGAAGTTCAAAACGCAGGGTTGCCAATGGTACGGAGTTAAGGCAAACGTACTAAATCTGGTTTCGTGAATATGTGGAATAGTGAACAAGCTTTAGAGCATCTCTTTATTAAATCGAGTAGTCCTCGTTTCTTCAAGAAAGCGATCTCGAGCAGTATCTTGAACTCTAACTTTAGCCCAAACCTTAACCCAACTTCTACATAATTCTGTGTAAAGATTTCGTTTTTTTTTTGGCTATTGTCGGTTGAAAACTCTGTGGAGCCTCTGTCGTACTTGGAATATTTTTGTCATTAGTCATATGATATCCAGTCTATGGTGACACAATATCGAATGGTGTATTGCTAATGCTGAAGGCTGCTTCAACTGCTAACTTCTGTGAATACACCTCAATCAAATTTCAACTTGCGCCTGAAAAGTTTAGCTCAAATCTAAACAACAAGTTCTAACACTGAAATAAGCGGTTATTGTTACACGTAAACTTCCACAGGAAATTGGTATTTAAACTGTAGAAAAAAGCTTTAATGCACGTAGCTGACACACGTGTTAGCCGTGCGACTCGAGTAAAAGCGTGACGCACACGCACTATTCGCTCGTTTTTGTTTGCTTGGCAAATCGCACCTCTGTAACTTATGTTAGAGAGCCACCGACTTCTGACAACTTAACAGCTTATTCACTAATAACAAGTCAAGTTTCGTAGCATTGTAAATCCATAAAAAAAGGCACAAAAACCTAAATGGCAATTACATGCAATTTTTGCTTTGCGTATTTTTTTTAATCCTCTTTATTCAACGCGTTGCGAGAATCCAGGTTTGGAGCAGGGGAGGCTCGCTTCTGTGTGCTGCAGTATTGTAGCACCCCCAACCAAAAAAATAAACTTTATGTTTTCATCGTTATATTATAATACAAAAAATGTAAAAATTTCAAACCCATTTTGCTCTATTGTTGACAAAAAATGCAAAAAAAAACAAAAACGGATTATGCGATCCATTTTAATGACGCGGCAACACTGCTAGCTGCGCTGCTGCTTTCGCAGCTCTCTCTGCAGATCAAAAATAAACAGAAAAAGCTTTAGCGCTTGAGGAATTTTGAATGCGTACTTACTTAGCAAGCCAGGGGGGAAGATCACGAGCTCATCTCGTTAAGCATTCTCGCTCGCACATGACGTATAATCTCGGTGTGGTAACTGAGAGCGATCACGAGATTTTTCTCGCTCGTAAAACTTGTGTTTTTCTCTCGGAAAGCCAAGAGGAAGTCAGAGCACTCGTACAGCAGCTTTTTATTGCAAACCGAGTCTGAAAATGGCTGCGTTTTTAGCTCTTCGAAGTGTTCGTAGAAAACAAAAACAATGTAGACAAGAAAATCCATTGCAGAGGCCTGAAAACGAGCTTATTTATGAATACCGACTGAATAAAGCTGCTATTATGGAACTTTGCGATCTGTTAAGAGAGGATTTAAAACCAGCGCTATGTAGCTCAAGAGTTTTGACGGTGGAGCAACAGGTTTTGATATCATAGAAGTTGCTAGCTTCAGGCAGTTTTCAAAGTTCAGCCAAAGATAATATAAACGTGGCACAATCTACTGTTAGTTGCACGCTCTCTCGATTTATGGATAGCTTGCTTTCCAAAAAGAAAGAATTTATTTATATGCCGGACAGTGTTTATGCTGAGGAAATTAAGCTCCAATTCTACTAGCTCGGGAGATTTCCAAGTGTTATTGGAGCGATTGATGGGACTCATATTCCCATAATTGCTCCGGCTGAAGATGAACATCTTTTTGTAAACAGAAAAGGTTTCCATTCCCTCAACGTTCAGGTGAGACTATAGACGTATTGATACGATGTAATTTAACCTATAATAATTCCGGTTTTAAACGATATTCCAACCCAAAAAACTCCGAGCCTAAAAAAACGATCCTAAATTTTTGAATTACAGAGCCGTTATTCCGCCCAATAATCCATTGTCGGCCTAATCTTCCATTTAAACTTTTGGTGAAATAGTCACTATACCGTACCTTTTTTATTTAGTTAAAGCCTAACTTTTTCTTACATTTGTACGTTTTTACGTGCAGGCAAAATATGATGCGAATATGGTGTTCACGGATGTAGTGTGCAAATATCCTGGATCGTGCCACGATTCATTTATACTGCAAAATTCGAACATCTACGACAGTTTCCAAAATGGCACGTACGGAAGTGGTGTTATACAGGGAGACAGCGGATATCCACTGAAATCATGGTTAATGACACCAATTTCAGATCCCAAAACTAATGGTGAGATTAGATACAACAAATCTCACAAGAAGTGTCGAGTAACTATAGAAAAGTAAGTGATGAATTTGAAACGTTTAAATTTTGAAAGAATTATTGAATTTTTGTTTGTGCTTTGTAAAACGTTAGTTGCCAACCTTAGTCTGTATTTATGCAGAGCCTTTGGAGTACTGAAGCAGCGATGGCGCATCATAGACCATACCGGGGGACGATTATGCTACACACCATTAAAAGCATGCAAGATCACAATGTGTTGCTTCATCCTTCACAATATTTACCGAAGACACAATATTCCCGTGCCACACATCGAACCATCTCCTGCAAGCTGCTTAACAACTGCCGAACGGCCCGAAGAAGGTGCCGGTGTCCATGATCAACGAGATGGCAATACCGTCCGGGAAGCTATTATTTCCAGTTTTCAATAATATAAAAAAACACGCACCGTACTTGTAGTCAGCTTAGTGTATTATTATCACAAGCTTTTGATTAAAAAGAAGTTAGAGTTAGTGGCTTATTGGTTGAACGTATGTTGTGACTTGGCTATACGTTTTTTTTTTAGACTCAAAACCAACCCATTTCATTTTACCGCTAATGTCTTAAGCCGTTTTGGAGAACTTGAAAGAGGAAAAAAACGTTGGAGAGGTTACAGCGCTTCCCCCCCCCCCCCCCCATAACCCCTAGCTGCATAGTCTATTGGTTGTTCGTAGTAAAAAAGTTTCAAAAAAGGACATTTTTTTAATATACCGTGTTCGATTGATAAAGTCAAAATTTAAAATTTTTTGTCCCCTCACCCCCCCCCCCCCCCCAAATCAAAATAATTTCTGGCTACGCTAGTGGTGAAGAGTAAGCAAAAATAACTTAACGCCAAAGAGGGCGTGACTGAAAAAAGTTTTAAGAACCTCTGCTTTAAACGAAACAACAGCTATAAACATGTAGGCTACAAACTACAATGCATGGGCCCTTATTGCAGCAGCAAAGTGAATAAATAGTTTGAACCATGGTTTGAACACTGTAAAGAACTGCACTTACGATAACAAACACACGTCAGACAGCCAAAGAAAAGAAATAACGAAAATTAAACACGTCTTGAAAAGTTTCGTTGATATTTATTAAAAATTGATGTTATCATTGTCATCCTGATGGAAAGTAAAAAGCTGACTTCCGGTAATTTCAGTACTTTCGTTGTGAAGTTTTCCAGCTTCTAGATCGTTTCTTCTTTGCAACTGCCTCAATATGCCAGAATGAATTGTTGTTAGTTCCGTTAACTTGAGCAAAATTTCTTTTTGTCCTTGAACTATTTCCGCTTCGGGGCTTGCTTTTATCTTTTTTACAGTTACCTTTTTTGCAGAGGTGGTACTTTGAGTGGAGGTCGCAGGGCTTACGGGTGCATGAAGCAATTCCAGAAAGCTTTGTGAACTCCCTTGCGCTGTAGGAGTAATGGCGAATGGGAGTTCATTATGCTTTTCCTGTAGCTCTGGGTCAAATCCTGGATCTGCACTTGGGCAAAATTCGCTTTCATCTACAGTAAAAACAAACATGCACTTTTAACACGTAATCGAAATCGCAAAAAATGTACTGTAAAGCAAAAATTTTAAACAAAAAAATGTGAAGTGACTTCAGAGCAATTGCAATTTCAATCACAATAACACCGAAAAATTATGAGGTCGAGCCCTCTCCTGTATAGGCCTAGATACTACTTAAAAATAAGTGCGGTAAAAATTTTGCTACAGCCTGAGAAACATTTCAAATGTGTTATGTAAACTTGGCAATTTATGAGAACATTCACCAATATGAATGCTAATATTTATCACGTCATTCTTGCTTAATTTTCCATCTTCACCAAAATCAAACACGCTGTCACGTCACGTTACAAACATTTGAAAATTTGTAAACTACTACAAAATTGCAGATAAGCCAACAGACAACGCTTATGCATCGAAAATTTTCGGGCGGTTTATTTTGTATAAAACGTAATAGGTCCTTACTTTCAGTGGTTTCCAATCCCGACGCTCCTGCAATTTCCATTACACTCTACATCCCAATAATCGAAACTACAATTCCGTCCACCTCCAGTTTTGACAGATTCTTTCTTATATAACGCAATTGCCTTTTTGAAGGAGCTTTTGATATCCCACCATTTGTGTTCAACTTGCTCCCTAGTTCTGTTGAATCCGGTGATATTGACGGAATTTACCTGTATAATGGAATACAATTTTAAGATGTACCCAAATCGCAAATCACTCTCAGCGCTTCTGCGTTTTGTTTCATCCTTATTCATTTTCTGGTACCAGTTTGTTATTGTTCGTTCGTTGTTGTTATAGTCATTGTGTGAGGTCAGAAACCAAAGTTGTTTGATTGTATGCCCTGTTAATATAATCTTAACGGATGCAGCGGGCATCTGCTGCTGCTCGTTGCCAATTATTATATAATACTGCCACGCCGACACCTTATAACTGTAGCCGAGCAGCCTACAAGAAGTAACAATTTTTACACGAACGTACTCACTAACCTTAGTTGTCACCAGCTTCCAGGCTTGCGTCTTCGTACTGGAGGTAATGTCTGAAGAAAAAGACCCTAGTATTTGCCTTCGTTGCGATTTAACAGCATTTACTAGGGCATTTATCTCAGCTTCCGACCATTTAGGAGCTCTTTTTTTAACTGCTTTTAATTTTTCCATCTTTTGTTTCCTTAACGGTACTAAAACCAAGTCCAAATCAAAACAAAGAAACTCAAAGATGATGTTTTTCTTTCCGCGTCCACGTGCAGCACGTCCAAAGTACAGAAGAATCCACGACGCATATTGCTTTTTTCTCATCTTTTTGACGCAAACTCTCACTTTTGCGTCAAACCTTAAGAGGCGATTAAGAGAAATACTCATGATATCAAAACACCCTCGCTCGTAATTCCCTCGCTGTTTGTCCTTGCACATGCCGAGAAGCTGTAACGAGCGAGAAAAAAGTCGTGATCCCGCCCCAGTATGTGCTGCTTTCTTGGCAGCACAAACTTTTTCTTTCACCGCGACAGTTATAACGTGCTCGAGATTTTCACGCTCCGCTAAAGTCGTGCGTTACCAAGCTGGTGGAGAAGCTATCTCGTTCTTCTTGTGTAACGGGATGAAAAATTGAATAAGAGAGGGTGATCGGTTGAATACAACAAATTGATAAGAAACTATTAAACAAAAAAATTGGCAAATTTAATTCAAAACCGTCAAATCAAAAAAAAAGATCAAAAGATTTGTATTCTAGCCTCACTATTATATTCGCTACTACAGATGATTTGAGATAAAACACAGGTCAAAACTCAGAAGTCAAGTACGCCAATCGCCATAGTTTAATTTCGTTCCTCTTCAAAAATAGGAATATTTACGCAGCATTGAATGCTTCAAATCAGGGGGCACATGCTATGCTCTTCGTGCGAACAAAAATGTTCATGATTTCTGCTTGTTCGCTTTCGCCAATTTTCTTCGCGAATTTCTCAAAAATCTTCGTCATTTGACGAATGCGAATGCAAATGCGAAGGTTCGCAATTCGTATGCTATGCTTTGTTCGTATTCGCAATTTTCAAACTTCATTTCTCCGTAATAATGATTAATACACATAACAATTCGTTTGACGTCATTAACAACCACCTGTTGGATACACTTTTCCTATATAAAGAAGTATAGCACGTGTATATCAAACTGTATTAAAAGTGCACTGCACAGTTGAGCATAATTTTATACCACCAATATTGATAGATATGGCGTGTAAAGAAATTGGCCAAAGATGGATTCAAGAGAAGTTGGAGCTATTAGTTGATTTAGTGAAGGATAGTTATACGTTTTTGACCGGGGCGTTAACAAATGCAAAAACAAAGTCGATGATGGATTACAAATGGAGAGACATAGAAAGTGCTAGCAATAGCCTGGCTAAAGAAACCCCATTTTTAACCGAAAAAATCAAGAAAAAGTGGTTTGATGTTAAAAGCCGGGCAAAACGTGATGTTGCGCTGTTTAAAAAAGAAACAGGTTGGACAGGAGGGGTCCAAACCCAAATCCAAAACCAACGAAAGTTTAATTCAAAATTTCAAACATTATCGGAAGCTTATGCACTGAAGGTATACCAGGCACCGAGTTATTCGATGCTGGTGACAACCAACGAGAAAATAATGCAAGTAATAGTGCGACCCATGTAATTAGTGCAAACGTTTGTAATGCCACGACCGTAATTTCAGAGCTATCTTCTATTGTAAACACAAAGCACCCATTTGCTTGCACGAATAAAGATAATTCTTTGCCCCCAAGCAAACGTCCTCGAACTGCAGGGGCTAAGCGCGAATTACAAGGTAAAGAAATGCTGAAAACTGAAAAAATATTGAAGAAGCTGTGCTAGCCGTGAGTCGTCAAGTGGGTCACACTAATGAAACTCTCGGCAATTTAGTTCAAGAGTTTCGGCGAACGAATAACATGCTTCGAGTCTTTTTGGAAACAATTGGGAGCAACGAGCAAACATATCAAGTCCCACGTTATGAACAATATTGTAATCGCATTTTAAAAACCAGTATGGGTTACGAATTCGTTGTTTAATAAATTTGTTGTTTAATAAAATTCGTTGTTAAATAAAACTTTGCTAAATATAATTTTTTGTTGTCTGCTACAGTATAGCATACTGCACAGTAGGATGTAAATGTGACAACACAAAAAACTAGCAAATCATCGAAAGCTTAACTAAAGTATTATATGACAGCGATAGGACTGCAGAAGTACTCATGCTATACAAAATCAACTAAAAAAATGACAGCCTGAGCAGCAATTAAAGCATATCCGCCAAAACCGGAAACTTGGGGTTGTGAGTGAAAGCAAAATTCAATTCAACTAAATGCAAGACATATTTGAACATTTTAATTGCCCGTACACTACCACAAAAACCCAAACCGGCCTTTCAACTTGCGCTTTTACACTGCAAAAAATGTTGTTGGAATTTTGCGAGTGGTTAAGACCACTTGCAGAATTCCACGAACATTTTGCCAAATTAGCGAAGATTTTCAGAGAACAAAAAAACGTTCTTGCGAATATTTCCGAATTTATTCGTACGAAGAAAGCATAGCATACCAAATCTTCGCAGACTTTTTTCTGCGTCAATTTTGCGAAGATTTTTATTCGTACGAAGAGCATAGCATATGCCTTCTGAACTTAAATGAGGAACGAGATTCTCGTCGTTAGCACACAAAATTATAAAAAAAAGTGTTCACTAAAATAGTAAAATACCAGGTTGTAGGTGTAATTTTTGAATAAGTGTACGAGTTTAAAATTTTACGAAATAGTTAAATTCCAGCAAAAAACTGCTAAAAATGCTCAAATTTTATGGCAATATAGCTTATTAATTCAAATTAAAATAAAGTTAGTTTGTTTTTATTATTCTTATTTGCAGCAACCCCAAATTTTCAAGTCACGAGCCGCCACTAGTTTGGAGATTGTGATTATGACGTACGCACGCAATTAAGTTTGAAAAAGTGAACACTAACAGCATTTCTCGTTCGCATTAGTTTTGCAGTGGAGTTGACATGTAATTATAATAGCGTAGTTTTCTTCTTAACTTCCGAGATGATACTAAACAACTATACACTTTTGTTAGTTATGTAGCGTTGTGTCCACTCAAGAGTTAACAAATGTCAGAAGAGATGCTTAAATGTTGTATTGAGTGAAACCAATTAGGCTACCATAATTGCAGTAATATACAAGTAGTAGCAGTAGCATATTTTTTCTGGTTAAGCTTATAAAAGAGGGGTTCCGTCGCGAAATCTAAGTCTTTGTCATGATGTTCACTCATGTTTTCGGCCTAGTATGAAAGTTTACTCACGCTTGGGGAGGGGGGGCACAAGCAGCACTTTGAGGAGGCTCAAGTCCCCAAATGCGCTTTAGTGTCATCGAAGTTATTATTTTTTTTGGTGCACAATCCTTGTTTGGGGGCACATTTCTCGCTTTGGGGACGACAAGCGGTGTCTGGGGGGGCATGGCCCCCAAATACTCCTCGTGGTGCTGGCCTGGTTAGCTATAAGTGATCTCAAGAAGGTGAAGTCCTGCAAGTTGACTGTCTTCGTAATATAGTTGCTCAAGAGCAAGCTAAACTTAACTATCTTTGCATTGTTTCATTGTTTTAAATGTTTTTACAAGAGGTGAAGTCCTCGAGGACGTCCTTGGCCTTGAGGACGTCCTCGTGGACACATTTTGAAGTTTTTGGCCTTGGCCTCGAATGTCAAGTCCTTGGCCTTGGTCTCGAAGCGTCATGTCCTCGAAAATTGCCCTGTCCTTGGCTCGAGGACAGCACTATTTTCTGAACAGTTGAAATTTCGTTGCAAAACACCAGAAACCTCACGGAAAATTTGCAAACACATTTTTTGTTTTCCTCACATGGAGCATAGACGTAGCCAAGGGGGGGGGGGCTGGCTTCCCAATTGAAATTTTAGCAAAAACGCTTATTATTTCTTCAGTTTCAGTTTCTTTTCAGCATTTTTCTCTTACAACAATGACTAGCAAAAATATTACAGACAAGGGGCCAGATTCCTTTCTCAATTCAATTGTTGCCAGCCAAATCAAACGTATAACCCGATAGAAATGTAGGGTTTTTGTGAAATAAGTTGCTATCTCAGGCCCACATTTAGCCTTTTTATGAACGTAATGAATAAATCAGGGCCAGATTTACCATAATTTGGCGCAGTACCAGTTAGGGGCCCCGCGCTCAAATCGTAAGGCTTTTTTTGTTCTTCACCTATATTTGACAAAAAGATGTTGCAAAAATCTCCAAATTGTCAGGGGCCCAGGACGATGTAAATCCGGCCCGGCAATAACAGGTTAATAGGCGTAACCATCTATTGCACCATTTTTCAATAACAATTCACTACACCTCGCCAGCTTTTACGCGACAAAATAATGAAAAAAAAAATTAGCCAGGCCAAATGTTTATTGAATAAATTATTGAATTTGAATTAAGAGGAATAGGGCCCCCTGGTCGAACATGTACTCCTACAACTGGTTATTTTCATGACAAAACAAAAGTCTCTAAGGAAAGTCTTTGAGTGGATTGTTATTTACTGCTAAAATGTTGCAAGTGACAACGCACCTTATTTCCCCTACTTGGACCAAATCATTTACAAATAAAATTTAACTCCAAAATGCAAGATTTAAAACGAGTTTTGAACTTAAATTGCTAGGAAAAGAAGGATTAAACAATTTAAATTTTTTAATTGGCTTTCAAATGTCAAAAATTTAGTGCTTTCAAATGGCTCTGAACACTTGCGAATTGTAATTTAATGGCATAAAAATAGCTTTTTTCACCAAAAAATGACAAAAAATCGCCCAGCGGCTGGGGGAGACCTCCAAAGCCTTCGGCGGCTGGGGGCCCCGTGCCCCAAACCCCCGTCTGTGATACCTTTGAGATACACTAGCTTTCTCAATACGTTTCCAAAGTTAGATATTTGCACTTTTCAACTTATTAGTATAAACCCTCTCGTTTTGCAAAATCCTGGTTACGTGCCAGCAGGCAACAACGATTTCAGATCTTCCATCCTACGATATCTTTGTCCCACAAAATCTTCGTTTTTGGAAATATTTCGATGACGTCATTTCATGTGATTGTGGTTTAGACCTCCCCCAACCCAAAATTCTGGCTACGCCTATAAATTGGAGATCGCCTGAAAAACTTTTTTGAAAACCTTTTTCTTTTTAGAACACTTGCGGCTGTGTCCTTGGCCTTGGCCTCGAGCATTCCTGTCCTTGGCCTCGAGAGGGTTTGTCCTCGGAAAGGCTGTCCTTGGCCTCGAGCCTTGAGTTCTCGACTCCACCTCTGGTTTTTACACTGTAAACTTTTGTTCGAAACACTGTTTTCAATGCTCAATTTATTTATTTATTTTTTTTTACAATTCATTGCAAGACTTTACCTGAACCGTAGTAGACTTGAATGCATACGACAATTACATCATTTTGTTTATTTGACTGTGTTGTATCGTCACCAGCAACCTCTATCAGGCTTGGAAAAATTACAATTTTAATTGACAAAATTGTGATTAATTACACGATTTTGCTGTTATTGTAATTGTAATTGAAAATTTTTCTGACTAATTTCGATTACAATTACTCTATTATTAGCTAAGATAGATGATAACAAAATGTGTTTGAACAACATCAATTTTCCTCCGGTTGCTAATCGATATCGATATTTCCAACCGGTTGCAATCACATCTGACGTCACGAACAAAACATCAAAGTAGGTTAGGGAGAGTTAGAGTTAGTTTTAGATATAGAATTAATCATATTAATGACTTAAACATAGCACCTACTCTAATCATAACTAGCACTAACTCTAAGCCAAAAAATAGCCCAACATAAAATTGGCCTTTGACGTCAGATGTTACTGTAACTGGTGGTAAATAACCATAGGCTTAGCCAGGATTTTTGATTGGGGGGGGGGGGGGGGGACCACAAATTACATGACATCATCAAAAATTTTCAAAAGAGGAACTTTTTCTGGGGCAAAGATATCGTAGAATGGAAGATCTAAAGCCGTGGCCTGTCGTTGGCAATTAAAAGGAATTTGCTGGAGGTAGAGGAGCTAAATTAATAGTTGAAACGTGAAAATGTAAAACGTGGGAGACGTGTTGAGTAAGCAAATGTAGCTCAAACGTATCACAGTAGGAGGTCTGGAGGCGAAGCTCCCAGCCGCTGGGCAATTTTTGGTAATTTTTTTACAATAAAAAGCTATTTTAATGCCATTGGATCTCATTTCGCACGTGTTCAGAGCCATTTGAAAGAACTAGACTTTTAACATTTGAACGCCAATCGAAAAAATTACGTTGCTCAATCATTTTTTACCTGCATTTTAAGTCCAAACCACGTTAAGAATCTTGCAACTTGTTGTTAAATTTTATTGTAAGTATTTCATGTGACCCAGATAGGGGAAGTAAGGGACATTACCTCCTGCAATATTTTAGCATTAAATAATAATCCACTCAAATTGTTTCCGTAGAGATTTTTGTTTTGTCGTGAAATTAACCAGTTATAGGAGAACATGTACCGTGAAGGGGCCCACGACCCCTCACCCACACTTGAAATTCAATATTTTGTTTTATGAGCATTTCCCCTAGCTAATTTTTTAAAAGTATTTTGTGCGTAAAAACTGGCGAGGTAGAGATGAATTGCGGTTGAAAAATGGTGCATTAGATGGTTACGCTTACTAACCATGTTATTCTCGGGCCGGATTTCGATTGCGCGTTGTCCGTGGTGCCTGCACGTTATTACCTTCATTATTATGATACAAACTAGCCTTTCCGACCATTTCAGTTGAAAGGAAGTTAACGATTATACGGATGGATTTAGGTTCAAAATAGCTTTCCTTTCCGGGTTTGGGGAGAAATATATCTGTACCTTCTTTCCATGCCAATGGCACATAGCAGTGTCTCAGGCATGCTTGAAAAATGACGTGGTAATATCCTTAAGTTGATTCCAACCTTTCTGTAACAGTACAGAGTAGAGTTCGTCTGGCCCTAGTGCTTTGAATGGTAGAAATTCGTTAATAGCTGCTTTCATACGCTCAAATGAACATAATTATGTTTCCAATCATTTCAGTGTCTTCAGGTCCCATGAATGGATTGTCCACTAACGCGGACCAGGTTGCACGATTTTCTGTTGGCTGGCTACCCGGTGATAAGATATCGAGCTGATAGTTCAAAATTTCTTGTTGAGACTTTGTGAATTCTCCGTTGTGTTTAATTACGTTGATAATACGTTTCATTTCATTACGTCGTTTCATTCTTTCGAATAATCTTAACCAGCCGAGCCGTTGGTGTATGACTATTCATACTCTCTGCAAAGCAATCCCATGAATCGCGCTTTACTCTTCTGACAGCTGTTTTGAAATAGGGCAAGATTTTGAGCTCTTCAATCTTCTTCTTGTTTTTTTTTTAATGGCTTTTCTCCAAGCTCGGCAAGCTTCTTTTCGAAGGCTTGCCAGCTCAGAATTCCACCAAATGTTATCTTTCTTACGAAGCGACTTTCGCATAGGGCAAGCAGCTTCATATGATTTAGTAATAACTGAATGAACCTTGTTTGCCAGCACATCAATGTCTTCTTTTGAGGAAGGCACTGGTACTGGTCGTAAAATTTGTTTATTTAATTTTTATTCGGATTTGTCTACGTACTTGTTCCAGCACGTACAACAAACATTACGAAACATTTTAGCTTGTTTTCGGATTCTGCTTTTAACCTGAAATCTAAAATACATGTGATCCGAGGATTATGGCACGTTGCTAACATGCCAGCCAAATACTCGGTCCCATGCACACTGGTTTACTAAGGTTAAGCCCAGAACTTCTTCACGCAATTTAGTTCTGAATGTTGGTTTATTACCGACATTACAGAAATTCAGGTCTGCTCAAACACAATACGCTAGCAGATCCTCTCCTCGAGAATTTATATCGGAAGATACCCATATAGTGTGATGTGCGTTCGCATCGATTCCAAAATTGTGATCGTATTTCGAATTTATTCGTATTCGTGTTCGTATTTCGAATTTAAGCATGTGTTCGAATTTCGGAAACCGTTCGAATCTGAGCTGGCCCCGGGCCCCCGTTCGGCTCTCGGCGCCCCTGATTGGAAAGAGGGGCTAAGGAGGCAAAGTACTGTAGTAGTAGTTCTATTGTAACAAGGTAAACACACAAAAGTCAAAAGCCATGTTCAAAAGACAAGGAACACCGAAAAACCCTATGGTGTTTTAGTCGAAATGCAACAAAAACGGCATAGCCAAATGGAAAAAATCTAATCTTGCTTCATTGTTTACATTCATGTGATACGTCCCGCAGGTATTGCAACTTCAGTCAGCCGAAACAATAAACGTGGCACCACCAGCAGTGTTCTGTTATCTCGTTCACAATCCGCCCATACACGCCAAACTGTGGAGGTTTTGCTCATAAAGTCACAATCAAGCAGCCACAAATATTCGAAGTGATTGAACCCGCTACTTCATTCAGCCAGTTGCTTCTGTCGTCTCGTGAACAGTTTTTATCTGCAACAAAATAGGCTACATCAAGTAGAGAATAATGTTGCAATAAAGGACTGCGATACCTATCAGGCGCGTAACCCCTCAGCCGTCAGAGGCACGAAAATTTTGCACACGAAAATTCTGCCTTTTTTTTGCAAAAATAACTTAATTTTAGGGCTATTTTGATAAAAAATATTGCTTTCAATACGTGGCATAGAAATTGGTAGTGCAAACATGATTAAACTGGTTGCGTAAATGGGCTATGTGGGAGGTGGCTAATGGTAAAATTTTAGTTCTCTTGTTTACAGGTTGGTAAATCACAAAATCCTATAGTTCAATAAAACTCACATGAAGTAATCTATTTCGTCTATATTTTATAAAAAAAATATTTGGGGGTGGGGGCTAATGGAAAAATAGTTGAGAGAAGTGATTGGTAATTAACTAATACTGAATAACCCCCCCCCCCCTATTCCTGAGTATATAGTATATTTGTTTATGAAATCTATGTTCAGCATTTTTACACTAGCGATCAAGTTTCATTGCTCATTCTTGATCCTTTTCCAAAGTTGTCATTGAATGGTGGGTTTTATTTTTGACAAACTAGCCCTCCCCTAAATATGTTTCAAAAGATGCTTTAAATAAGTTTTTAGTTCATGTTAGTGCAAAAAAAGTTTCAGAAGCGCTAAAAACGTGGTATTTTCCTTATTCTGCATTTTAGTCGACAGGCCATAGCCTCCCTCTGGCTACTCTACTGAGACCTGCTACCAGTTTTTCGTATAATCAAGAAAGTGCAGCACACTAAAACGTAACGTCATTTTTTGCTCTCTTGACAACGTCCTGTTTTTAGCTGATTCTCCAATAATATTAGAGCTACCTGGTACAGTTGCATTGTTCATTAAACGGATTGCGTTTATTCATTTGTTTGAAATAGCATTTTGGCACAAATAAAAAAAACAATGAAAAATTAAAAACCGGAAATTTTACAGGACAGTGGCATTTTACTTGGTCACAAAACTTTAGAAAATAAAACACGTATAGGGTTTGAAAACTATA
This sequence comes from Trididemnum nubilum, assembly GCA_963965965.1. Lineage (NCBI taxonomy): Eukaryota > Metazoa > Chordata > Ascidiacea > Aplousobranchia > Didemnidae > Trididemnum > Trididemnum nubilum. The sequence continues at coordinate 23,705,017 of OZ014469.1, read as the reverse complement.
ACTTAAGTTCAAAAACTGTATTGGCCTTGCACATTAAATTTAAAAACAAAACAAATTTATTTCGCCTAAACGGCATCCTCCATTAAAAAAAACAAACTATAGATGATGAGTGCGCTACGTTAATTCTGTTGACACCATACACATGATGGAACCTATCTTCCCATTAGTCTAAGTATAATGGGAGATTGGAAGTATAAAATACTTCAAACGGTTTACCTCTCAGCAGGGAAATCTTTTCCAAGTCAACCGACTTTTGAAATTGTTTAGTCTCATTCTTCATCTAAAAGTCTGCTGATTTTCAATTTTCAGTAAAAAAATTGCAACTTTATTCTTAACTACGTTTGTTCTTATAATGTCCATTTCGTTTAAACTTAGTCGACGTGTGAAATTTGATCAATGATAGTAACAGAAACCGTGCAAAGCAGAATACACAAGCGCTTTTTTTTTCTTCGTTCAGCTGCGATACTATACGCGCTTACAGCATAAGTCTTGTGGTCGTTTTCCCAATACTTGGTAACACTTTATAGCATTTCATAGACGGAGTGATTTGTTTTTTTTTTTACAACGTCGTTATAGTTTATGATGTTACAAAACTCTGAGCATAAAGCACCAAAAACACTCTATAATAATAATTAACAAGCGATGAAGCGACTTTGAACATTGCAAATTGAAATGCACTATTTTTTTTTTTGATAAGAACCAGTAAATTTCGAATTGAGACTGGCTGTTCCTAATTTTTTGCTAACTTTGAGCCTCATTTGTTTTTAAATTTGAAGAGCATCGATGCCAATTTTAGCGACCATGTTTGTAAAACTATTGAATTTTCTAATGCTTTGTCAGCTCAGAGTTGCAAGTCAAGCCCGCATTTTCGGGTCGGGTTCTGGCCTAATGTTGACAAAAATTTCGGTCTTAATTTGGGCCTAAGACGTACTTTTTGTCTTAGGTACACAAAAATACAATCAAAATAACTTGGCAACATTGCTAAATTTTTCAGACGTAACTTAACTTTTCGTTTTTCTTCGGGCATGAGTAGGGAGGGCTTCAAATTAGTTTTCGGGTTCGGGACGGGCTCAGGCTTATATTTTCGGGATCGGGCCGGATTCGAGCCTAAACTAGTCGGCCCGTTTACAACTCCCTGTCAGCTTGATTAAATGTTTTTTGCTGCTTTTGCAGCATCGTTTTGCTGCGCTTGTAGTATTGAAAAAGCGAGTTTTTTTCGATTTGAACGACAGTGAAAAATTTTCTTATTTGCCGGGGCAATGCGCAGAAGCAATTTATTGTCTCGTAATCGTCGTAGTTTTGCTTGTAAACGCTGGGAAATCGCAACACTTTCATCGCTTAGAATCGGTACAGAATTTAGTGTCTTTTTAGGTTTTAATTTTTTGTTTTCGTGTGAAGCTGGCATTGTTGCTAATTCATTATTTTGGTAAAGTGGATATTAGCCAAATAATAACAATGAACAGCAAGACTAAAGTCATTCTAATGATTTATTTACAATCAAAAATACAAACGTTTTCGCCTTTCATCAGGCTTCTTCAGGTATTACTGTGGAATTCGGTTAATAAATCCACCTCGTGACAGCCGGTTTTGGATTTAATACGCGGCGGCTTTAATAAACAACGTTTTCTAAAATGCACAAGACGATTCCGTTCCAAGCAAATTGGGTGTAATAAGCGGCTGGATTCATTAACCGTGGATTTATTAACCGAATTCCACTGTAGTTAAGAAGAGCCCTGATGAAAGTCTAAAACGTTTCTAATTTTGATTGTAAATAATTCATTAGCATGACTTTAGTCTTCTTGTTCATTGCTGTTCGTAATTTGTTCTTAAATTTTGAACAAAATTGAGCCTCGTTTTTATATAATTGTTCTGATACGTAGTAGATGCAAAGCTTTGATAAGTCTGGTCAGATGTAATCACTATTCGGTGCTACCGTCCTAAACAAATAAGTGGGTGCTATCCAACAGTATCGACAAGAGTGGGTTTGTTGTATCGAAAGTGAGACGATATTTTCCAAAATATACTGTAGTTGCGATTTTCTGACGATTTCAGACAAAGAACAAATAAGTCTTCACCAAACTTTTCTTGCAGTTTTCCGTAGTCTAGGTAGAATAAAGTTGTTCCAGAGAGCTGTTGTCATAAATCCATTCCTTTTTCAGCGCCTCGTTTCGTGTTTTTTATTTTGTAGTGATTTGCTTGCATTTGTAGATTATTAGTTAGAGTAGGATTTAGAATGTTATTGTCTGGCCTATGTAGCTTGCTGTCTCTTCCCTATCCATAGTTACGAAGTCGAAGTTTTTATATTCTTGTCTATGGAAACATTACTGTTTCTGATTAGGTTTTCAAGCTTGTTAGACCAGAGACAGCGTTAGGGTTTAGGTTTAGCCTAGATTACCGCATTGAGTGGCTGTATTCAGCGTTTGAAGTTAGTTGACTGTCTTTTTTAATGATTCTCTGTATTTCTAATTGAATAAGGTTGTTAGCCCCCAAAATTAGTTTCAAGTCTTCTTCATCTTCGTAATTTAGGCCTACTTGCAGGCGCGTAGCCAGAAATTTGCAATGGGGGGGCTATTTTGGGGTCTTGGGGCTTGGCCCCCAGCAGCCGGAGATTTGAAAATTTTTCATATTTTTGCAAAAATAACTTAATTTTAGGGGCTATTTTAATAAAAAACAATGCCTTTAAAATGTGGCACAGAAATCGGTAGCGAAACATGATTCAACTGGTTGCATTAATGGGCTATGTGGGAAGTGGCTAATGATAACATTGCAGTTTTTTGTTTACATGCTGGTAAATCATAAAATCCTCTGGTTCAATTAAACTCACACTAAGTAATCTATTTCGTCCGTATTTTGTAGAAAAAAATAATTGGGGGGGGGGCCAATGGAGAGATATTTGAGAGAAATGATTGGTAATTAACTAATACTGAATAGCCCCCCTCCCTTCTTCTTGAGTTTACAATATATTTGTTGACAAAATCTATGTTCGGCATTTTTAAACGAGCGATCAAATCTGATTGCTTATTTTTGGAAATTTGTCAAAGCTGTCGTTGATTAGTAAATTTTAATTTTGACAAATTAGCCCCTCCCCCCTGAATATATGTTTCAAAAGATGCTTTAAATCACTTCTTGGTTCATTCCGGCGCAAAAAACAGTCTCAGAGGAGCTGAAAACGTGGTATTTTCCTTAGTCTGCATTTTGGTTGACAAGCCAACGGGAGAGGGGCAATAGCCCCCCCCCCCGCCTCCCGTGGCTACGCTACTGCCTGCTTGTCAATTTCATTAAGCTTACCTGAACCAAGCTTAACTTAATTTTTCTGAGCCTCTGAATCTGTTTGCTAATTTGTTGGAATCTAATATGTCTAAACTTGAAAGTTGATGTTGGAATCGCATTTGACCTTTTGAACTGACAATATTGAATCTTTGAATTATTTCGGATAATTTTGACAAGATGTTCTTCTGTTTGGCTACAATTATCTAAAAACTTACTGACTATATGTATTAAATTTTAAGATATCTTCAACTGTTTTATTGCTGACAGCCTAATTTAGGGTTTCGGTGTCCTGTAAAGTCAGTAGCTAAATTTGAAAGTCTGCTGCACAGAAACAAAAGTTAGGATATTAATAAGTTCGAACAATAACGTGGCGCAACGTAGAGCCTATTTCAGCAAAAAATAGTTGGTTGGCCGAGCCTACCGACTTCAGCGCTAGATGTATTGACAAATAAGCAGAGGTGGGCACCAATAACATTATATCAAAAGCGCGACGCAACAAAGCGCAACGATCTTTTCAACCAGCAAAAGCGCAGCGCAAAATGCGCAATTTAATTTTTTTGCTTTCTGGAGCGCAGCGCAACTTCCGCAATGAACTTTTTGATTCAGTTGAAGCGCAACGCAATTCCGCAATTGCGGAACGGTATTTTCGTACCAAGTTAAAGCGCAACCTAACTTCCGCAATCGAAATTTCACAACACAATGCAAATACTGCGTTTTTTTGCAATTTTAGACTGAAAAAGAGTAAATAACTTGCTAAACAAGCCCGAAATTTATCAATATTACGATGGAAATAGAGCAAAATTAAGTTCAATGTATAGAATTGCGCTTTTAACCGAAAAAATTTTGAAAGCGCAACGCAATTAAAGCGCAACAAATTTTAAACGCTTTATTCCGCAACGCAACTTCCGCAATGTTTCATAATAAAAAATTAAAGCGCAACGCAACTTACGCAATTGCGGAAGTTGCGCTTTGCGCTTCTAATTGCGCTTTGCCCACCTCTGCAAATAAGGGTAGGTAGAAACTAGAAATAACAGCAGCGGAAAATTTTTGTCAGAAACTTAGAGCGTAGCCAAATTAATAGCCAAATTTACGCGTATCAGCATTAACCCCAATCTTACAATTTAAGCTTATTTGAAACCCAGAAACAGGTTTTTTCATAAACTAACTGTAGGCCTAATCTTTATTTGCTTCAACAATTTTCTTGCATTTTGAGTCGTGTCCAGACGATACTGTTGTCAAACGTTTGATTTTTTGTGTCACAATCGTAGTCGCGTTTTTTTTTCTCTTTGTCGAAGTTATACCTATACGACTGTATTTTTTGAGATTATAATAAAATCTTTTGCCGCTTTGATTTAAATTTTTTTTCATGGAAACACTGGTTTCAATAATAAGGTTTGTTGTTTGTTTTGTAGATATCAGAATCTAAAGTCAAATACACATTGTTTATAGAATTTCAAAAAATTCCATGGCGTACGACTAAATCTTTACGAAGTGACTTCGCGAATGAAACACGCGCGGTTAAATAAACAAAGATTCCAGTGACGTCATTCGTTTTCGGAAATTTTTATTTTGATTATTACACTTATAGGTTTGGATTAGGATTTAAAGTAGGCTTTGGGTTAGGGTTAGGGCTTAGGGTTAGTTTTTTTAGGCTTTATTTCAAAATGTTTGCGCGAATGGAACATTTGCCAAGCCTCTTCCAAATCTTTAAAGTGATTTGTAAAGTTTATGTGATAAAGTTCTCTTTAGAGCCGAACAACTGATCGACTAACTTTCAAAACATCCAAGATTTTTCAACGTTTAAGACCACTTCAAGTACCAAGAAATTAAAGATTTTGTTTGATTTTACAAAGTGTTAAAAAAAAATGAAGATCGAAAGTGGAAAAGTCTTTTTGGATGACAAGCACTGAAATCACAAGATTTTAAAATATTTTTATTGAGTCATGATCACATACGCTCAAAGACGAAAAAAAGCCGTAAGTACTTTATTAAATGTACGAAGTTAGCAAAACTATTAAATTAAAATTGCTATCATTAAAATAATCTAATTTTTGAAATTTATTCTAAAACAAGAACTCAATTTTACTCAGCAGCGCTAAAAGCTATTTTTGTCAAAACACAGCAACCAATTTTGTGCCGGCAGAAAAAATTTGTCGACTCTCTTCAAATTTTACAATAATCAATCATTAGGTGGCGTACATACGAAGTTTGACAATTATCCAATCAAAATTATTCACGCGATATATTTTTTTCTTTTTTAGGTGGAAATTTCAACGTCTCGAAAAACTTTAAAACGCCGCATTTTTCAACTCCAGTTTATTCTCGCGTTAATTCTGGCCCCGGCAAGACGAATATCGTTTGTATCTGTTTTAAACAACTTTGTCAGGGCTACCAAAATCTCAAATGATCCAACGATGAATCCGATAGTGATCAAAGCAATTTTAAAAATTGCCCAGCGGTTGGGGACTAGGCTCCCATACCCGAGGGTTTAATCCCCCCCACCTTTAACAAAGTTTTGGTCCCCAATTTTTTTCGCAGAAAAAGCAAAAATGTAGTTGTTCCGCAACTAAATATACACTATTTTAAATTTTGTGACATTACCCAAATTGCAGAATTTTTCTCTGAATTTTACTTATCTCGCATTTTTGAAAAAAAATTACTGTAATTTTCCATCGTTGCATCGAAGCCCATTTGCTGTCGAATGTATCATAAAGTCATTAAAAACACATCATTAAAAGCTGAAACCCACATAATATTTGAAAGACAATTTGCCTGCGTGCTTCTGAAAAACGCAACTTCTGGAATGGCAACAACATTTTGACAACAAAAGCATAAACGCTCTTGGCCCAAAATATAATTTATTAACTAAGAATTAGCAGCATATTACAATCATTAAAATTTCATTCAATCATTGTCAACCTAACACTATAGGTTTTCGTGTTTTGACCACTAACTTAGGCCATCTTCACGGCTAGCAATTAGAAGCATAAGTTATTCATCTTTACAATTTATTATTATAATATACAGTGCGATTGAGCTATCACTGTATATTATAATAATAAATTGTATAGATGAATAACTTATGCATCTAAATGCTAGCCGTGAAGATGGCGTAAGTTAGTGGTCGAATCACGAAAACCTATAGTGTTAGGTTGACAATCATTGAATGAAATTTCAATGATTCTAATTTGCTGCTTATTTTTAGTTAGGTGTTCATTCGCTATGCAATGCGTCGCACATGCATTTAGCTCGTGCTCTCCCTGTGATTTTTATATGAACATGTCATAAGTTGTTTGACGTCATTATAAAATTTGCATAGACAAAGCAGATGTCTTTATCGATGCAATTTTTGTTTCCAAATTTGGTAATTGCAGATTTATATGATTGCATGTTTGAAGTTTCAGTGGTTTTAAAATTGCTGCTTATTTTTGTTTCCAAATTTTTGTTGCAGTTTTATATCATTGCATGTTTGAATATGTGTTGTTTTTTTCGCCTGATGAGACCCTTGAGGAAGGTCGAAACGCGTCGCGATAGCTCAATCGCACTGTATATTATATAATAAATTGCATAGATGAATAACTTATGCTTCTAAATGCTAGCCGTGAAGATGGCCTAAGTTAGTGGTCGAAACACGAAAACCTATAGTGTTAGGATGACAATGATTGAAAGAAATTTTAATGATTATAATTTATCAAATTTGCTTATTTGTCAATCAATTGTTGGATTCAAATGCGGCCTAAATATTACTATATGTTATTGAAACGCGGTACGAGAAACCATATCCAGAGCAAGAAACTACCTTTCGATTGACAGCTCTTAAGCTTTGAATTTACTATATGTGCATTAGGGTGGCCTTTATTTAATTGTTGTAATTAGCTTGTATAATGTATAAGGAGCTTGCAAGGTAAAAGTTGTTGTAATTCAGAAAAACACAATATTCAAATTCTCATCGCTTGTTTTTGTTTCTAGCATCCAAATAGGCACTTCGATGATCACAAACTACTAGCAGCAGAAATTGTAGCTGTTCTTCATCTTTTGTTTGGAGTTCATTATGTGACTGCATAAGAGCAACACCGCGCTCAGCATTACCATTAGTTACTTTTAACTTTTTTGTAATCAATTTCCCTAGCTTTCTATTTTTAACCAGAATTTAGGATCTTCATGAAGAAACTTAGAATCAAGCTGGAGTATTTCAAAAGATTTTTTTGTCTTTGGAGTAATGAAATCTTGAATATGTTTATTTTTTAGAAAACCAAGTGGAAGTTGAGGCCTTTTCAGGAAATCTTTTTCATCATCTTCACCTTAGAGCTTGGCAACGTTGTGCAGCATTGTTTCAAAAGATACAGCATTGTCAAAAAAACTAAGAGCAACTATAGCTCTTCAGATAAATGCCACAGATGTTTCGACATCTTTTGAGATATGTGGCATACTGTAGGCAACTGCTAGGTTGGGAAGCTGAAGAAAGAATTTTAGTAAAACTAAATTCTGAAGAGTAAATTGCTTCAGGAGCAATAAACCAAGTTTCAATGTAGACTTGTATTGCAAAAACACACACTTCCTTTAAAGCTTGTTCTTCCTCCTAAGCAATGAGACTAAACTGCTTTCACAAAATCCATTTTTTAAAGCATAAAGAAGTTTTCTCTTCTGCGTACGTGGTGGACAGATCCCGGTGCATGAAACTTTACAGTTTTGCACTGTGTGATGGAGTTTCTTCTGGAAACAAAATTGTAAGCACCAAAAGTTCAAGGTAATCATCTCGTGGTCAGGCGCGTAGCCAGAAATTTTCAATGGAGGGACTGTCTTGGGGGTCTGGGGACGGAGCCCCAGCCGCCGGAGACTGGGGGTTTGGGGGCAAAGCCCCCAGCCGCCGGAGGCACGGGGGGATGGGGGCTTTACCCCAGCGCTCGAAAATGTTGCATTTTTTTGCAAAAATAACTAATTTTAGGCCTATTTTGATAAAAAAATAATGCTTTTAAAACGCAGCTTAGAAACTGGCAGTGCAAACATGATTAAACTGGTTGCATAAATGTGTTAGATCCTGGTAAATTATAAAATCGAATATTTCAATAAAGCTCACACGGAGTAATCTATTTCGTATACAGTTTATGGAGAAAAATAATTGGGGGGGGGCTAATGAAACGAAATTTGAGAGAAATTGGTAATTAACAATACTAAATAGCCCCCCCCTATTATTTAGTTTATAGTACATTTGTTGATGACACCTATGTTTAGCATTTTCACATTTGCATTTAAATTTGATTGCGTTTTTTTGACCGTTTTTCAGAGTTTTTATTTATTTGTTAGTTTTATTTTCAACAAATTAGCCCCCTCCCTAAATATATGTTTCAAAAGATGTTTTAAATTACCATTTAGTCAACTTTAGTACATTTAACGGTCTCAAAAGTGCTAAAAACTTGGTTTATTTCTCATTCTACATTTTGGTTGACATGCCAAATGGGGGGGAAGGCTATATCCCCCCCCCCCCGGCCCCTCCCTGGCTACGCTACTGCTCGTGGTTGTTTTTGAGTCGTTTGAGAAATCAAACTGCAGATCCTAAACTTGCACCCACTCTAGTTTTAAAAGCTGAAGCCAAAAGAAGCTCCATAACATAATGGCGACAAGCTAGGCACAATAAGTCTTTACCAAGTTTTTGTTCTGTCAAACGCAAGTCTCATTTCGACGCCCATAGCAGTATTAGTTGCCATTGTATCAAATGATAGTGCTCCCACTTTTTCAGAAATGCCCCATTCTTCTAATACATCGACAACAGTTCGAGCTGGGCTTCAACAGTTCCAGAAGCTAATTTGGGAAATCCCAGAAGCCGAGTAACACGCAAACCAGAGACAAAATCCGGATGGCAATCGACATATATTTTGGTTGTCAAGTCTTCCAACAAACTTACCTTCCGTGTGTGCTTTGCTGGCATGAAACTCAGTTTGAATGCTTTGGGTTTACTTTGCTCTTGCGCTTTTCCGTAAACAAGAAATAGTACTTTTGTTGATAACCAAAGTAAGCGAATCATAACCAAGACCTCTAGCAGTTTCGGTAAATACAATTGCTGCCCTTCTATCTGGCACTTGCGTACGATAAAGCCTGCAAATGCAAGTGTAACGATATTTTGTTTTGCTTTTAGTCGTTTTTGTGGAACATCCATCATATTTCAGATTTGGCAAAGTATCATCAGTTTTACTCTCATCATCGGTATTGCTTTTTTGATCCTATGCGACCCAGACTTTGAGAGTTAATGAGTGCTGATATAAGAGAAACAACATGTGCAATTACACATCCACTAAACCCAAAATGGGATGTTGGGGAAGAAGCACGGCCACTTACTTAATGCATTGCTGTAACTTTGAATTAGAATCATAATGCCTTTTCACCTGCTAAAACGTATTGCTTATAATGATAAGTTACAGAAAGAAAATATTTGAACATGCTTGTACCACCTTTAAACATGAATCAAATAGTCTAAAATTTTAGATGTTTTTTTTTTCAATAAATGAATCCATTTTGGAGGCGTAGAGCACAACTTTTCATATATTTGAAATCAGGAGCCACCCAAATGTGCATACAATATACCGTACATACCAGATGTGGGCAAAGCGCAGTTACAAACGAAAAGCGCAACTTCCGCAATTGCGGAAGTGCGTTGCGGACTAAAGTCTTTAAAATTTGTTGCTCTTCAACTGCGCTGCGCTTTTAAAATTTTGTTTGGTTAATAGCGCATTTCCGTGAATTAAACTTAATTTTGTTCCATTTCAGTCGTAATATTGATAAATGTAGGTCTTCATTAGCAAATTATTTACTCTTTTTCTGCCCAAAACTGTAAGAAATGCGGTAAACGACGACCCTGAACGTATGATCTGGGTTCAACCCCCAACTCTGGTAAGTTGTTGCGTCCTTGGATAAGACGCTTTACGATGATTATTTCTGCTTGGTGGCTTCAAACAACCAGCAAATTCAGTGGAAAAGAATTCGAAGAAGTCTACAAGAACATTAAATCACTCGAAACTCCTAAGCAGTAAGTTGCGAATTCCTCCAACCACAAAGTAGGCAATAAAATGAAACGTGTGCAGATTGCCCAACAGTCAGCGTCTGACGCTGTCCAGTAACAGGAAGATAAATATGCGCAACTACAACAACAACAATTTGCGTTGTGTTGTAAAATTTCAATTGCGGAAGTTAGGTTGCGTATAACTTGGTACAAAAATGCCGTTCAGCAATTGCGGAATTGCGTTGCTTTTCAACTGAATTAGAAAGGCTATTGCGAAATTTGCGCTGCGCTTCAGAAAAAAAATAAAAATTCAATTACGCATTTTGCACTGTGCTTTTACTGGTTGAAAAAATTGTTGCGCTTTTGATACAATGTTATTGGTGCCAACCTCTGATACATATAGTAAAATTAATCTATTTTGTACATTAAAACTTCAAAGCAATATCTGGGGACTGGATTTGCGCATCAGAGTTGACTACGTACCGAGTCTTTCAATGCAGATGAAACACAAAAAAATTATGCAATTTTTTTCTGAAATGTTGTCAAGAAAGCGAAAATAAAAGGTATAATGTTCAATATTACTCTTGAAACTTGTGATTCCAAACCAAAAATATACTTAGATTGAGGAGTAAGTTTATTTTCCTGATGACTAATCTATGGAAAATAAGTAACTATTGGGCCTCTTCAGGGCTGATTTAAACTTCAAATCATTTTTGGGTTAGGGCCGGGTTCAAGCTAATATTTTTGGTTTTGGGCCTGAACTGGTCTCCCGTTTATAATTTTGCCCCGAAAATATCAAGTTGTGCAATGTAGCAAACAATGCCATGAAGCAGCTAAAACAATCAATAATGTCATAAAACGTAGTTTACGGCTTTTAAGTTTTAGTTGATCACAAACATGAAAATATAATTAGTGATAGCGAAATCAGCAATTAAAAAAAATAAATACAGTATAGGCCAATTAAGTAAATAATATGGTTTTATTTTTCAGACATGTTTAAAAGGCTTTACCTAAATATAGTGAAGATAGAACATTGAACTTATTTGTAGGTTTTGTAATTTGTGCGCACAAAGTCCAATACAAGCTGTAAAAAAAACAAAAAAACTTTGACCCGACAACAGAAAAACACAAAACAACCGGTAATATTGAGTATACGCACAAATTCTTTGCCGGTTTGATTGAAGATCTTACTTAAAGTAAAAGATTCCTTGCTAAGATCAATCAGATTTTTCTGAACAAAAATAATCGCTGTTTTCATGACAAAATGGACTTCAGAGTCACAGTGGTTGCCCTGTGCACCCAGATAGCGGCAGAAAAAAATACAGAAATTTCAATGAGTGACTCAGAATAGACATGGACTCATAGCTTAGTGGATAAGTGTTATTATGAATTAGTGCTCATTCTTGCCTTTTCTCATTATTTTCAAACATCAGAACTTGACATAAGTAGGGTCTTTAATAGTTAATGACTCAATTTACACAGGGTAAAAAATTGTCAAATTTTCATTAATGCAACCAAAATTTATTAACTTAAAAAGCCAAGAAATATATTGACTTTCTTAAAATAACTTTCAACCACTAAGCATTAAAAAAAGTGCGTGTACATATAGCTCCCCTCCGACCATGACGGGGTCAAAGCTGCGTATTGCAAGATATAGGTTTGTGAATCCATGAGTGTCTTTTCAAGTTCCCAGATTGTACAAACGATTTATCACAAATTGAACATTTTAAGGCTTCTCTTCAGTGTGAATCCGCATATGACTTTTTGCAATTACAAATTTTGAAAACGATTTATTGCAAATCGAACATGAAAACGGTTTCTCTCCAGTGTGAATCCGCATGTGACATTTCAAATCCCAGGATTTTGAAAACGATTTAAAACAAATCGAGCATGAAAACGGTTTCTCTCCAGTGTGAATCCGCATATGAAGTTTTAAACTACCAGACATTGAAAACGATTTATCACAAATCGAACATGAAAACGGTTTCTCTCCAGTGTGAATCCGCATGTGACTTTTTAAAGTCCCAGATTGTACAAACGATTTATCACAAATTGAACATTTAAAAGGTTTCTCTCCCGTGTGAATCCGCATGTGACATTTCAAATCCCAGGATTTTGAAAACAATTTATCACAAATCGAACATAAAAACGGTTTCTCTCTAATGTGAATCTGCATATGACTTTTTAAACTACCAGACATTGAAAACGATTTATCACAAATCGGACAAGAAAACGGTTTCTCTCCAGTGTGAATCCGCATGTGACATTTCAAATCCCAGGATTTTAAAAACGATTTATCACAAATCGAGCATGAAAACGATTTCTCTCCAGTGTGAATCCGCATGTGACTTTTTAAATTCCCAGATTGTACAAACGATTTATCACAAATCGAACATTGAAAATGTTTCTCTGCAATGTGAATCCGCAGGTGGATTTTTAAACTACCAGGTTGCGAAAACGATTTCGTACAAATCGAACACGAAAACGGTTTCTCTCCAGTGTGAATCCGCATGTGACGTTTTAAACTCCCAGATGTGGAAAACGATGTATGACACATCGAACATGAAAACGGTTTCTCTCCAGTGTGAATCCGCATGTGACGTTTTAAACTCCCAGATGTGGAAAACGATTTATTACAAATTGAACATCTGAAAAGTTTCTCTCCAGTGTGAATCCGCATGTGCATTTTCCAATTCCAAGATTGTGAAAACGATTTATCACAAATTGAACATTTAAAATATTTCTCTCCAGTGTGAATCCGCATGTGACGTTTCAAAGCCGCAGATTCCGAAAACGATTCATCACAAATCGAACATGGAAACGGTTTTTCTCCAGTGTGAATCCGCATGTGACGTTTGAGCATGCCTACTATATTTTCGTTGACCAAAAAGAGAAAAGGTTTTGCCAGCTCATCCCACTAAGTTATATTCAGCAAACCTTACGCCTCCGCCAAACAAATAGACCCTATAAAAAACATATTTAGGTGTCAGATTTACGGTCTACGACTTTTAAGCATGGACGTTTAGGTGCTGGGACTATTAGGCGCTAAAGGTAGAAAAAAATTTTTTTCAAAAAATTTTACTAAAAAAACTTTTTTTATCAAAACAATTTTTTCCAAAAAAGCTTTTTCAAAAACAACTTTTTAGTTTCAAATAACAGTTTGTTTTTTTTAAGTTTTTTTTCAAAAACATATTATTTTTTCACATAAAAGCTATTTCCAGAGGTAGAGTCCTCGAGTACGTCCTTGGCCTCGAGGACACATTTTGAAGTCCTTGGCCTGGGCCTCGAAAGTCAAGTTCTTGGCCTCCAAGCCTCAAGTCCTCGAAAACTGCCCTGGCCTCGGCTCGAGGACAGCATTATTTTTTGTAACATTGAAATCTGGTTGGAAAACGCCAGAAATCTCGCAGAAAATTTGCGAAGACCTTTTTTGATTTCCGCAATTGGAGATCGCCTGAAAAAATTTATTATTATTATTTATGGGTAGCGGTGCAAGCAAATCTGCTACTGTTAGATAAAGTCCACCTACACATTGCGTAGGCCTTATTTGGGCCAATTGCAACTGTAACTGCTATGTTATTGTTGTTTTGTTTGGTTACTAGTTGAAATCAGAAAGCCTTCCAGCTTCCTTTAAGTACGTGGCCGGTAAGTTAATGTTAGATTTTGTTACCACATTATTAACAGTGGTTTTGGTGATTCCAAAACATTTAACACTAATAACTTGGTAAAGCTTGCAATTGCCTACATGATTTGGTGTTTCATCTTCTAGGCTACATTTTGGACACAAAGAAGACTCAGTACGACCTGTAGTTTTCTTGTGTTGCTGTACATTGCAGTGCGCAGTTGAATCTTGCACTACTCTACTTAATTGAGGCTTCTAAAGGTTAAGAAGACGTATTGTTAGTCGAGAAGACGTCCAACCAACAGACTCCTTCATTCTCAAGCAGTCCTTCCATTCATTCTACATAGACTTCCATCTATCTGTAGACCAGTCCTTAACCATGCTAACACAACTGGTACACGGGACTGTTTTATAAGATTCAGGACCATGTATTTTTGATTTAGATCCTGATTTGGCTACATAGTCTGCCACTTCGTTACCATGTATTCCTGCATGTCCATAAATCCACGCAATACTGACATGGTTTTGTTTACCTGACTGATTTAGGTTTCTAATGTAGTTGAACATTGTAACTGATGTTACAGTGCACTGTATATGTGCTTTGACAGCTGCTTGACTATGAACCAGCACAACAATACTTTGATCGTGCATTTCTTCTTTTGAATCTTCTTGTCTCATTGCAAACATCAACATGGCGTTTCGTTTTCCCAAAGAAACCAACTCGGTTGACATGCCAGAGCCCAATAACAGTGATTCTGTATGACCCTCGCACTGCCTCAGCCAATAAGAATTCCTCAATGGGAGTTATGTTGAGCAATATTTCCAGAGCACCAGTAGGGGTGCCAGAAAAAGCTGATCAAATCATCAGGCAAGCAAGTCTCTGTACCTTTGTGAGCTTCCTCCCTAGATACTTTTTGTTGAGACCACCAGCCCAGAACACACATGCATACGATATCATTGGACATATTATAGCAGTTTATATCCATTTCATCATAGATGGTTTTATTCTCTTCGTTTTACCCACAATTTTCTACATTGCATTAATGCTGTAGTTGCTTTGCGGGTAATTTGGGTAATATGTGGTTTCCAAGTTAGCTTGCTGTCCAGAGTAACACCAAACAGCCTTGCTTCCTTGGAAAGCTCAAGTTTTAAACCATTCATTGACAAGGAACCCAAATCTGGATTCCGTTTGCGAGTGAACTTTACATTTTCAATTTTCTTGCTGCTAAACTGTAGCTCTTGTTCCGAAGCCCAGTTGGCAGCAATATTTCTTGCTTTCTGGGCCATACCTCTGATCCAAAGCATATCAGTACCAGTGACCAACACTGCTAGATCATCGGTATAGGCTTGAACATAAAATCCCCTGCTACGTAACTCTAGCACAAACAAAAACTTCTTTGAAAACCTTTTTTTTGAGATCGCCAGGAAAAAGAATTTGTTTGGAGAACACTTGCGCCTGTGTCCTTGGACCTTGGCCTCGAGAATTCCTGTCCTTGAGAGGGTTTCTCCTTGGAAGGGCTGTCCTTGGCCTCGGATTTTTTGTGTCCTTGGCCTTGACGCGAGCCTTGTGCGCTCGGCTCCACCGGCTTTTTCCAAAAAAAAATCAACGTCTTTCAAATAAAAACGTTTTATTTTGATTATAATGTTCATATTTTCGAACCTTTCCATCTGATGCTTGTCAAGAAGGATCGTCAAAATAGAAATAGCACTGAAAGGAGCGACTGTAGAAGAAAAGCCAAGGTGTGATTGGAAGGAACAGGATCGATGAAAGAGCGTCTTTATGTATTTAAGCTGTAGACGAATTGGTTTTGTTGGCAGAGGGCGGGGTTACAAGTTTTGATAAAAGTGACTTCAAAAGCAGATAGATTGGAAGGAGAGCGAAAAAAGTTTTACAAAAATAGATTTCTTGTTGCATTTTTATCAATAATTAAAATGTTTTCCACTATATGTTGCAAAGTTTTCTTATCTATTCCGGACGCATGCAATCTCCAGTCCGCGGTCTCAAATTTTGCGGCGCACGAGCACGAGTTGCTTGTGCGAGTTACCTGCTTGGCCACGAATTAGAGCAGCTAAAAACTTTTTTTCTTGATTGCTTTTGGTCTTTACCTTACATTTCAGATAAAAATATACATATATAACACAAAAAAGTTGCTGGTTTGTTTAAGCTAATTAACTCGTCTTTGTGCTGCATCTCGGGACAAACTATGGGCCAGTGGCGCACCCAGGGGGCGGTTTCGGGGGTCGAAATCTCTCCCGTTTGGAACTCAAAAACAACATAATTTTGTTGTTATAATGCAGTTTGTACCACTTTGCCATATTTACTTTTCACTAAATAATCGCTTAAGTTGTTGTGATTTTGGTTGTAATTTGATTCTGCAAGATAAGATGTTGTTTTAGGGCTGTAATTTGATCCTGCACGATATTTACCAAGTAATTGAGATTTTTGCATTTCTTTCAACTACAATATTGCTGACAGTTACATTGTATAACTATGTGTATTTGATATATTTTTGAATAATGGATATTATTATACCCGATCATAAACTTCTGAGCAGAACTGAATATTGTTTGGTAAAGACAAACTAAAAAAAAACGATGAAACGTCATGTGGGTTGCTGCGTGTGCCAATACTAAACATGCAACTCGTGCGCCGCAGAATTTGAGACCGTGGGGTGAAGATTGCATGCGTCCGAATGTGGTAGGAAAACTTCGCGAACACATAGTGGAAAACACTCTTTTATTTGAAAAAAAATACAATAAAAAATCAGTGTTTTGTAAAACTTTTTTTGCTCTCTTTCCATCTATCTGCTTTTGAAATCACTTTTATCAAAACCTCTTACTCCACCCTCTGCCGACAAAACAAATTCGTATATAGCTTAAAGACAGTACACAAATGACACTCTCTCATCGATCCTTTCCTAGCCAATCACTGCTCGGATTTTTTCTATAGCCGCTCTTTTTCGTGCTATTTTTATTTTGACGATTCTTCTTGACTTGAACATTATCATCAAAATGAAACTTTTTTGTTTGAAAGACGTTGTTTTTTGTTTTTTTTGAAAAAGCTCTCATTTGAAAAAAAAAGTTTTTGAAATAAAAACATTAAAAAAGCTGTTATTTAAAACAAAATATTTTTTTTGAAAAAAATTGTTTTGAAAAAAAAATTTTTTTTGCAAAAAATACCTTTGAAAAAAATTTTGTGGAAAAAATTTTTGAAAGAAAATGTTTTTTGAAAATTAAAAAAAAATCTTCTACCTCTGGCGCCTAAAAGTCCTGGCGCATAATCGACGGTGCATAAACGTCCGCGCCTAAAGTCACGGTCTGTCAAATTTAGCCCATTAATATTTTTTTGCGGTTACCTGAACTGTTTTCCACAAGAAAGGATCAGCTTTAAAGAGATACTACTTAAAATCAGTAAGTTATTATTGAAGAAAGGACATCTGCTTGCTATGAAGTAAAAAAGCTTATTCCTCAGTCTTATTCCGCAATTCCTCTAAACCTCATTCCACTATTTCTATATCCGCAAAAATGATTTCGTACTGCTGGCAACTTTTCGTTTCAAACTACGCGACATTAGAAAAGGATGACTCTGCAAAATTTATTGCAAATTATTGAACATCACGTTACTTAAGAAACCTAGCGATTAGCAATTTCTCGTAAACTAAGCAACCCAATTTTCGATTACCGAACGTCGCTATCATTCTTCTGCAAGAAATTTTGCATAGTAATCTGCTTGCAATGTTTCGAAAGTTTAAAACACATGTTTAGCAATAGTACGCAGTCAAACCAAGCCAATATTCTATTTTCGGGGATAAGGAGAAGAGTAAAACAAGGTTTGGAGCACTTCTTAATTAGTATCTCCAAGTAGTTCTCATCAACGATGGGTATACGGTACGTCACGTTCAGAATTTGCTTACTACGTACCTCGCACCTTTAACCGTACCAGCGTACCGTACTTCAGTTTAATTTTTGAAGCTTACCGGACCTTGGTATGACACGTTTCTTTACGTACCGCACCTTCAATCAATCTGGTTGAACAAATCATTAATGACATATGCGACCTATGTTAACGTGTTTTTGCTTATATCTGATTTGTATTATACTGAAAAAAAAAGCTAAGGCAGCGTTTCTTATAAGGGTGAACAGTTCAACTCAACCAAGAGTGAATTAAATTTTTGATAGGGTGAACCAGTTTAAAAGGGTGAACCAAAACAAAGGAAACTGGTAAGTTAACGTAACAGTGGTAATACGATTTTTGCTACCTGCGAAGAGACTGGGGTCTTTAAACCACTGCGTATTCAGCCAAAGTGTTGCATTTGTTTCTGTTCAAATTTTTCTGCAATATATGAAATGCCATGATAGTCCTAGCATCCAAAGGCAATAGCTATGACATCACAATTGGCCATACTTGTGAGTGGTGATATCATAATGCAATAGTAAAGACAAATTAAGAGGATATAATGATTAACAGCTTTTAATAGCGTCGGAGCTATCATTTTCATTCTTTGAGAAATGGCTAGCCTTGAAAAAGACTGTTTTAGATGGAACGTTTTCCTTCAGGGCCATTATTACAGAATATGCTAGCGAGCTCGTAAAGGCCATTCTCGCTCGCTAAAAAGCGCTAACGAACAAAAAATTTTCGTAGACAAACTGCCATTTCTGAGCCGTCTCTCCCAACACACCTTAAAACTGCTCGTTCGAATTTCTTAACGAGATGTTCGTAACTTGTGTTAGTACGTAATAAATATCTCATTGTGACGTCAGATGCAATTTTCTGCTTCAAAATAATGCGTTCAAGCGTACTGTATGTACTGCATTGTTATGGAAAAAGATACTATAAGAAGCTATGCGTTACTCTAGGGAAGCAAATTCCTCAACTAATAATAATTAGTAAATGAGCGACAGAATTTAAGTATATTTTTGGATCAACGTGAAATAAGAATAATTCTCATTCTATAATTTTTTTCTAATGATGTAAAGCGCCCTTGAGGTTGTTGGTGGGTAAACTCATACGTTAACAGTAACTTTAGGTTTCAAAATTTTTCAAACGTGAGCAAGTCGAAGTACACTCTTCCTTTTTAGAACCGGTAACTCTTGAGTTGAGACTGGCTGTTTTAATTTTTGGCCGATAATCAGTCTCATTTGTACTTGATTTTGTACAAATTTTGAGAGCATTGATGTCAATATTAGCGGGCGTGTTTGAAACACTGTTTAATTCCTACTGCTCTGTCTGCTATGGTAAAGGCTTTTTTTCTTAGTTTTGCACCATCGCAAAATTGCAAAAGCAAAAAAGCAATCTTTTTTCAAGTTGAACAACTGCCAACAAAATTTCTCAATTGCTTGCACAGAGCAACAAACAGGGCCGCAACTAAGGAGGAGGGCGCCCCTACAAACAAAAATTTTGCCCCCCCCCCAAACTGCTCAGCATGCCCCCCAAACATTTTCAAGATGGTGGCTTTTTTATTGGAGATCAACAGAGAACTCAGAGAAAATTAGACCAATTCGGTGCGATGACCTTTTTTTTTTTGGAGATCAACAAAAAAGTCGGAAAAGAGTAGACTAACCCCAAAGTTTTGGACCCCCAGAAAAAAAATTTTGCCCCCATTAGAACAGCGTTCTGGTTGCGGCACTGGTAACAGAGATTTACAATCTTGAATAGTTGCAATTTTGCTTGCAAACACAAGAAAATCACTGAAATTTTATTGTTTTGAATTAGCACATATTTTAGTTTCTTTGATCAGTTTAAATTTTTTTTGTTTGTTTTTGGTTTATTTTGCTGCCGAGGCTGGCGTTGTTTTTAATCTGTTTTTAAATTTTGAGCAAAAATTAGCCTCGTGTTTTAAAAAAAACGTTCTTATAAAAGGAGTGTATTGCTTATTTTGTCAAATGGCACTACTCAACATTTCTTTCTCAGTCGCAACAGAAAATGGTTCTCAATGAAATTCGCTTTTTTTAGTAGTCTAATTGCAAACACGGCGACGATTTTAATTCATTTTCAGCAGAAATTGCCTTTAGTTAGAAGTTTTCAACATTTCGCCATTAAATTTCTGAACCAAAAAGATTTCTCGTACGCTTAATGAGTGCTTCAAAATCCTCTTTAAGTTGACAAGGAAAATGTGACGTTTTTTTTACTCAAACTGCTTTCCGCAATTGCTCGAAGCAACTTAGCGAGAAAGAATGACGTAACGGATTTTGCAAGACTTTACATACCTGTGCAAAAATGACCTCTTACGTTTTGCGAGTATTTCGCTCGGTAGCGCCTCTTAAAAAAAAATCGTAAATCAAAGCGAACGAAGAAATTTCTGTTGGAATGAACGAAACTAAAATGCTGTGGTATATATAGAGGTTGACTACATTGAAATGACAATGGGTGCTGTTGTGACGTAAGATGCTGAAAAAATCACCAAAAATAGTATAAGGTAATGCAAAAGTATTTACTCGTCATGTTGTGATTGGTCAAAATGTGGCATTTTGACAATTTGATTGGTGGAAAAATATTGTTTTCGTTTTAGTCGGAAATGTGCACAAGAAATTAATGTGAAGTTAGTAGTAAATAAATGAATTCTTTTTGTCGGCGAAAAGCAGGCTGTAAGGAACTGATGTAGGTTGCTTCCAGAACTGATAAATGGAACAAAGATCTCGCTGTTGCCAAAATGGAAAATTGTGCATCATTATAATGTTCGGCACATTCTTTATTTAGTAAATGCTGTACGATAGCAGAATCACTGTAGACACTAGAGGTGCTAGTGATTTTGCATTCTCGATTAGGCAGAATTTTCGTTCGTCTTTTGTCACTTCTTATGCTTCTCGTAATGTGTTGATTAATTCTGTCCTGCAATCTTGGGGAAATTCGACCCACGTATCGACAGCCACCGCATCACACCTATTGATATACGACCATACTTTGTTTAAGGGAGAGTAGATCATCTTTAATAATTGCAGGAAATTTTTTTTGTTTTAAAAATAATGCGAGGTCTAACAGCTTGGTAACATCGGTTAACAGCAGTTTTGGTTTGCTTTTCAAAATTCAATGACATTTTGCCAAACCAAGGGAGCTTCAAGAAACTGGACACTTTTGCGGTCCTTCTTTTGGTTTACGGTTGAAAAGCGCAAGTGTTGCGCTTTTTAAGCTTTGCAGTTTACTTGAAGCACCCTTGGTTTGGCAAAATTTCTTTGAATTTTAAAAAGCAAACCAAAACTGCTGTAAACCGATGCTGCCAAGCTGTTGAACCTCGCATTATTTTTAAAACAAAAAAAAAATTTCCCTGCAATTATTAAACGAGGACTAAAGGCAAAACCAATGAGGGTATCTAAAGATAGACCAATCGTATTAGACTAGATTAGCGTTGACTCAATCCTTTTTGCCCCATTCGTAGCAAAGATATTCTTTTTCAAACACGATGTCGGTGACTTTAATGTTACAAATTTTAATAGTTTTTATTGCCAATCCTGTCGCGGATAAGCATTAGCGTCTTAGCGACGCCTTTCCAGTTCTAATCTAAAGCAACAATTAGGCTACTACCTTGAGTCGTTTCGCTACGCACTAATCAGCTTGATCTTATCAGTTCAACAGATCTGAGCTGGTAAAAAGAGCAGACTTTTTGGTGGCCTAGCGATTTCAGTGAAAATCAAGCTGGCAGATATATTTCAGTTTAAATCCTAGCCTAGTCTTGCAATAAACTTTTTATTACTGGGCTACACAGTGCAAACTCATACCTGAGAACAAGACTACCAATACTTGAGTAGGCTTGTTGTATTTGCTTACGTTTTTTTGTGACCTTAGATTAAACTATTCCATCTAATTTGAAAGCAATGGCCTACTAGCCTACTCTAATACCTCTACTACCCTTACTTTCACTTGTTCTTAGACGTTTGTTACCTAGACGTTTGTTACCTGGGCTATCGTACAGTCTACTCTTTTTTCTAGCTCGGATCCATTCTGCTGACAAGATCAAACTGATTAGTGCGCAGCGAAACGACCGAATGCAGAAAAGCCTAGTCGTTGCATTGCAGTAGAATAGAACTGAGAAGGCGTTGCTAAGCCGCTAATGCTTATCAACGACAGTATTGGCAATAAAAAATAGTAAAATTTATAGCATTAGAGTCACCCACATCGTGTTTGAAGTAAAATATCTCGAGAATGACTGAGTCAAAAAGGATGGAGTTAACGATTAATTAGTCTATATCGATTGGGCTAACTCTAGATACCCCCCATTGGTTTAGCTTTTAGTCCTCGTTTAAAGATGATCTACCCTCCCTTCAACAAAGTATGGTCGTATATCAATACATGTGACGCGGTGGCTGTCGGTACGTGGGTCGAATTTCCCCAAGATTGCAGGACAGAATTAATCAACACATTACGAGAAGCATAAGAAGTGACAAAAGACGAACGAAAATTCTGCCTAATCGAGAATGCAAAATCACTAGCACCTCTAGTGTCTACAGTGATTCTGCTATCGTACAGCATTTACTAAATAAAGAATGTGCCGAACATTATAATGATGCACAATTTTCCATTTTGCAACAGCAAGATCTTTGTTCCATTTATCAGTTCTGGAAGCAACCTACATCAGTTCCTTACAGCCTGTTCTTCGCCGACAAAAAGAATTCATTTATTTACTACTAACTTCACATTAATTTCTTGTGCACATTTCCGACTAAAACGAAAACAATATTTTTCCACCAATCAAATTGTCAAAATGCCACATTTTGACCAATCACAACATGACGAGTAAATACTTTTGCATTACCTTATACTATTTTAGGTGATTTTTTCAGCATCTTACGTCACAACAGCAACCCATTGTCATTTCAATGTAGTCAACCTCTATATATACCACAGCATTTTAGTTTCGTTCATTCCAGCGTAGATTCATAACCAGAGCTAGACGAAAACGTTCAATCTAAAACAGTCTTTTTCAAAGCTAGCCATTTATCAAACAGGAAATGATAGCTCCGACGCTATTACAAGCTATGTTGAAATTCTGTACTACAACAAGCTTTTCTATAATTACTTGAAAATACATCATCCAGTAAACGTAGACTAAATGAAATAGAGTCTGGACACAAATACGGATCTGGCAACTGGTGCTATATTGTGTATTTGTGATTGTACAGTTTATGGACGGTTGCTCGAATCTTCATTGATGGCTGCAGGTTGCAAATAAAACGTACCGTACCAATAGGTACGGTACATTAGAACCCTGCGTACCAACGTACCCTGCCAATGCACCATAACAAAAAACGCAACACGTACAAGCGTACCGTACTTTCTAGCAAAAATTGAGGCGTACCAAACCGTACTAAGGTACCGCATTGCCCACCTTGGTTCTCATTTCTTCAATAAACCGATCTCAAGCAGTATTTCTTTTACGTGACCATAACTTGTGATCAGCGCGTGATATGGAATGGAATGGAAAATGGAGTCGAATGGAACGGAAATTTCGGTATGGAAAATACCACAATGGAATAGAAGATTTCAAGAATGGAATGGAAGACAATCTTCCATACTTCCATACCAATTCCATACTAGATTTCGCACATGGCATTGACAGAAAAGTATGTAGGGATAGTGATAACTAAAAATATGTGGAAGCATTTAGCAGCTAATCATCTGTGACAAATTAATAGGTTAATACGGTCATGAGCACTGCGCAAACAGTGTAGGCATTGCATCATCAGATCTTAGAATATGTTCATTGCAATTTGCAGCTGCAATGATGTTGACAGGTTTAATTTTTGTTTTGAGAATGAGAATTTGTCAAGTGACAAAACTTTTTCATCGTAACAAAGATTTGGATTTACTTTTCTCTCCTCGATTGAGCTTAATTCTTTGTTGTTGTTTTTATGGTTTGCGTTTAATCTTTTGTCGGTATGTTTTTAAAATGTTTTTGGCAGTTTGGCTATGCCAAATTTCATAGTTGTTGTGATTACAAACTTGCAATCATTAAACCCGAAGCATACGGGTAAACTTATTGTCTGTTGAATAAATGATAGATACAGGCGAAGCCAGAGGGCCCGCCTCCCCCCCCAATTGAAATAACACTGATGATGAAAATAATGACAAGCCCAACATTTCTTCAGTTTCACTTTATTTTAGTCAGAGGTTGGCATTAACTAGTCACTGTAGTAACTAGTTACTTCAACTAGTTACTTTTTTAGTAACTGTAACGTAGTTACTTTTTCAAAAATGTAACGAAAGTGGGAACTAGTTACTATTTGGAGACATTAAAAAGTTAGTAGTTACAGTTACTTTTAGTTTTGGTCTTGTTAAAAAAGATTCTTTTTTCGTTAGATTTTGGCTAAATGAAACACTTCAATGTAATCCCTATTGGCGCCACGGATTACGGATTTTTTATTGTGCACTAACATGCTAACAAGAGCTATTGTGGAACGTGCTAGCAGGTGCTATTGTGCACTTACGGGGCTGACAGGCTTAGCGGTGAAAGCGACAATGATGTTGAGTCCGTTAATAACGATGAATATTTTGGTTGTGAGTACAACCAATCTGACCCAAAAAAAAGATGCAGCTGCAAAACGGATAGAAGGGTTTCTATCAGCTGTAGGCCAACCAGCGAGAAAGATAGATGATAATTTCTTGGCTGATGCAGCGCTAAAGAAACTATTCGTGCAGTACAATACTTCTTAGCCTTCAAGCGCTGCAGTTGAAAGGCTTTTCAGCAGTGCTGGAAACCGCAAATTTAAACTCTTTTCCGCACCCGCAAATTCCACAAAATGGTAATGGGTGGTCCACAACCGCAAATCTGCAAGTTTGCGGGACTTTTTGCACTTTCGCAACCGAAAATGACTATTTTCTTCCGCAAACTTGAACCGCAAACTTTGCTGTTTTTTTCCTGGTTTGATAAATAGAGAAGACCTATAGCAATATTACAGTGCTTGATATATTCCATATCGGCTGCAGACCTGTAACACTCTTCATTAAGTTTTCTTCTGTTTATTTTAGATTCTGTTTTTGTAAGTTGTAATATACATGTCAGCAGCAGGGCCGAGTGGAAATGTACGCAGGTTTGCTTAAATAAAACTGCGACCGGAGTTGGATTACGGCTGTGACTCTGATGGCTGGAGTAGACACTTGGAAGAAAGTACCCTCACCTGCCAGTCACTTTCGTCGCTCGTTTTAACTTCTAACTACAGTATGTTCGTTGAGTTGAAAATCCTTATTTGATTTACATACTTGTGCAGAACATGTGCTTATCATATAGGGCAGGGACAGCAGAGATGCACAAATCTTTATTGAGTCGGAGAAAAGTAAAAACTTGAAATGCACGAACTTGCGTTTTTGCGTTCTTGAAAATGATACTTAATGGGCATATAGGCTACTGTGTACTGCTTGAGTGACGAAATGGGGGGGGTTGTTGTCGATGTCACTTCCTGCTCTCCTTATCACGCATGGCAATTTGCAGATCACAATTAAAATAACTTGGTTTCAAACGTGATAATTGCAGATAGCATTTTTTTTTGCTCCTGTACTGGTGCATAAATTTTTTAAATTGTTTTGAAAGTTGTTCATATAAACGCCAATTTTTGCAAAGATGAAAATGTGCTAGGTGTAAGAAGAACAAGCCAAAAGTTTGGTTCCTTAGGTTAAAAATTTTCCTAAACAGTTGCTCTTTGCAGTGGTTTGTTATGTCAACACTCAACACTACAGCATGTACTTACACTTTGACTACACCACTGATAGCAGTGATTGACAATTCTAAAATTAGATTTTTCATTGCTTACTCTCTGGCATATACAAATTGTATGCCCAGGGCCAGCGAGAGGGGGGCTCAGGGGGTACATCGTACGCGAGCCCGGGCTCAGGGAACTCGGGAGGACCTATAAGTTTACGCGCACTCAAGTAGTTGCTGCAACATTTATTTAGTAAATTAGTAGTAATTCGGTTTGCAGGCCAAAACTAACCGAAGTAGACCTTTTTTTCTTTTTTGGTCTTTACCTGATTTTTGGCTCTGGTCTTGGCAAAAGAGCCCGATATCAGTCTTCACACCTACTGTCAAGATTTCTCTCTGAGGCCCTGCTTACAGATAGAGTGAGTTACCTAATAATAGTAGTATAATATGTCAACTTTGACTCCTCTCTCTAAGGTTAAAATGCTTTTGGATCTCTGGAAATGTGGGCCATCGTACATTGTTACACCGTAGAATTAGGGCTCTCAAGTCAGAGAAATGTGACAAAACGTTAATTTCGGTGAAAGTGTATGGCTTTTGATCCATTTTCCTCTTTTTTTAATCAAATCGGCCAATATTGGATGCCCTAAAGGCTGTGTAGCAAAAATAGCGACCAATTACCAGTACTGAATAGGCTGACTGATATTTTTGCTGTAGGCAAGTTTGATTACAGTGTTATGGTGCGATACCAAAACTTAACGCGGAAACCTGAACTCTTCCGGGCCCGGATACGATGTACTCCCTGAACCCCCCTTTTGCAGGCCCTGATGATTAGTAACCATTTATTACATCAACTTCAAATAACAATAGCCCTGCACTCGTCCGTTTTTACGCGACAAAATACATAAAAAATAATTAGCTAGGAGAGATGCTTATAGAATAAATTATTAAATTTGAATAGAGGGAGCCTGAACCACCTGGTCGTACATGCACTGCTAAAACAGGTTATTTTCAAGACAAAAATCTCCCAGGCAAATCTTCGAGTGAATTGTTTACTTCAATAGTTTTTGCAGGAGGCAATGCGCCTTGCTTCCGCCAACTGAGACAAGTCACTTACAAAATTTAACCAAAAAATGCAAGATTTTAAACGTATTTTCGGCTTGACCTGTTCGTAAAGGCAGAACTACACAATTGGAGCTTTTCCATTGGCTTCAAATCTTAAGAAGTGGTTTTTTCAAACGGCTCTAAAAACGTGCGAAACGTGATCCAAATGGCATTGATATTAAAACGGTTATTTTTCCCAAAGCATTACAAAAAATCGCCCAGCAGCTGGGGGCTTTGCCCCCAGATCCCCTTTGTCTCCTGCGACTGGGGACTCTGCCTTCAAGTTCCCGTCTGCAACACGTTTTAATTACACTAGTTAGCTCACCACGTCTCCCAATTCAGACATTTTGGGAAAACTTCATAACTTTTGATGGAATTGAAGGTATTCCCCTTTACCAAAATCATGGTTTTGTGCCACACACACAGACCCCGGCTTCTGACCTTCCATTTTACAGTATCTCTGTCCCATAAAAATCCCACCTTTTGAAAATTTTTGATGCCGTCATTGCACATGAATTGCGTCCCCCCTCACCAAGTCAAAAATCTTGGCTACGCCCATGGTTAATATTTTTATGATGAGTAAATTTTTGTGGTACCGTTGAGTCATTGCTATAGTGCTTCAAATATCGGATGAGATGCATTGTACCATATTGCTTACCTTCGTGAGCGACTACTTGCAGAGGTACGCTTAACCTAGCAAAAGTGCAATATAAATTACGCGTAGCTTCCGGTCTAATCTTACGTTGGTATGGAAGTATGAAATGGAATATGGAAGAAAATTTTCGTTTGGAATGAAATAGATGATTTTTAGTATGGAATCGAAATGGAAGAAAATTGCCAGTATGGAATATGAAAAAATCGTCAACAACTTCATTCCATACCATGCCCTGCTTGTGATGTAATAACGGATTGAACAACTACCAATGGGTTGTTACGGTTTTGCGACACAGCAGAATTTAGCGGCTTTTACCGAACATTCGTATTTACGGATACGCGTATAAAAACACATTTATGCAAGGCAATTTATTGATATGCGGAAATACGCGCATGCGTGTTTCAGCTAGCGCATCTGGAAAGCATAAAATAAATGACTTTTGAATTTGATTATTAGTGACAGAGGTGGAGTCGAGAACACAAGGCTCGAGGCCAAGACCAAGGCAAGGACACAAAAAATCCCAGGTCAAGACTAAGACCAAAAACAGCCCTTCCAAGGACAGACCCTTTCGAGGCCAAGGACAGGAATGCTTGAGGCCAAGGCCAAGGACCAAGGACACAAGCGCAAGTTTTCTCCAAAAAAAAGGTCTTCAAAAGATTTTTTCAGGCGATCTCAAGAAAAAAAAAAGTCTTCTAAAATTTTTTTTCAGGCGTTCTCCAGTAAAACACGCCTTCTAAAATCAACAATTCAAGAAAAGTGCTGACCTCGAGCCGAGGACAGGCCAACTTTCAAGGACTTGAGACCACGAGGCCAAGGCCAAGGACTTGACCTTCGAGGCCAAGGACTTCAAACTGTGTCCTCGACGCCAAGGACGTCCTCGAGGACTCCATCTCTGATTACTGAGTTGCCAAATTTTTCCTGGTCTTGGATATAACTTGCTTTGACCAAACCTGAAACGAGCAATACAATATCTGTTTGTACTTTTCTTAACTAATTCTCCCTATAGTCGCTTCATCCTAATTTCAAAGATCTTTTTAAAAAACAACATTTTATTTTCAAAATTTCTGTAACTAATTTTGAAAAAGCTCTAGCTCTCGGTGGTATTCGAACCTAAAGACACAAACCAGAACAAAAGTAAATTTAAATCCTAATGGTTTAAGTTAATTCTTTAATTCTTAAGGTCCATCCGAACCACATTCAACCTCTGGCACAATCGCGCATTTCAAATCCTTGCAACAGCAAAGGATATTTACTAATGCAATGAAAGCATTTTAGTATGAATTGAGGTAGATTTATTTGTGGTTTGCTGAACAATTAAAACTTAGAAATGCCTAGTTTGCAATTTTCCAAAAGTGCAAATAGTCCTTATCTCGAAAATCAAAAGATTGACTGAATTGCTTCCGTAGAACTCAGTCTGATTTGCTTGCTAAATTACGGTAGTAGGAGTAGTAACCTTTTACTGTCAAACACAAATAAATACATCACAAATTCAGCAAACGTTTAAAAAGAAACTGTATTTAGCACGACGAGAAGGAGCGACTGCCCAGTTGGTCGAGCTTAAATTTCAAGGTTTAAATTTCCGGTCGTTCAAATT
This sequence comes from Trididemnum nubilum, assembly GCA_963965965.1. NCBI lineage: Eukaryota > Metazoa > Chordata > Ascidiacea > Aplousobranchia > Didemnidae > Trididemnum > Trididemnum nubilum. Next base: position 23,676,157 of record OZ014469.1, on the reverse strand, counting down.
AGCCACAGTGTTCCGACGGCTCGCCACCGCAGCGACATTTTTTCGAAACGAGCTGTGTTGCCCAAGCGGAATGACGCGGAGATGGGCCTCGCCAACTCGCTACACGCTTCGGCGTATTACAGCGAGAATAAAAGATTTGATTTGATAAGAAACTAAACACGAAAAGAAAAACGTCGATTAATCAAGTACTTTAGGCCTAATTTTAAAAAATTTGTAAAAAATTTCAAACAATAGATCCCAAAATTAATTAGAAAATAGTTTACCACGTTTGTGCAAAAATTTCAAGTTTTTTTTTATTTTGGTAAGAACCGAACCAATCTTAGAAGTTTCAAAGGCTAATAATCTAACCACTACACTAAGCAACCTTGTGACGTTGCACCGCAAAAAATTTTTTTTATAATTTCTTGAAAAATACGCATACCGTGTCCCTATATTATTTTTTGCCTAGCGTAAAAAATACGCATGCTGAAATACGCATGTTCGGTTAAAGGCAATTTAAAATAAACCAACACGAGTAAAAATTTTATACGTGTATGCGTATTTTTGATACACACATGCGCATTCTATACGCTTATCCGTAAAGACGGATGTTCGGTAAAGGCCGCTTTAGAAGTCAAAAACTCAATGGTAAAAAACATTTGGCTACTTTTAAGTGTCATCCGAGCAGTGGCGTAAACAAAAATTTCAAGGGACGATATGAATCAAAAATTGTAACTCAACTCTGGCGTCTGGGGCAAAATCCCAGACCGCAAGAGGCAAAATATTTAGTTTTTTCCAAAACTAACTTAATTTTAAGACCATTAAAACTTAAACTTTGATTTAAAAACCATGTCTTTAGCAGCGCAAGCATACACAAGCTGGGTTAACGCACAAGACCTTTTAAATCGTTTTGCGTTATCGATATCCTACGTTTTTAGCCTCTCTGTGTATCAGATCCCAAATGGAAATGGTGTGGCACAGTAGGCCTCCTCTTTCCATTTAAAACGTTATTTGTTGGGCATCAAATAGAGCTACAGCATGTCTTTTTGCTACAGTACCAATAATAGATGTAGTGATCTTGAGTTAAAAAACTTTTTAAGGTTGCAAAATACTGGAATGAGCTAAAAAAATCTGAAATCGGCACTACCCTTATTCTTGAACTAATTAAAATGATGCTAAAATGGCTGGTAGCAAATGTCTTTTCCATGTTTGTGTTCCATTTTCATCTAAGAACGCTAGTTTTAACGGCTTTTACACATATTTTTGCATTGTGCAATGGTCCAGGAGAGCATGGCACAAAGCCCTCCTTCTATCTACGCTACTGCCTCGAATGACAATTCTTTTTTTTTTTGAAAAAACAAGAACAAATACTCTTGAAGGAGGACGTATGATAACCCTAGTTTTAAACTCCCAGATTCTGAAAACAACAAACTCAAAATTGCTTCTGTTCAGTGTGAATCTGCATTAGTGTCTTTTCAAACTCCTAGATTTTGAAAACAATTTATCATAAATTGAACATCTAAAAGGTTTTTATCCTGTGTAAATCCGTATGTTTCTGTTAAAAACACATGTGCACAGTATTTTTAAATCTCCAGAAAGTCGAAACGTCTTAAGAAGAAGCTAACGTAAGGCTAGAGAGGACTGCGTTTGGAACAGGACTGCGAACTCGAACTTAAACTAGAGAAAAAACTCGTCTTTTGCCGATTTCGAACTTGAACTCAAAAAAATAATTTTTATAAATTCGAATAAAATTGCTCGAATTTATTTAAAAATTAAAGATTAAAAAAATAGTCTGAAACGATTATTTTTTGTTGATTAAACTGAGTAAATTTATTGATTTGATGACTTTGTATTTTTGTCAGCCGAAACTCGAAAAACTTGATACCATTGCCGAACTCGATAAAATTAAATTAGAATAATCAAACTTGAACTCCGACTCGCTAAAATAAGCTGAACTCAAACCTGAATAACAATCAATCGAGTTCGCAGCCCTGATTTGAAATTGTTCTGAAAAGTTTATTCTATAGGATAGGAAAATATGCAAATACAGCACAGGCCTACTCAGGTATTAGTAGTTTTATCACCACTACCAGGTATGAGTTGGTAGCCTAGTAGTATAATATAGCCTCACTGCCAGGTGCTGATTTGGACTAAAACGTACTGTGATCTGACAACTTGATTTTTAATGAGGTCGCTTGGCTAGAACCTGAACAACTGTGCAGTCAGTACTAGTGCTCAGTCCACGCTTTTCTCCAACTCGAACCTCTTCTGCCGACAAGAACAAACTAATTAATGGGCAATGACACGACTCAATGCAGTGGACTAATTGCGGCGCTGCCTCAGGACAAAACTGGAATGGCGTCGCCTATATTATCAATGTCAGAGTTGTTAAAAAAAATTGTGATGGGAGAGGCCTCTACGTCGTGGTTGAAGAAGAATGTCTCTGAAACAGCTGGATGAAGAAGAATAGAGACAACGCTATTTTATTGTAGTACAATTGCTCTAACAGTCAATATTCCTTTTGATTTTGCCAACTGCAATCCTTCTTTAAAAAAAAAACTATTTTAACATATTTTGGATTTATCACCCCCAAGAAACTAAAAATTAATAGGCACCCAATAATAATTTTTGAACGGCTTAAATAGCAGGGATCACTGTTTTTTATGTTGGTAGACATTTAAGAATCAAAATTTTGACATGGTTTGGGGGTGCCACTCATTGGAGAATCTCCAAACGTTCCTTCAACAGTTCATTTTTAAAGGTTTGAAGATATAGGGCAAAGTCAGACTTCAATTGCACAGGGCTCTTGTAACTTTTGGCTCTGAAGAAATGAAACCAAGAATTTCGCTCCATTTTCTTGCCAAAAGAAGGTGTAAACACAAAAAATTCTCGCTCCAAGCGCGAGGTTCCTCTGGCATTGTACCATATGGTGAATTTGGCTCTAGCAATGAGTTTTATTCTTAAAATAGAATTTCAAACCCCTTAGGAACCCCAACTTAAGAATCAGTTTATTCAACATTCGTCGGTGGTTTACTGGGTTTGTTCTCAAACTCCAATGAGTTACTTCTAAAAGCACAAGTAGCTTCGTCATCTCTGTTTCCTGTAAAACTTCCACGTGTTTTTTTCAACCACATTGCAGTTCCTGTTTATGTAACTGAGCGTTGCAGTAAAGCATAGATCTTGCAAAAAAGACTGTGAGTGAAATAAACGTCTGAACAATATCAGTTTTTGAGTTGGCCAACAATTGTTTTTAACTCGTTAAGCGCGTAGAATGAGCACCAATTCCGAGCCAATTATTTGCTCTGTGCTTAACAACAAAATATTCATGGTCTTTGAAAAGTCAAAAAAATTACAGCTATAGCTATATTTGAACTTCAGACCTTTCCGTTCCAGAGACGAACATGCTACAGTTAATAAATCAAATATTGAAATAAGTTAAATCTAATCCAAGCTGAATGATGACGTTACTTTCAACGCCGTCTCGAAAAACTTCTTGGCTTCGGGAAATTCATCCTAAACGTAATTTGGAAGAACATATTCTACCCATGGCCCCGCCTCTGATAATAAAAATTCCAAACTTAACAAATTAAAGAAGGTCTGTCAAACACACATCTGTCAATTTTACCCTAACCTTTAACCCTAATCCCAACCTAAATCTGACCTTACCTATATAACCTTAATTAACTCCAACCAGTAGAATAGCAAAGGGGCCGACAAAAATGCACAATAACTACAAAAATCCCACGTTTTCGCTATGCTGATGCAATCCGTGATGTGGACTCTATACTAAAGCGGGTAGCGACTTTTGAAACATTTAAGATTTACTTAGAGAGAAGGAGGCTAATATTTGTCGAAATAAAACTTACAAATCAAAAAACTTTGAAAAATAGTTAAAAATACCACAATCAAATTTCATCGCTTCCAAACATGCAAAATTCGAAACGTAACTTTTATCAAAACCAATTATAGGAAATAGGGGGGGAGGCTTTTTAGCATTAAATTTAATTAGTTACAAATCACTTCTCTCAAATCTTATTTCATTAGACCTATCGACAATTTATTTTTCACTATAAAATGCAGAAGAATTAGGTTAATATTTGTGAGTTTTTCGCATGATAAACTTGGATGATTACCGGCTTGTAATACAACAACTGAAATTTTACTATTAGCCATTTAAAAGCATCAATTTTTACCAATATGCGTAAATCAAAGCAAATTTTGCAAAAAAAAATGCAAAATCTTCAAACGCTAATGGCTACGTTTCCGGACTCCCTTACCTTTGGCAGCTGGTGTGTCCGTCCTCAAACCCCCTCAAACAATCCCGCATTGCTATTTTCCGGCTGCGAGCTTGACCTCACTCTTAATGAGATACTGCTCCAGATCGGTTTTATTGAAAGAAACGAGAACTACTTGAGGAGTTGAGGTAACAAAGAGGTGCCCTAAACGTTGTTTCACTATTCTCCTCATCCGCGAAAATCAGCGGTAATCCTTTTGACTTCGAATCATTGGCAACTCTGTGCTTCGCATTTTCGTTGCATCAAAAAGGATGACTTTACTTAATTTCTGGCAGAATAAGCAACGCGATGTTTGGTAATTTATCCAACATACCGTTGCTTATTCTGGAGAAGTTTGGCAAGTAATCCTTTTCTAAAGCAACAGAAGTTCAAAACGAAGGGTTGCCAATGGTTCGGAGTCAAGGCAAAGGTACTAAATCTGGTTTCGTGAATATGTGGAATAGTGAACAAGTTTCAGAAAACCTCTTTATTAAAATCAAGTAGTTTTCGTTTCTTCAAGAAAGTGATCTCGAACAGTATCTCGAACTCTAACTTTGGCCAAACCTTAACCCAACTTCTACATAATTCCGTGTAAAGATTTCGTTTTTTTTGGACATTGCCGGTTGAGAACTCTGTGTAGCCTCTGTCGTATTTAGAATATTTTTGTCAGTAGTCATACGATATCCAGTCTATGGTGACACAATATCGAATGGTGTATTGCTAATGCTGAAGGCTGCTTTAACTGCTAACTTCTGTGAATACACCTCAATCAAATTTCAACTTGCGCCTGAAAAGTTTAGCTCAAATCTAAATAAATAAGTTCTAACAGTGAAATAAGCGCTTAATCTTACAACTAAACTTAGGAAAAATTTTTCTTCGACAGCAAATTGGTATTTAAACTGTAGAAAAAAGCTTAACGCACGTTGTCGACAGTCTGACACACGTGTTAGCTGAGCGACTCGAGTAAAAGCGTGACGCACACGCACTATTTGCGCGTTTTTGTTTACTTGGCAGGTCGCGACATGTGATGTACAGTTGTACACAGATCCCAGGCAGAAATGGAGTCCTCGAAAATGCTCTGTCCTCAGCTTGAAGGCAGCATTATTTTTACTGTTCTTGGCTTTGAGAGGGTCTGTCCTCGAGAAGTCGGTCTTCGGCCTCGAACGTTGTGTCCTCGACTCCAGCTCTCTAACTTATGTTAGAGAGCTACCGACTTTTGGCAATTAACAGTGTATTCACTAATCACAAGTCAAGTTTCGTAGTTTTCGCATTGTAAATCCATAAAAAAAAAGCAAAAAACCTTAAACGACAATTACATGCAATTTTTGCTTTGCGTATTTTTTTTTTAAATCTTTTTTATTCAACGCGGTGCGAGAATCCAGGTTTGGAGCAGGGGAGGCTCGCTTCTGTGTTTTGCGGTGCTGCAGCACCCCCAACCAAAAAAATAAACTTTATGTTCTCAAAGTTATATTATAAAATAAAAAATGTAAAAATTTCAAACCCATTTTGCTCTATTGTTGACAAAAAAACACAAAAAATCCAAAACAAAAAAACAAAAAGGGATTATGCGATCCATTTTAATGACGTGGCAACACTGCTAGCTGCGCTGCTGCTTGGGTAAGGTTAGAATGAATATTATCAACCTTTCCAGTCACATCACGTGACCAAGCCAATTTTGGTAAATCGCACGACTTTAGCGGATTTACCAAAATTGGCTTGGTCACGTGATGTGACTGGAAAGGTTAATAATATTCATTCTAACCTTACTCGTCGTGCGTTACCAAGCTGATAGAGAAGCTATCTCGTTCTTCTTGTGTAACGGGATGAAAAGTTGACTAAGAGAGGGTGATCGGTTGAATACTGTTACAGGAAAACTCGGCCACAGTCTTAAACGTGCGCAAATACCGACTGGATAGAGATGACTCGTCAAGCACACCCAACTTCACAATTCGAACAGTTCACTATTGACTAAGGTGCACAAATCACAATCACTAGAATCGACGTCTTTCGAATGACAGTTGACGCTCGACGCTTCGACGTGAACTCTGACGCAAAACTTTTGACGGTTTTCTAAAATAAACACAACAGAATACGATAGATAGCAGGCACAGATCGGTTTTAACAGCGTAAAACAATTAACATTCTTTTTGAGCGAATTAACATTATTTCAGCTTCAGGCTTTTACGAATAGCATCATTAGAAAAGAGAAATAATTATCAAAGCAAAATAACAAATCTAAATTTGCAATATAACGTTCACAAATCAATTAAATATCGAAAATATAATGCACAAAACTTACCAACTATTTTGAGACGGCAATGCGCAGAAACGTATCAAGAAATTGACAATTGAACAGTAATTCATTTATCTAAAATCTATTTCAACGTTTTGAGTCACTTGAAATGATTTTGGTGTTTTTGCAAGGGCATTTATAGAGAAAAATTATAAAGAATAGAGTAAAAGCCATGTGGAAATTTATGGGGAAAAAAGACTATTTTTCGTAAACATTGTCCAAAACAAGTTTTGTTTTGCAAAAGTGGGTGAATTATTCATCGCCACCGGCAAAACTAATCATATTGAAAAATACTAAGACGAATGCAAAACAATAATCATCTTATCACTACATTTCCGTTAATACTAGTAAAATCAACATTTTCTAACAAAGAAAGTAACTTGTTTTTATCCCAATCCGCTACGCACCATAAGGGGTCAAGAAAGAAAAAACTAAACATGACTAAGCAAAACAATTCGTCTACTACGTACGGCGAAAGTAAACATGATATCTTATCAATGATCGATATTGGCGTGCCTTTTCTCATGTTACAAAAGGTTTTCTGTTCCAATACATAATGATTGGAATCTTGCAAGGCGAAAGTTTTTTTGTTTGAATCCAAAGCAAGCTAACTTGCTGTAAAAAATACAACAAATTGATGAGAAACTACTAAACAAAAAAATTGGCAAATTTAATTCAAAACCGTCAAATCAAAAAAAAGGTCAAAAGATTTGTATGCTAGCCTTACTATTATATTCGCTGCAACAGACGATTTGAGATAAAACACACGTCAAAACTCAGAAGTTAAGTGCGCCAATCGCCATAGTTTAATTTCATTCCTCTTCAAAAATAGGAATATTTACGCAACATTGAATGCTTCAAATCTGAACTTAAATGAGGAACGAGATTCTTGTCGTTAGTGCACAAAATTAAAAAAAAAAGTGTTCACTAAAATAGTAAAATACCAGGTTGTAGGTGTAATATTTGAATAAGTGTACGAGTTTAAAATTTTACGAAATAGTTAAATTCCAGCAAAAAACTGCTAAAAATGCTCAAATTTTATGGCAATATAGCTTATTAATTCAAATTAAAATAAAGTTAGTTTGTTTTTATTATCCTTATTTGCAGCAACCCCAAATTTTCAAGTCACGAGCAGCCACTGGTTTGGAGATTGTGATTATGACGTACGCACGCAATCAAGTTTGAAAAAGTGAACACTGAACAGCATTTCTCGTTCGCATTAGTTTTGCAGTGGAGTTGACATGTATGATGTAATTATAATAGCGTAGTTTTCTTCTTAACTTCCGAGATGATACTAAACAACTATACACTTTTGTTGGTTACGTAGCGTTGTGTCCACTCAAGAGTTAACAAATGTCAGAAGAGATGCTTAAATGTTGTATTGAGTGAAACCAATTAGGCTACCATAATTGCAGTAATATACCAATAGGAGCAGTAGCATATTTTTTCTGATTAAGCTTATAAAAGAGGGGTTCCGTCGCGAAATCTAAGTCTTTGTCATGATGTTCACTCATGTTTTCGGCCTAGTATGAAAGTTTACTCACACTTGGGGAGGGGGGGCACAAGCGGCACTTTGAGGAGGCTCAAGTCCCCAAATGCGCTTCAGTGTCACCGAACTTATTATTTTTTTTGGTGCACAATCCTTGTTTGGGGGCACATTTCTCGCTTTGGGGACGACAAGCGGTGTCTGGGGGGCATGGCCCCCAAATACTCCTCGTGGCGCTGGCCTGGTTAGCTATGAGTGATCTCATGAAGGTGAAGTCCTGCAAGTTGACTGTCTTCGTAATATAGTTGCTCAAGAGCAGGCTAAACTTAACCCTTTCCTTCTTAAATTTTCTTTTTGTTTGAAAAAAATTTTTTTTTCGTGATACTATTTTTCAGTTCTGAACTTGTAAACGCATCATGTGACCTGATGACGTATGCGTGACGTCATTGATAAGATACAAAATGTTGTTCTGGAACAACATTAAGAAGCATAGGTGCGAAAGTTTTAAAATTTTTCATTACGAGTGGTATTAAAAACGTGTTCAATACTGATGATATACACCACAACTTACGCGTAATAAATGACTCCAAAGTGATCTTGCAAACAGTTCTGTAATTATGTGCTTAAACTAAATTACGGGGGCGTAGCCAGAAAAAAATTTCAGGGGGCGCCAAAATTTTGTGAGAGGTCTTATAATTAGCAAAGTTTGGATAACGCTAAATTTGTGTGTATTCTCAAGCCCGCACACATTTATTTATGGCTTGATATGCCAAAATAATCTGCTAGGGGTTTGGGAGAACAGCGGGTCCGAGGGTAGCCCCGGAGGCTTTAACGTTTTATTGCTGTTTTTATTTTTTTGAAAGAAAATTTTTCTTGCGTCATGCTGGATGAACACTGAATCAAATAAAATGTACAAAAGTTACAATGCATTCCTTTTAAGTCGAACAATTTTAGGAAGGAGGGGGCATGGTCCCGGTGGCCTCCCTGGCTATGCCACAGGTCAATGGTTATGGGCATGAGAACATTAATGTTGTTCATTTCATTTAGTGTGGAAATTCGAAAAGCAGTTGCGGCTCTTGACCAAGCAGAGTTGAATTTCACATTTGCAGCATTTTACATGTGAATATCCATTAGGGCAGAACCGGCACCGTTTTTGCTTGTCTGTAAACACTGGAAAGTGTCCTAGCCTGTCGTATCGAACATCAACAACAGGCATAGGATTTGCCACAACATGACGTTTCTTCCTCGATACTTCGTCACTTGAATTTTTTGAAGGACGGCCTCGTTTTGGTGAGTGCTTTTCTTTATTGGCAAGCAGGAGCGCTTCCGCTATGCTGGACTGGAAACTACAAAGGTCCATTTGCTTCTTCTTCGGAATGGAATCCTGATTGCAGTGCCTTCGGTACATCAGCCAGCCATTGGTGATGGATATTCCGATACAATAATACACAATGTGCATATAATACTTGCACGATCGCAAGCGCACTCTATAAAGTGCAAGGAGCATATCGCACAAGTCAACCCCTCCCATGTGAGCATTGTACTCCTCCACCATCGCAGGGCAGTCAATTTCAATCCTTTTGCTTTCTTTGGCAGACCATCTTCCTACTTTCTTCCCTTGTTGGTTGCCAATGTGTGTTGATACCAATTGAACGATGCCATTGTCATACCAACGTATGGCGGTAATTCCACTATTCGCGTCAGCTCTCCAATCCATGGATCCTCTTCCTAGCTCCTTTAGTTGCTTTTCGATCTTTAAATCTTTGTTAGCTCCCAGCATCCGATTGGCGCGAATAGTGGAAACACACCATATGCCTCTTTCTTGCAGATGACACAGGAGTGGAATTGAGGAAAACAAGTTATCGAAATATACTTTGTGGCCAACGTTACTCGAAAGCCCAGCTGTCAAACGCAGGACCAAGTTTCCCATCACGCCCAACTCATTTGAAATCTGGGAGTTCGAACTTTTACCGGTATAGACCTCAAAGTCATACACAATACCACTAACGCCACATCGGGACCACACCTTTATTCCCCATTTGTTCGGCTTTTTTGGCAAATATTGCCGCATTCCAGACCTGCATTTTGTGGGGATAATATGTTCATCCACCGAGTGTTTTTCCTCTTGAGGTATTGCTTTGCACTTCTCTAGTACAGAATCCAAAACTGGCCAAACTTTGAAAAGTTTGTCAAAGTTCGGATGATCTCTCGGTACTATATTTTCATTATCGTTGCAGTGAAAAAATCGTTTCAATTTTTCGAAACGAGTCAGACCCATAGCATCGGCAATGATAGGAAATCTCTTGCTTGGGGACCAATACATGCGATATCGCGGGAGCTTTATAATACCCATCATAATTAAAGTGCCCAAAAATTGCTCAATTTCTTTTGAATTTGTATTTACCGAAGTTCCGGATTTAGACACTGAATAAATATTAGTTTGCTCTGCTAAAAGCCCAATTAGCGAATCGTCAAAAAACATTTTGAAATATTGAAGAGGAGTAAGCTCTTCCTGAGGTGGTGGGGGATATAAAGTACCAGTGAATGTACAATCAACTTGTGGTGCAGCTCTTGTCCTCCAGCGGGTATGAGCAACGTTCCGAATAGATGAAGAGACTTGAGGATGAGCATTTGTAGTTTCGTCTTCAACTGAAGTATCATTATCCACTGAAGCTGATAAGTTTGGCGAAGAATCACTTTGTGCACTTGCAATTTTTTGGTCAAATTCATCTTCACTTTCGCTTTCTGAGTCACTTGATGCATCTGGTAATTCAATTTGTGACTCGATTTCTTCTCTAGTTATGCCATTATATCCCATTCTTATTTTCAATCGGCTACTACTTTCTCCATAAAAACTTCTTGCTGATATCCCACTGGAACCAGCAACATCATCTTGTTCATTTCTGCTTGACTCCATTGAAATTAGTCCGACTGAGTACAAAGTGATATAGTAATATCTGAAAATACATTACAAGTACCAGCATATTGATCGGTAATCATTTTGTGGCAGCTACGTTTTCGATCTTCTAAGTCTCGATGCCGAAATAAGGCTTGCCTATTAGCATTATCAATATTGAATCAGGAAAAATATTTTTGTGGTTGCCATTTTTTATACAGCATAGAAGTAAAACTGCTATTTCACACGTGCTTGTGCATTCAGCTGGAACATACTTGCTTAAATTTTTACTACTGACTCGTTCCTTCGTATAAATATTAGCAGGTTTTAGTATAAAAAGCATTAGTCATATTGAACCTATACTGTCCGTCTAAAGTAAGAGTTTTTTTTTTCTATTGAATGTACATAAATTTTCTACATCGGCAATAGAATCAAATGTCTTTCAATATTGGTTTCCGTTACTTCCGCAGCTCTGATAACAAATTACACGCTTCATGTTACAGCAGCATTTTACAACCCAACTTTCTTAATGTAGTTGTACAACAACATAAGCAAACTGGACTTCAGCAATCAAGTACGACCCCTACCAATAAAATAAACTCATATAGGAATTCTACTAGACTTCTGCTACATTCTGATATTTTTTCTATGAAAATATATGCAAAAGAATCTTCGATTTTGCGACACTCAAGTATAGCTTCCTCGTGTTCTTGGCTCGCCTGAACATTGACGAAAGTGTTTCGCACCATAGAAAGAAAAAATTCAAAATAACACGGTTCATGTGTTACGCAGACTTTGTACTATAGCAAAAAAGTGGATTTGATTGGCTAAGCTCAGATCACATGGCTGCAGCGCGACAAAAATAAACGTTGTTCCAGAACAACATTAAGAAGGAAAGGGTTAACTATCTTTGCATTGTTTCATTGTTTTAAATGTTTTTACAAGAGGTGAAGTCCTCGTGGGCGTCCTTGGCCTTGAGGACGTCCTCGTGGACACATTTTGAAGTTCTTGGCCTTGGCCTCGAATGTCAAGTCGTTGGCCTTGGCCTCGAAGCCTCATGTCCTCGAAAATTGCCCTGTCCTTGGCTTGAGGACAGCACTATTTTTTGAACAGTTGAAATTTCGTTGCAAAACACCAGAAACCTCGCGAAAAATTTGCAAACACATTTTTTGTTTTCCTCACATGGAGCATGGGCGTAGCCAAGGGGGGGCAGGGGGCCTGGCTCCCCAATTGAAATTTTAGCAAAAACGCTTATTGTTTCTTCAGTTTCAGTTTCTTTTTAGCATTTTTCTCTTACAACAGTGACTAGCAAAAATATTACAGACAAGGGGCCAGATTCCCCCCTCAATTCAATTGTTGCCAGCCAATTTAAACGTATAAACCGATAGAAATGTAGGGTTTTTGTGAAATAAGTTGCTGTCTCAGGCCCACATTTAGCCTTTTTATGAACGTAATGAATAAATCAGGGCCAGATTTACCATAATTTGGCGCAATACCAGTTAGGGGCCCCGCGCTCAAATCGTAAGACTTTTTTTGTTCTTCACCTATATTTGACAAAAACATGTTGCAAAAATCTCCAAAGTGTTAGGGGCCCAGGACGATGTAAATCTGGCCCGGCAATAACAGGTTAATAGGCGTAACCATCTATTGCATCATTTTTCAATAACAATTCACTACACCTCGCCTGCTTTTACGCGACAAAATAATGAAAAAAAAATTAGCCAGGCCAAATGTTTATTGAATAAATTATTGAAATTGAATTAAAGGGAATAGGGCCCCCTGGTCGTACATGTACTCCTACACATAGGCGTATCCAGGATTTTTGATTGGGGGGGGGGGCCAAACCACAAATCACACGCAATGACGTCATCAGAAATTTTCGAAAAAGTAATTTTTTGTGGGGCAAAGTTATCGTAGAATGGAAGATCTGAAGCCGTGGCCCAATGGCACTTTGCCAGGATTTTGGTAAAGGGAGAGGGCGAAAACTAATTGTTGAAAATTGTAAAAGTCTAACTTGGAAGACGTGTTGAGTAACCTAGTGTACTCAAACGTATCAGAGACGGGGGTCCGGGGGCAGAGCCCCCAGCCGCCGATGGCTATGGGGGTCTGGAGGCAAAGCCCCCAGCCGCTGGGCGATTTTTGTAAGTTTTTGGAAAAAAAAACGATTTAAATCCCATTGGATCACATTTCGCACGAGTTCAGAACCATTTCAAAGAACTAGATTTTTAACATTTCAAAGCCAATCGAAAAAATTTAGTTGTTCAATCCTCTTTTTGCAATTAAATCCCAAAATACGCTTAGATTCTTGCATTATGGTGTAAAATTTTAATTGTTAGTGACTTGGTCTATAGGGGGAAGTAACGAACATTGCCTCCTGCAATACTTTAGCAGCAAATAATTAAGTTTATAATAACGTTAAACGAGGGCCTGGCGTGGCAACCTTTAGGTCAAAACTCTTAGATTTCTCACACGTTTTGCATATAAATTGTTAAAAATTTGCATTAATGGGGCCCCTGGCCCGGGAACCTTGGTCGTCAGTCAGGGGCCCTTGGACTCCCTGGTTGCCAGTTAGAGGCCCCGTAGCCCATTGCTTGTCGTTTAGGAGCCCAGGCCCCCTGGTTGTTAATTAGGGGCCCTGGGGCTCCCTGGTCGTGAGTTAGGGGCCCCGGGGCCCCCTGGTCGTCAGTTAGGGACTCCAGGACCCCTTGTTTGTTGGTCAGGGGATCTGGGGCTCCCTGGTCGTCAATTAGGAGGACCCCGGGGCCCCTCGTTGTCGGTTAGGGGGCTCCTGGCCCCCTGGTTGTTGATTAGGGTCCCTTGGTTGTTAGTTAGGGGCCCTAAGGCCCCCTGGTCGTCAGTTATGGGCCCCCTGGTCGTCAGTTATGGGCCCCCTGGGTTTCAGTTAGGGGTCCCGGACCCCCTAGTTGTCGGTTAAGGATTCCAGGGCCCCCTAGTTGTTAGTAAGGGCCCCCTGGTTGTTAGTTGGGGGCCCTGGGACTCAATTGTTGTCATTAATGTTATTGTTAATTACTGTTATGTGCGTAATTACTGAAAAAAATCTGCAACTAAACATCGCCAGGCTATGTTGTCATAACTTTTTGTCGTTAGTGGTATTTTGATTGGGGGAGGCCCGGGCCCCCTGGGCCCCCCCCTGGCTACGCCTATGCTCCTACAACTGGTTATTTTCATGACAAAACAAAAGTCTCTAAGGAAAGTCTTCGAGTGGATTATTATTTACTGCTAAAATGTTGCAAGTGACAATGCACCTTATTTCCCTACTTGGACCAAATCATTTACAAATAAAATTTAACTCCAAAATGCAAGATTTAAAACGAGTTTTGAACTTAAATTGCTAGGAAAAGAAGGATTAAACAATTTAATTTGTTTAATTGGCTTTCAAATATCAAAAATTTAGTGCTTTCAAATGGCTCTGAACACTTACGAATTGTGATTCAATGGCATAAAAATAGCTTTTTTTACCAAAAAATGACAAAAAATCGCCCAGCGGCTGGGGGAGACCTCCAAAGCCTTCGGCGGCTGGGGGCCCCGCACCCCAGACCCCCGTCTGTAATACCTTTGAGTTACACTACCTTTCTCAACACGTTTCCAAAGTTAGATAGTTGCACTTTTCAACTTATTAGTATAAATCTTCTCGTTTTGCAAAATCCTGGTTACGTGCCAGCAGGCAACAACGATTTCAGATCTTCCATCCTACGATATCTTTGTCCCACAAAAACTTCCTTTTTGGAAATATTTCGATGACGTCATTTCATGTGATTGTGGTTTGGACCTCCCCCAATCAAAAATTCTGGCTACGCCTATGAATTGGAGATCGCCTGAAAAACTTTTTTGAAAACCTTTTTCTTTTTAGAACACTTGCGGCTGTGTCCTTGGCCTTGGCCTCGAGCATTCCTGTCCTTGGCCTCGAGAGGGTTTGTCCTCGGAAAGGCTGTCCTTGGCCTCGAGCCTTGAGTTCTCGACTCCACCTCTGGTTTTTACATTGTAAACTTTTGTTAGAAACGCTGTTTTCAATGCTCAATGTATTTATTTTTTTTACAATTCATTGCAAGACTTTACCTGAACCGTAGTAGACTTGAATGCATACGACAATTACATCATTTTGTTTATTTGACTGTGTTGTATCGTCACCAGCAACCACTATCATGCTTGGAAAAATTACAATTTTAATTGACAAAATTGTAATTAATTACACGATTTTGTTGTTATTGTAATTGAAAATTTTTCTGACTAATTTCAATTACAATTACTCTATTATTAGCTAAGATAGATGAAAACAAAATGTGTTTGAACAACATCAATTTTCCTCCGGTTGCTAATCGATATTGGTATTTCCTACCGGTTGCAATCACATCTGACGTCACAAACAAAACATCAAAGTAGGTTAGGGAGAGTTAGAGTTAGTTTTAGATATAGAATTAACCATATTCATGACCTAAACATAGCACCTACTCTAATCATAACTAGCACTAACTCTAAGCCAAAAAATAGCCCAACATAAAATTGGCCTTTGACGTCAGATGTTACTGTAACGGGTGGTAAATAACCATTGTAACCATAGGCTTAGCCAGGATTTTTGATTGGGGGGGGGGGGGGGGGCGAATCACAAATTACATGCAATGACATCATCAGAAATTTTCAAAAGAGGAACTTTTTCTGGGACAAAGTTATCGTAGAATGGAAGATCTAAAGCCGTGGCCTGTCTTTGGCAATTAACAAGGATTTTGCTAACGGTAGAGGAGCTAAATTAATAGTTGAAATGTGAAAATGTAAAACGTGGGAGACGTGTTGAGTAAGCAAATGTAACTCAAACGTATCACAGTAGGAGGTCTGGAGGCGAAGCTCCCAGCCGCTGGGCAATTTTTGGTAATTTTTTTACAATAAAAAGCTATTTTAATGCCATTGGATCTCATTTCGCACGTGTTCAGAGCCATTTGAAAGAACTAGACTTTTAACATTTGAACGCCAATCGAAAAACCTACGTTGCTCAATCCTTTTTTTATCTGCATTTTAAGTCCAAACCACGTTAAGAATCTTGCAACTCGTTGTTAAATTTTCATTGCAAGTATTTTATGTGACCCAGATAGGGGAAGTAAGGGACATTACCTCCTGCAATATTTTAGCATTAAATAATAATCCACTCGAATTATTTCCGTAGAGATTTTTGTTTTGTCGTGAAATTAACCAGTTATAGGAGAACACGTACCGTGAAGGGGCCCACGACCCCTCACCCACACTTGAAATTCAATATTTTGTTTTATGAGCATTTCCCCTAGCTAATTTTTTAAAAGTATTTTGTGCGTAAAAACCGGCGAGGTAGAGATGAATTGCGGTTGAAAAATGGTACATTAAGATGGTTACGCTTACTAACCATGTTATTCCCGGGCGGGATTTCGATTGCGCGTTGTCCGTGGTGCCTGCACGTTATTACCTTCATTATTATGATACAGAACTAGCCTTTCCGACCATTTCAGTTGAAAGGAAGTTAACGATTATACGGATGGATTTAGGTTCAAAATAGCTTTCCTTTCCGGGTTTGGGGAGAAATGTATCTGTACCTTCTTTCAATGCCAATGGCACATAGCAGTGTCTCAGGCATGCTTGAAAAATGACGTGGTAATATCCTTAAGTTGATTCCAACCTTTCTGTAACAGTACAGGGTAGAGTTCGTCTGGCCCTAGTGCTTTGAATGGTAAAAATTCGTTAATAGCTGCGTCCATACGCTCAAATGAACATAATTATGTTTCCAATCATTTCAGTGTCTTCAGGTCCCATGAATGGATTGTCCACTAACGCGGACCTGGTTGCACGATTTTCTGTTGGCTGGCTACCCGGTGATAAGATATCGAGCTGATAGTTCAAAGTTTCTAGTTGAGACTTTGTGAATTCTCCGTTGTGTTTAATTACGTTGATAATACGTTTCATTTCATTACGTCGTTTCATTCTTTCGAATAATCTTAACCAGCCGAGCCGTTGGTGTATGACTATTCATACTCTCTGCAAAGCAATCTCATAAATCGCGCTTTACTCTTCTGACAGCTGCTTTGAAGTAGGATCGGGCAAGATTTTGAGCTCTTCAATCTTCTTCTTGTTTTTTTTTTATTGGCTTTTCTCCAAGCTCGGCAAGCTTCTTTTCGAAGGCTTGCCAGCTCAGAATTCCACCAAATGTTATCTTTCTTACGAAGCGACTTTCGCATAGGGCAAGCAGCTTCATATGATTTAGTAATAACTGAATGAACCTTGTTTGCCAGCACATCAATGTCTTCTTTTGAGGAAGGCACTGGTACTGGTCGTAAAATTTGTTTATTTAATTTTTATTCGAATTTGTCTACGTACTTGTTCCAGCACGTACAACAAACATTACGAAACATTTTAGCTTGTTTTCGGATTCTGCTTTTAACCTGAAACCTAAAATACATGTGATCCGAGGATTATGGCACGTTGCTAACATGCCAGCCAAATACTTGGTCCCATGCACACCGGTTTACTAAGGTTAAGCCCAGAACCTCTTCACGCAATTTAGTTCTGAATGTTGGTTTATTACCGACATTACAGAAATTCAGGTCTGCTCAAACACAATACGCTAGCAGATCCTGTCCTCGAGAGTTTATATCGGAAGATACCCATATAGTGTGATGTGCGTTCGCATCGATTCCAAAATTGTGTTCGTATTTCGAATTTATTCGTATTCGTGTTCGTATTTCGAATTTAAGCATGTGTTCGAATTTCGGAAACCGTTCGAATCTGAGCTGGCCCCGGGCCCCTGTTCGGCTCTCGGCGCCCCAGATTGGAAAGAGGGGCTAAGGAGGCAAAGTACTGTAGTAGTAGTTCTATTGTAACAAGGTAAACACACAAAAGTCAAAAGCCATGTTCAAAAGACAAGGAGCACCAAAAAACCCTATGGTGTTTTAGTCGAGATGCAACAAAAACGGCATAGCCAAATGGAAAAAATCTAATCTTGCTTCATTGTTTACATTCATGTGATACGTCCCGCAGGTATTGCAACTTCAGTCAGCCGAAACAATAAACATGGCACCACCAGCAGTGTTCTGTTATCTCGTTCACAATCCGCCCATACACGCCACACTGTGGAGGTTTTGCTCATAAACTCTCAATCAAGCAGCCACAAATATTCGAAGTGATTGAACCCGCTACTTCATTCAGCCAGCTGCTTCTATCGTCTCGTGAACAGTTTTTATCTGCAACAAAATAGGCTACATCAAGTAGAGAATAATGTTGCAATAAAGGACTACGATACCTATTAGGCGCGTAACCCCTCAGCCGCTGGAGGCACGAAAATTTTGCACACGAAAATTCTGCCTTTTTTTTGCAAAAATAACTTAATTTTAAGGCTATTTTGATAAAAAATATTGCTTTTAAAACGTGGCATAGAAATTGGTAGTGCAAACATGATTAAACTGGTTGCGTAAATGGGCTATGTGGGAGGTGGCTAATGGTAAAATTTTAGTTCTCTTGTTTACAGGTTGGTAAATCACAAAATCCTATAGTTCAATAAAACTCACATGAAGTAATCTATTTCGTCTATATTTTATAAAAAATATTTGGGGGTGGGGGCTAATGGAAAAATAGTTGAGAGAAGTGATTGGTAATTAGCTAATACTGAATAGCCCCCCCCCCCCCCCTATTCCTGAGTATATAGTATATTTGTTGATGAAACCTATGTTCAGCATTTTTACACTAGCGATCAAGTTTCATTGCTCATTCTTGATCCTTTTTCAAAGTTGTCATTGATTTGTGGGTTTTATTTTTGACAAATTAGCCCTCCCCTAAATATGTTTCAAAAGATGCTTTAAATAAGTTTTTAGTTCATGTTAGTGCAAAAAAAGTTTCAGAAGCGCTAAAAACGTGGTATTTTCCTTATTCTGCATTTTGGTCAACAGGCCATAGCCTCCCTCTAGCTACGCTACTGAGACCTGCTACCAGTTTTTCGTATAATCAAGAAAGTGCAGCACACTAAAACGTAACGTCATTTTTTGCTCTCTTGACAACGTCCTGTTTTTAGCTGATTCTCCAATAATATTAGAGCTACCTGGTACAGTTGCATTGTTCATTAAACGGATTGCGTTTATTCATTTGTTTGAAATAGCATTTTGGCACAAATAAAAAAAACAATGAAAAATTAAAAACCGGAAATTTTACAGGACAGTGGCATTTTACTTGGTCACAAAACTTTAGAAAATAAAACACGTATAGGGTTTGAAAACTATAACTTAAGTTCAAAAACTGTATTGGCCTTGCACATTAAATTTAAAAACAAAACAAATTTATTTCGCCTAAACGGCATCCTCCATTAAAAAAAACAAACTATAGATGATGAGTGCGCTACGTTAATTCTGTTGACACCATACACATGATGGAACCTATCTTCCCATTAGTCTAAGTATGGGAGATTGGAAGTATAAGATACTTCAAGCGGTTTATCTCTCAGCAGGACTGATAGGAAATCTTTTCCAAGTCAACCGACTTTTGAAATTGTTTAGTCTCATTCTTCATCTAAAAGTCTGCTGATTTTCAATTTTCAGTAAAAAAATTGCAACTTTATTCTTAACTACGTTTGTTCTTATAATGTCCATTTCGTTTAAACTTAGTCGACATGTGACGTGAAATTTGATCAATGATAGTAACAGAAACCGTGCAAAGCAGAATACACCAGCGCTTTTTTTTTCTTCGTTCAGCTGCGATACTATACGCGCTTACAGCATAAGTCTTGTGGTCGTTTTTCCAACACTTGGTAACACTTTATAGCATTTCATAGACGGAGTGATTTGTTGTTTTTTTTTACTACGTCGTTATAGTTTATGATGCTACAAAACTCTGAGCATAAAGCACCAAAAACACTCTATAATAATAATTAACAAGCGACGAAGCGACTTTGAACATTGCAAATTGAAATGCACTATTTTTTTTTTTGATAAGAACCAGTAAATTTCGAATTGAGACTGGCTGTTCCTAATTTTTTGCTAACTTTGAGCCTCATTTGTTTTTAAATTTGAAGAGCATCGATGCCAATTTTAGCGACCATGTTTGTAAAACTATTGAATTTTCTAATGCTTTGTCAGCTCAGAGTTGCAAGTCAAGCCCGCATTTTCGGGTCGGGTTCTGGCCTAATGTTGACGAAAATTTCGGGCTTAATTTGGGCCTAAGACGTACTTTTTGTCTTAGGTACAAAAAAATATAATCAAAATAACTTGGCAACGTTGCTAAATTTTTCAGACGTAACTTAACTTTTCGTTTTTCTTCGGGCATGAGTAGGGAGGGCTTCAAATTAGTTTTCGGGTTCGGGACGAATTCAGGCATATATTTTCGGGATCGGGCCGGATTCGAGCCTAAACTAGTCGGCCCGTTTACAACTCCCTGCCAGCTTGATTAAATGTTTTTTGCTGCTTTTTCAGCATCGTTTTGCTGCGCTTGTAGTATTGAAAAAGCGAGTTTTTTTCGATTTGAACGACAGTGAAAAATTTTCTTATTTGCCGAGGCAATACGCAGAAGCAATTTATTGTCTCGTAATCGTCGTAGTTTTGCTTGTAAACGCTGGGAAATCGCAACACTTTCATCGCTTAGAATCGGTACAGAATTTAGTGTCTTTTTAGGTTTTAATTTTTTGTTTTCGTGTGAAGCTGGCATTGTTGCTAATTTATTATTTTGGTAAAGTGGACATTAGCCAAATAATAACAATGAACAGCAAGACTAAAGTCATTCTAATGATTTATTTACAATCAAAAATACAAACGTTTTCGCCTTTCATCAGGCCTCTTCAGGTATTAGTTAAGAAGAGGCCTGATGAAAGTCTAAAACGTTTCTAATTTTGATTGTAAATAATTCATTAGCATGACTTTAGTCTTCTTGTTCATTGCTGTTCTTAATTTGTTCTTAAATTTTGAACAAAATTGAGCCTCGTTTTTATATAATTGTTCTGATACGTAGTAGATGCAAAGCTTTGATAAGTCTGGTCAGATGTAATCACTATTCGGTGCTACCGTCCTAAACAAATAAGTGGGTAGGTTCTATCCAACAGTATCGACGAGAGTGGGTTTGTTGTATCGAAAGTGAGACGATATTTTCCAAAATATACTGTAGTTGCGATTTTCTGACGATATCAGACAAAGAACAAATAAGGCTTCACCAAACTTTTCTTGCAGTTTTCCGTTGTCTAGGTAGAATAAAGTTGTTCCAGAGAGCTATTATCATAAATCCATTCCTTTTTCAGCGCCTCGTTTCGTGTTTTTTGTCTTGTAGTGATTTGCTTGCATTTGTAGATTATTAGTTAGAGTAGGATTTAGAATGTTATTGTCTGGCCTATGTAGCTTGCTGTCTCTTCCCTATCCATAGTTACGAAGTCGAAGTTTTTATATTCTTGTCTATGGAAACATTACTGTTTCTGATTAGGTTTTCAAGCTTGCTAGACCAGGTACAGCGTTAGGGTTTAGGTTTAGCCTAGATTACCGCATTGAGTGGCTGTATTCAGCGTTTGAAGTTAGTTGACTGTCTTTTTTAATGATTCTCTGTATTTCTAATTGAATAAGGTTGTTAGCCCCCAAAATTAGTTTCAAGTCTTCTTCATCTTCGTAATTTAGGCCTACTTGCAGGCGCGTAGCCAGAAATTCGCAATGGGGGGGCTATTTTGGGGGTCTTGGGGCTTGGCCCCCAGCCGCCGGAGATTTGAAAAATTTTCATATTTTTGCAAAAAATAACTTTGTTTTAGGGGCTATTTTAATAAAAAACAATGCCTTTAAAATGTGGCACAGAAATTGGTAGCGCAACATGATTCAACTGGTTGCATTAATGGGCTATGTGGGAAGTGGCTAATGATAACATTGCAGTTTCTTGTTTACGTGCTGGTAAATCATAAAATCCTCTGGTTCAATTAAACTCACACTAAGTAATCTATTTCGTCCGTATTTTGTAGAAAAAAATAAATGGGGGGGGGGGGCTAATGGAAGGATATTTGAGAGAAATGATTGGTAATTAACTAATACTGAATAGCCCCCCTTCCCTTCTTCTTGAGTTTACAATATATTTGTTGACAAAATCTATGTTTGGCGTTTTTAAACTAGCGATCAAATCTGATTGCTTATTTTTGGAAATTTGTCAAAGCTGTCGTTGATTTGTAAATTTTATTTTTGACAAATTAGCCCCTCCCCCCTGAATATATGTTTCAAAAGATGCTTTAAATCACTTCTTGGTCCATTCCAGCGCAAAAAACAGTCTCAGAGGAGCTGAAAACGTGGTATTTTCCTTAGTCTGCATTTTGGTTGACAAGCCAACGGAAGAGGGCTCTAGCCCCCCCCCACGCCTCCCCTGGCTACGCTACTGCCTGCTTGTCAATTTCATTAAGCTTACCTGAACCAAGCTTAACTTAAATTTTCTGAGCCTCTGAATCTGTTTGCTAATTTGTTGGAATCTAATATGTCTAAACTTGAAAGTTGATGTTGGAATCGCATTTGACCTTTTAAACTGACAATATTGAATCTTTGAATTATTTCGGATAATTTTGACAAGATGTTCTTCTGTTTGGCCACAATTTTCTAAAAACTTAATGACTATATGTATTAAATTTTAAGATATCTTCAACTGTTTTATTGCTGACAGCCTAATTTAGGGTTTCTGTGTCCTGTAAAGTCAGTAGCTAAAAAGTCTGCTGCACAGAAACAAAAGTTAGGATATTAGTAAGTTCGGACAATAACGTGGCACAACGTAGAGCCTATTTCAGCAAAAAGTAGTTGGTTGGCCGAGCCTACCGACTTCAGCGCTAGATGTATTGACAAATGAAGGTAGGTAGAATCAACAGCAGCGGAAAATTTTTTGTCAGAAACTTAGAGCAAAGCCAAATTAATAGCCAAATTTACGCGTATCAGCATTAACCCCAATCTTACAATTTAAGCTTATTTGAAACCCAGAAACAGGTTTTTTCATAAACTAACTGTAGGCCTAATCTTTATTTGCTTGAGCAATTTTCTTGCATTTTGAGTCATGTCCAGACGATACTGTTGTCAAACGTTTGATTTTTTGTGTCACAATCGTAGTCGCGTATTTTTTTTTCTCTATGTCGAAGTTATACGACTGTACTTTTTGAGATTATAATAAAATCTTTTGCCGCTTTGATTTGAAATTTTTTTCATGGAAACACTGGTTTCAAGAATAAGATTTGTTGTTTGTCTTGTAGATATCAGAATCTAAAGTCAAATACACATTGTTTATAGGATTTCAAAAAATTCCATGGCGTACGACTAAATCTTTACAAAGTGACTTCGCGAATGAAACACGCGCGGTTAAATAAACAAAGATTCCAGTGACGTCACTTGTTTTTGGAAATTTTTATTTTGATTATTACACTTATAGGTTTGGATTAGGGTTTAAAGTAGGCTTTGGGTTAGGGTTAGGGCTTAGGGTTAGTTTTTTTAGGCTTTATTTCAAAATGTTTGCACGAATGGAACATTTGCCAAGCCTCTTTCAAATCTTTAAAGGGATTTGTTAAGATTATGTGATAAAGTTTTCTTTACAGCCGAACAACTGATCGACTAACTTTCAAAACATCCAAGATTTTTCAACGTTTTAGACCACTTCAAGTATCAAGAAATTACAGATTTTGTTTGATTTTTACAAAGTGTTAAAAAAAATGAAGATCGAAAGTGGATAAGTCTTTTTGGATGACAAGCACTGAAATCACAAGATTTTAAAATATTTTTATTGAGTCATGATCACATACGCTCAAAGACGAAAAAAAGCCGTAAGTACTTTACTAAATATATGAAGTTAGTAAAATTATTAAATTAAAATTGCTATCATTAAAATAATCTAATTTTTGAAATTTATTCTAAAACAAGAACTCAATTTCACTCAGCAGCGCTAAAAGCTATTTTTGTCAAAACACAGCAACTAATTTTGTGCCGGCAGAAAGAATTAGTTGACTCTCTTCAAATTTTACAATAATCAATCATTAGGTGGCGTACATACGAAGTTTGACAATTATCCAATCAAAATTATTCACGCGATATGTTTTTTCTTTTTTAGGTGGAAATTTCAACGTCTCGAAAAACTTTAAAACGCCTCATTTTTCGACTCCAGTTTATTCTCGCGTTGATTCTGGACACGGGCAAGACGAATATCGTTCGAATCTGTTTTAAACAACTTTGTCAGGGCGACCAAAACCTTCAAATGATTCAACGATGAGTCCGATAGCGATCAAAGCAGTTTTAAAAATCGTTCAGCGAGGGGGGACTAATTTCCCATATCCGAGGGTTTAATCCCCCCCAGCTTTAGCAAAGTTTCGGTCTCCAATTTTTTTCGTAGAAGAAGCAAAAATAAAGTTATTCTGCAACTAAATATACACTATGTTAAATTTTGTGACATTTCCCAAATTGCAAAATTTTTCTCTGAATTTTATCTCGCATTTTTGAAAAAAAATACTGTAATGTTCCACCGTTGTATCGAAGCCCATTTGCTGTACGTAGAATGTATCATAAAGTCATTAAAAACACATCATTGAAAGCTGAAACCCACATAATATTTGAAACACAATTTGCCTGCGTGCTTCTGAAAAACGCAACTTCTGGAATGGCTACAACATTTTGACAAAAAAAATATAAACGCTCTTGGCCCAAAATATAATTTGTCAAATTTGCTCATTTGTCAATCAATTGTTGGATTCAAATGCGGCTTAAATATTACTATATGTTATCGAAACGCGGTAAAAGAAACCACATCCAGAGCAAGAAACTACCTTTCGATTGACAGATCTTAAGCTTTGAATTTACTATATATGTACATTAGGGTGGCTCTTGTTTAGTTGCTTTAATTAGGTTTTATAAGCAGCTTGCGAGGTAAAATTTGTTGTAATTCAGAAGAATGCAATATTCAAATTCTCATTGCTTGTTTTTGTTTCTAGCATCCGAATAGGCACTTCGATGATCACAAACTACTTGCAGCAGAAATTGGAGCTGTTCTTCATCTTTTGTTTAGAGTTTATTATAGAATTGCGTAAGAGCAACCCCGCGCTCCGCATTGCAATTAGTTTTATTTAAGTTTTTGGTTATCAATTCCCCTAGCTTTCTATTTTTAACCAGAATTTAGGATCTTCACGGAGAAACTTAGAATCAAGCTGGAGTATTTCAAAAAATTTCTTTGTCTTTGGAGTAATGAAATCTTGAATATGTTTATTGTTTAGAAAACCAAATGGCTGTTGAGGCCTTTTCAGGAAATCTTTTTCATCATCTTCACCTTAGAGCTTGGCAACGTTGTGCTGCATTGTTTCAAAAGATACAGCATTATCAAAAAAACTAAGAGCAACTATAGCTCTTCAGACAATTGCCACAGATGTTTAGCCATTTTTTGAGATATGTGGCATACTGTAGGAAACTGCTGTGTTGGGAAGCTGAAAAAAAGATTTTAGTAAAACTATAATCCTAAACTGTTTATTGCTTCAGGAGCAGTAAACCGGGTTTCAATATAAACTTGTATTGCAAAAACACACACTTCCTTTAAAGCTTGCACTTTCTTCTAAGCAATAATACCAAACTGCTCTCAAAAAATCCATTTTTTTTAAGCATAAAAAGTTTGCTCTTCTGCGTACGTGGCGGACAGATCCCGGTGCATGAAACTTTGCAGTTTTTCACTGTGCAGTGGAGTTTCTCCTAGAAACAAAAATGTAAGCTCCAAAAGTTCAAAGTAATCATCTCGTGGTTGTTTTTGAATCGTTTGAGGAATGAAACTGCAGATACTAAACTTGCACCCGCACTAGTTTTAAAAGCTGTAGCCAAAAGAAGCTCCATAACATAATGGCGACAAACTAGGCACAATAAGTCTTTATTCTATCAAACGCAAGTCCCATTTCGATGCCCATAGCAGTATTAGTTGCCGTTGTATCAAATGATAGTGCTCCCACTTTTTCAGAAATTCCCATTCTTCTAATGCATCGACAACAGTTCGAGCCTGGGCTTTACCAGTTCCAGAAGCTAATTTGGGAAATCCCAGAAGCCGATTAACACGCAAACCAGAGACAAAATTCGGATGGCAATCGACATACAGTTTGGTTGTCAAGTCTTCCAACAAACTCACCTTCCTTGTGTGCTTTGCTGGCATGAAACTCAGTTTGAATGCTTTGGGTATACTTTGCTTTTTGCGGTTTTCCGTAAACGAGAAATGGTGCTTTTGTTGATAACCAAAGCAGGAGCGTATTTAGGGGGGCATTGGGTCATGGCCCCCTCTTTGTGTCGCCAGGATCGTATAATTAGCGTGGAATAGTATGCAAAATTGCGGCATGGCCCCCCCTTTGCAAATTGGGCAGAAGCTTTGATTACACAAAGGGAATGTTTGATGCGATGGTTTTAGGCCTGCACCCGAAAAATCGGACTAAATTTGAGCGAAGACCTTTTTTTTTTGCTCTTCACCTAATTTTGGGCAAAAACTGGAACTGATTTTGGATGGACCAATTTTTATTCTAATCTTTGTTGTTCTCAACTTTTCTAAAGTTCTTGCCCCCCCTCCCCCTTTTCAAAATCCTGCGTACGGTACTGAACCAAAGTAAGCGAATCATTACCAAGGCTTCTGGTAGTTTCGGTCAATACAAATGCAGCCCTTCTATCTAGTACTTGTGTACGATAAAGCCAGCTGCAAATGCAGGTGTAACGATATTTTGTATTGCGCTTAGTCGTTTTGGTGGAACATCTTCCATCATATTTCAGATTTGGCAAAGTATCATCAGTTCCATCATATTTCAATCTCATCATCGGTATTGCTTTTTTGATCCTATGCGACCCAGACTTTGAGAGTTATTGAGTTCTGATATAAGAAAAACAACATAAGCAATTACACATCCACTATTCTAAAAATGGGATGTTGGGGAAGAAGCACGGCCATTTACTTAATGCATTGCTGTAACTTTGCATTAGACTCATAATGCCCTTTCACCAGAGATGAGCGTTTCGCAAAATAGTTCGCAAGTTTTGCAAATGCGCAATTTGCGTTGCCTTTTATTTCAGCTTTTATTTTTTATAAAGCTTTTATTTTATTTTATTTTTATTTTTTATTTCAGCTTTTATAACTATGCCTTTTATTTCAGCGCTTGCGCAATTTGCGTTGCGCTGCGTGTCTTTTTTTCAGCGCTTGCAAATCGATAAATCTAATATTTGTTGCGCTTTAATTGCAAATTTTTTCCCAAGATGATTTTTCCAAAATCGCAAACTAATTTTTAAATGTTGATCTGCATGTCCCTGTCAAAAAATAGATAAATTTTGATTTTACAGATTTATAGCATGATCACGAGATAGTTGATGCATGCTGATCAAAAAAATTTTTTCTCTGGTTTTGTTTTCTTCTGCGCTACCTACTTTTAAACCTCTAAACGCAACGTATTCAAAGTTTGAGCAATTGAAGATATCAAGGAGGACTAGTGTGTGACAGAAATCAAGGGTGCCAGGTTGGAGGATTCTCCTCAATCGGGTTCTCCAAAATTTTGAACTTTTAAACCATTTGAGCTGGATGAATCAAATTTTTGGAATGGGTAGATATCAAAAATAAACTATTCCCAACAAAAATTGAGGGTGCCACAATGGGGGTTTCCCCCAAACGGGGTCCTACAAAATTCAAACTTTTTAACCTTTAAGCTAAACACATGAAATTTATAAGGTAAGTAAATATAGAAAGATAAAATTTGACAAAATTTGGGGGTGCCAAAATGGGGGTACCCCCAAACGGGGCCGCCAAAATCCAAACTTTTTAATCACTTACGCTAAACACATGAAATTTTCAGGGTACGGAAATATGCAGAAAAGTTTCCCCAAACGGGGCTCTCCAAAATTCAAACTTTTTAACCGTTTAAACTGGATACATCCAACGGTGGTCCACGAATTTTCAACTTTTCTATTTGAAACAATCTTTGCATTCCTGCACCATCAGCTTCTTCCGAAAGGTGCTTTTCCAGTGCAGGCTTGACTGTGGGCGAATTAAAATGCAACTAAGTGATGAACATTTAGAAGTATTCAATGTCATGCACAGCAATAAAGCGCTGCTTTACTTAACCAAATCGTAGAATAAATTTTTTCTGAATATCGGCGTTGTTTGACTGGTTGTTCGCTTTTTTAGAAGCACTCAATGTCATGCACTGCAATAAAGCGCTGCTTTACTTAACCAAATCGTTGAATAAATTTTTTCTGAATATCGGCGGTGGTTGACTGGTTGTTCGCTTTTTCGGCAAATTAAATTAACTTAAGCCAGAATAGGATTCGGTATTTTGGATTTGGTTTTAGCTAATTTGGAATAATTCAGAATAGCCTGCTATTCTGCAATGCCCATACCTAGTGGTAGTACTTGTGCTTTAGATAAACTCTATGCTGTATACTGCTGAAAGCAGTGTTGGGCAAGGTAATGAGAAACGTTAACTTCGTTAAGAGTAAATTCGCTAAGAATTTTCAAGCAATTTTTTAACTCAGTTAAAGTTAAGTAGTTAACTGACAAACAAAAGTAACGCAAGTTAAAGTTAGTTCGTTAATTTTTTTTTAATTCATATTAACCTGCAGTTGATGCCTAATAAAATGATTCCATTTCATAAGAGATAAAAATTACTCATTCTGATTTCTGTTACTATCATAGGCGTAGACAGGATTTTTGATTGGGAGGGCCCAAACTACAAATCACATGCAATGACGTCATCGAAAATTTCAAAAATAAACCTTTTTGTAAGGCAAAGATATCGTAGAATGGAAGATTTAAACCCGTAGCCTGTTGGCACTTAACCAGGATTTTGGTAAAGGGAAAAGGGGAAAACTAATAGTTAGAAAGTGCAAATGTCTATCTTAGAAGACGTGTTGAGTAGGCTAGTGTATTTAAACGTATTATAGACGGGGCTTGGGGGCCGAGCCCCCAGCCACCGGTGGCTATGGGGGTCTGGGGGCAAAGCCCACAGCCGCTGGGCGATTTTCGTAAGTTTTTGGAAAAAAAAGCTATTTAATCCATTGGATCACATTTCGCACGTGTTCACAGCCATTTGAAAGAACTGGATTTTTAACATTTGAAAGCCAATCGAAAAAATTTAATTGTTCAATCCTCTTTTCACTTGCAATTAAAGTCCAAGACACGTTTAAAGTCTTGCACTATAGCGAAAATTTTGATTGTAAGTGATTTGGTCCATGTAGGCGGAAGTAAGGCACATTGCCTCCTGCGATTTATTTTTTCGCGCTAAATAATAATCCACGCGAAGATTTTCCTTAAGGCCATTACTTCACGAAATTTTACAATTTTGGAAGACGTGGTACTTGTAATACTTCAAAAAAATGAAGAATACTTGATCTTTTTAGTTTTCACGAAAGCTTTTTAGGACAGTTTGCTATCAAATTTTGTTTTACTAAATTAAAACAATTTAAAAGTTAAAGTTCATCTGACAAATAAATAATTCAAAACAAGTAAAAAATTTTATGGTAGCTACTTGAGTCCTGAAAAAGGATATTGGTAAGTTTATTCATCGGCTCTTCAATCAATAGTGTTCATGTTGTTGGATGGAGTTCTCTAAAAAATTATAAACTATATTGTTACATTTCAGAAACTAAATTTACAGTGCCAAATTAAAGCAGATGCAATAATGAATAAAGCATAACAGTCTAATTTGGAATGAAATACCGTCTCGTAAATGAATAATAATGGAGCAATAAATAACTAGACAAAACAATAAAATTAACATCATATATTGAATAGGTACTGCATGTCTAAAACGAAAAAAATTCAATCACTTTTGTTCAAGCTCTAAAGAATCAAGATTGGTAAAAATAAGTGAGTGTCACAATCAACGCATTAATTAGTTTGAAACTGTTTCGCAATTCAATCAACAAATATGAAAGAGTGATAAACTAACTATTGTTTAAATTTGTGTTTTGAGTTGCCTCACAATCTTTATTGAACGACACTTGGCAGCAATAATGGAGATGCATTATTCCGCCAATAGGCCTAAACACTTATCAAAAATTAATTATTTTGCTCACCGTCAAAACTATAAACTCCACCGAAAGGGACACCGCCAACAATATGTATTGATCAGAGCGACTGTACAGAAAGCATAAGTCCTCCACTTTAATGTCGCCGTCTTTAGAGAAGGTAAAGGCAGTGTAACTGCAATGAGGCATATCAACACTCAGTGCCGTCGTTTCGGGGGGCCAAGGTGAGGGAAGCCCCCTAACGGCTACTTGTGCCCCCCCCCCCCCTAATGGCTCTTTGTGCCCCCATGTCGGCATCGTTAGAGGTAGGGAAGGCGGCGTTACTGCAATCAGTCATATCAACATTTACAGTATATGCTACAGGACATTAACCAATAATTAAGGCAATAAGAACTCGTCTAATTTTTAAAACCAGTCAAAAGTACTCAAATGTACTAAATTTACAGCTGTTTGCTAAGCTCATCGATTTCATTGCTTACAATTTTTAGGCTCAATCTGTTGTTCGTTTTTCATGTGATTCAAGCCTTTTGTAAATAGAGAGTTTTATAAATGTTTTCAAAGAAAAAAGCACACCCAAAACCTGCAGAGAAAAACAAAAAAAGCACGTCCAAACATTGCATGACTGCTAAATTTAATTGGTTTCCATGTATTTATTTACAAGCTTTTTTCTGGTTTAATTCTTTTCTCATACAGCCCTTGTCCCTTGTGCACTTTCTAAATTATTAGACATACTAGCACTTACCATTCACCTCTTTAAGAAAGTCTGATTTAACGATTTGTGTTTGCTATTTTCGAAATTTTATAACTTGTTCTGGATTCCAGTATGGCTTTGAGTTTACTTTCTTCTTTCTGTCGCTTTCGCGTCTTTGAATTCTGCTTTTGCATTATTGCGGAAGTTTTTTGACGTAAATTTTCTGCTCAAAAAATCAAAGATATCCAATACTTTGATATGATACCAGGTTTGTTTTCCATGCATTTGCATTTTTTCAGTTTTCGTTGCAAAAATAAAGTGACGCAATGCTATGAAAAACACGGAGCATTCTCAAAGATATGTTTGCAATATTCTTAGCATGGGTCCTTACTGTTTTAGCACAAACTCAATTACAATTTACCCACACGTCTGCCAGTCTGAGCAGCTGGCGGGGTCACGTTATCAACTTTGAGATAAAGGCTGTTTCGCTTGGAAATTTCAGGGCAAGGATTAGCATCTACGTATGCATAATCCGTTAAGCTGTTCTGTTGATCAGTATCTCGACGGACAGCTTCATTTAAATGAGCGCTATTGTTAAACCTCTGGGTTTTGTCGACTGCCGAAGAAACATCATTAAGGTAAGCTTCATCTTTTGAAACAATCCACTGTCTTGAAATCGCATCTGCCGCATCTATGTACGAGATGTTCGCTGAATTGCACTGCTCATTGAAGTTTGATTCAGGAAGAGTGTACATTTCGTCTGCAGTATTGTTATGTGGAGTAGCAGGAGGCGAGGGTAGCTCAGTTAACCGGACAAATTTTTGATTTTGCATGGTGGAATCTTCAATGATTTTCAAAATCAATGAATTTAGTTTGACAATATGCTAATACAATTTCTGTGTAATAAATTTCTGAATGTAGCACAATTTCTGGCTTTTTTTCACGAAAAAAAATCGACTGTAATTTACGAACATTACTAGATTGAAACCGATCAGTAATAAGCCTAACTCAAAAACGGCAATTTATATCTATTTGAAGTATTGTAATGTCAGTAATTCCTATGTAAACATAACTTATGATCACAATTTTTTACATGCAATAATTGGTCCAAATCCCTATCATTCATGTTACCCTGATGCTTTGTAGGTTAAAGCGGTTTGGATCAAATGAAAAAAAATCGCTTTCGCCATGATAAAAAGTTCACATTTCATCTGAAAAACCTCTCATAAAAAGGTTTGATTGAATAACTTTAATAATCCCAGCAAACCGTTTGAAGTTTTTAATTCTTGCAAAATCGGAAAAATTTTACGTTTCAAAAAAATAAACAAATGAGCTATTTGCGTATCGAGAACGTAAAAACACGTGTCGTTTGGTCTGTTTAATTTTTGCATGGTAAAGCTAAACCCTTTGGGCAACGTTTTGAATCCCCACAACTTAATTACCGGTACTTTTTTGTTATTTGTAGCAAAATTTCATGAAATTAGAATTTATAATTATTTATTCGGAAAATTCAAAAATTTGACATATCGACAAAAATATCAAAACAAGTCAAAACAAAAACATGCGCTATGTCAAATTATATTTAAAAACTGACAAAATTATCTTTCTTTAATTAACCACTTATGATTTCTAATTAGAAATCATATTAATATCTTCTAACACAAAACCTCTTTCTCTTATTTCTAGCTGCTTTAAACTGAGTAATTATTTATTTCCAAATGAGTGCAAATGCGTTTCTATGAGGACTGATTTCTGGGTTTTTCCAAGGTGCAAAAATAGTTATATTAAGATTTCCATTTTGGTCTCGAAAGTTTTTCAAAACACTTGAAAACTTGCTAAATAAACTTTGCAAGATAGTCTACTGTGTATTCTTGCTTTGGAGTATGATAAATATGACTGCCCTGTCTATTCTAAAAACTTGAATATTATCAGTTAAATCGAAAGAAACATCGAAATGCGGTGAACGCAAAAGAATTTAAAACTAAAAAAATTGACTACATCTAGTTCCTCTTTAAATGAATAGCAACCCTAAACCAGGTAAACCCATCAGATTAGAATTAATCATGTTTACCAAAGCTTCATAAATTAACAAATTATTCGGCGCATGGCCGCATGAAAGGAACAGTTCGATTAACCAGCAGAGAGCAACTAGCTTCAATTTCAAACAATTTGTAGAAAGATGATTTTTATTCTACTGTAGTTGACGTTACAAGACAATTTTTTTAGTTTTTCAATTTCTTTTTTGTTAAATCGAATGCAATCCAACTGTCAAATGACTGTCATTAATTGAAACATCTAAGTTGTGAAGTTTTACTTTCAACTAAAATAAGTCAAACATTGTAAAAGTTTTATCCTTTCAGCAACATTCTTCAAAATCACACCAAAGATTTTTTCATAGTGTACTGTGCAATTTATAAATTTATTAACCGGTCCTTTAACCCAATTTTTTGCGAGGTGCTAGATCAACGCATTTTACACGGGAAGGGTGGGCGTTAAAATGTCCCCAGCACAACCTAACTCCTAGAACAAAGTCATGGAAACACGAAAATTGGTATAGGAACACAAAAAACGTATAGGCAATGATGTTCATCAAATGTTTTTAGAAAAATTAGTTTTTAGTCGACAACGTCATCATTGGACGTCAGGGCCAGGGGCGTATTTAGGGGGGATTGCATAATTACATAGAAGAGTATGCAAAATTGAGGTATGCCCCCCCCCCCCCCTGGGCAATAGGTTTGATCACACAAAGGGTATGTTCTGTGCGTTTCTTCTTTCTTTTTGCTCTTCACCTAATTTTGGGTAAAAAATTGGACTGATTTTGGGTAGAGCAATTTCTGTTTCAGATCTTTGTCCTTCTCAAATTTGAGAAGGACAAATTTGAGACAAAAGATGTCATTTACTATTTTGCCTGAGGCATTATAATTTTCATTATGATTTCAAAAGCTCACAGCTGAATTTCTCAGACAATTTTGTACAGTTTTACCAAATTTCAAACTAGGCTTTATTTTTAGCATATCGCTGACACATAAAAAATGCGATTTAGTAATATAAACTTATTTATTGATAAAACAATTAGAGGCCAACATAAGCGCAAATCCTTTTGTTTTTTGCCAATATTTTTTTCGCATTGCTGATATACAGCAGTCAAAAGTGTCCATATGTTATCAAGTTTGTGGCATGCAGCATGAATTTTGGTAGTCTTTATGTTCGAAATTTATTTTTGGTGACTAAAAAAAAAAAAAAGAAGAAAACGCAACTAATAAATAAATTTTTAGTTTCTGCTAAATGGCAGTATCAGTAGAAAGATGTTTGTTTCACTTTTCAAAAAAAAAAAAATGCATAATTTTAACTGCCTAAGGTTTTTTCATGAAGTTCAAGTGATAACATCCAACACAGAAATTTGCCCAAGTATCTTTGCGTGTGAGGTAGCACCACACTGATAATTTAATTTTGCGCAGGCATCCGCTTTGCTTTCACTAAATTGCAACATTTATATGCCTTTGCAATATTCACTCACATTGCAAAAAGTGGAGAGTTTTTGATAAAACTTGTTTCGGAATCATTATTTTCAATTTTTACGTTTTTTGTTATTCAAGGTTATTATTGCTAAAGCTTTGCGTAAAAAATACTTTTCGAAGCAATAACCATTAGCTAGTATAAAATATTATCAATTTTAAAAAAATTCACATCAAATTAAACAAATACTTGGTATGCACATTGTGAAATGTGGTATATCATACTTGTTACTGCATTTACTAATTTCTTATTACATGCTACTACAGGCCTACAGCTTGGCGTACTATTCCAGATATTACTGATTTTCACATTGATTTTTCATTTGCGGTCTATAATGGTAGGTGGCAACCGTGGCATACAAAATTTAAAAAACGTATGCTCTTTCTTTACTTTTCAATTTTCGATTTTATGTGTGTACATTCAAAACCAACAAAAATTATGTTTGTAGATACAAAATATAAAAACGGAAAGCAGACTTTCTAACAAAAATAGACTTCGGAAGTAACAATCCGATTAGCTAACCATTTAGTAGATGAATTTATACTGGATTTTTTTATGATCGTAAATAACTAAAATATCTAAAATCACTGATGTCGTTGGCAATTTTTTAATGTTTGTAATTTATTGAGTTGTCTAACGGCTATATCGTATACAAACAATATTGCTGGTTCTGGATAAGAGGACAAGATGAGAAAAATAACTTTAATCAAAGATGAAAACTGGCAAATAAATTTCTACTCATAGAATTATACTGTTCTTTTTTTACTGTTTTTTTAAACTTATTCAGCACTAGTCCCAGTAATTACCAAAGTTTGCAACAATATGTTATAAAGCCACCTCTGAAATAAAATCTGAAAGATTATTAAGATAAAATCGTTGCGTTTGAGAATTAGACAGTTTTTGTAGAATGATATTAATGAATAGTGATAAAAAGAATGGTATTTCGATCAGTATAACCAATAATTGTAATTACAATGTTGTAATACAAAGCCAAACTTCAACTTCCCGTTCAATCTATTCACCAAAATCCGAAACCAGAAAACGGTGCTATGTTTGCGTGTCAAATGCTTATGATCCTGGCTACAAAAAAAGCAAAGCCATTACCCAAGCTTCCAAAAATCGATGCCAAAAATGTGGAACGCCTGTCTGCTGCAATCATATTTTGAAAATCGGACCAGAATGCCAAAAGCTGGCACAAGGTGCCCAATTTTACAAAATAGTAACTTTTTATTGCTTTTTGCGTTATCTCGGCATGTTATTTCTTGCTCATGTCGTTTATTCTATTATAGTTCAAATCAAAAACTGAAAATATTGTCATAAAATCACTACCGGTATCACAAAAAAATTGATCTTGACCTTTTTAAAAATTTTTATATATCCTTGTAGTGGTAACCTTGAAGGCAAATGCAAAAGTAAATAGCTAGTACACGCATGACTGCGTATCTGTTAATTGAAGCTCCATTGACGTCAAAACAATTGCAGCACATTTTTGTAAATGAAATTGCGCAGTATGAAAAATAAAAATTGGAATTAAATATTTTTTCGAAGGCTAAATGTTAATTGTTGTTTTATGTTAATACAGTATTTTGTATTCTTTATTTGGCTAATTCTGAAACAACGCAATGTATTTTTTTATGCAGGTATTCTTCTTCTTTCTTCATTGCCCGCTTTTCCGTGAGGGTTGCGGGGGCAGTAGCTCAAGATTGAGCTGCCACACCTCACGGTCTTCCATCACGTCCATTATTTCGCTTGGGCGAAGTCCCAAGCGATTCCATCCAAGATCCTCAATGTAATCGGTCCATCTAGTTCTAGGTCGTCCGACTGTTCTTCTCCCATTTGCTTTGGCAAGTAAAGCTTGTTTGGTGAGTCTTTCCTGAGGCATTCTGCTTACATGGCCAAACCATCTAAGCTGAGATCTTTCAATTCGGAGAAGTAACGGCTCGATGTTAAGAGATTTTCGAATTTCAGAGCTACGCACCTTGTTAAACAGTGTAACTCCTTCGATTCTTCGTAAAAACCTCATTTTGGACACTTGCACTTGTAATCGCATTCTTTCGGTCATTACCCAAAATTCATGACCATAAGTGAGAATGGGGACAAAAACTGCTTTGAAAATTGAGAGTTTTGCCTTTTTCGACAATTCTCGTTTCATGACAACCGAGTAGTGCAAAGCTCGCATTACTGCACTAGCCTTGCCTATTCGGGTATCGAGTTCATCGTCTTGCCTTCCGTCACTTGTAAATGCAACCCCAAGATACTTGAACTTCTCTACCTGCTTCAGTGTCGCTCCATTCACTTTTAATACGCACTGATTAGGGTTTCTGGAAAGATGAAGTACCTCAGTTTTGGCCGTGCTTATTTTCATTCCGGCGGTGTTGCATGCATCTGCAAAGCTATTTAATGCGCGCTGGAGGCCAGATTCTATGGAAGAAAGCAGAACCAAATCATCTGCGAATAGCAGACGACTAATTTTGGAATTTCCAATCGTGGCACACTCATCAGCTTGGCTGTATTTGTCGATCCAATTCATGTATTGTTTCTAATAATTATATCTTATTGCTGGCTGCTTTTTACAATTGATCTAGTTATTGTAGAGTATTGTAGACTTTGATTACCAGATCACAACAAACAATACTGTAAATCAACGTCGACTATTTTTTTCGGTAAACATTATGAAGATTTTTTATGTTCAAAAACTTTCGGGTGATTATTATTATTTTGCTTCATCGTCTGCACTAAAAGTTATTGATGCTAAATTTGTATGATGGTTCAACTCGATGCAGAACGAACGTAAAACATTTAATTCAAGGGAAAAAAACAGGTGCCTTATTTAGGTTTAAGTTCTGCGAAAAAAAAAATACCGACACTGCTGCCGTTTTTACAGCTTGCTCTATCAATTTTTGATCTTTATATACACTCGTAAAAATTTGGAAAATTTAATACCCAGCAATGACCAAATTAAGTTAGGGTTTCTTATATAAACTTCATAAAACTGAAGAAATTTTGAATTTTTGAGAAAAAAATTCTCTCCAATATTAAACAACGTAATCTTTTGCAAAGTAAGCAAGAAAAATTAATCCGAACCCAAAACCTATCACAGTACTCTAGATTATCCAAACTATTATTCTAAAAAGTGAACTAAGAACCTGAGTATCAAATTAGACCAATATCTTTTTTTTTAATAATTCAAAAGTTCGTGAAAAATCGTACAAAAAATAGCTTGAAAAAATTAGCATTCACTACACTCCGTCCAACACATTTTGAAAGTTTTTTTTTGTAAGTTCGAAGTAATCGGATTTTGATTTACAAAGTTATTTACAGACAACGAAAAAATTGTTCATTTTTCTAGAAAAGGCTGTCGTTTGCCCACCTGTCTACCACACACGGTGAAAGCTTCACACTCCACATTTTATTGTTAATATCTAGCCGGGAAGCTGGATGTGAATACCAACTGTTTCCAGTTTTGATTTGACCAGACCGGTAATCGAACCCAAATCTACTGTATCAGCAGCAAACGCTTTATCCACTCGACTCACGATAATAAATGATAAGAGTGATAAGATAAACAGTGTTGTTATTAACAAAATGCAATACTGCACTTTTGATCACGTTTAGCAAGAGCAGCAACACAAATGTAATTTTTGCACTGCCATATCTCCTAGACTGAAAATGAAACCCATGGTATGAGTTTTCCAAGTGAAAACTCTTACTATGCCATATTAGACTACAAATCTTTAGCATACTAGAAATTATATCACAATTCAACCAATTTTATTGACGTTTGTTACAGCTATGTCATAAACATTTACACGCAAAATGTGAATGAGAAAAAATAATAGTGGTTTGATGCTTGCTCTTTTATAAATTTTGAACAAAAAATACCAAATTTTGTAGTGTTTAGCGACAGGAACTAGAACAGTAATAAATATTCAGCTTGCAATTATTTCATGCAACAAACTAATAATTTAGATATTTTACCACAAAAGATATAATCTTTTAATTTAGTCCCTAATTATCTCAGAGTTACTGAATAAAACTCCAGCTGCGACGCCACGTCACGGCACTCAAACGCTTATTAACATAATGCAGATGAAAAGCGAACCGATCGCTTCTGATAGTCTTTGACTTATGTCAAAATTATTTGAAGATCAAGGTTGCAAAGATAATGTCAAAAAGTTTAGACTTTTTGTCAACAAAATGAGCTTTTCGTGGAGCAAAAACGGATGTTTTATCTTTTGTAATTCGGGAGTTATAAACGTTTGAATGTGTTGTGTCGAATCGATCCCCCCTGGGCCATTAATCAAAAAATTTTGCCTGGTCCGAATAGGGTTAAGATATATTTGTTTTGTCATGAAGTTAACCGGTTATAGGAGTACATGTACGGCCAAGGGGAAGGCCTCCTCAATTAAAATTCAATAATTGGTTCAATAAGCATTTTCCCTTGCTATTTTTTTAAGTACCGGTATTTTGTGCGTAGAAACTGGCGAGGTGGGGTTGAATCGTTGTTGAAAAATGATACAGTAGATGGTTACGCTTACCAAACATGCTATTTCCGGGCTGGATTTACATTGCACGGGGCCCCTGATACTTTGGGAATTTTTGCAACATCTTCCTGCCAAATATAACTGAAGACCAATAAAATTCCTACCATCTGAGCGCGGGGCTCTGGCACGGTGCCATATGGCAAATACGGCGCTGGTTATTCCATTACGTTCATAAAAAGTTTAGATGAGGGCCGGAGGTAGCAGCTTTTAGGACGAAAACCTTTGATTTCACCCTGGCTATACGTTTAAATTGGTTGGAAAAAATTGAATTAAGGGGGTGCGCCTGGCCCACTGGTCGTCAATATAATTTATTGTTAATTATTGTTGTACGCCTGTACTGTTGTACGCAAGATTGCTAAAAAAAAATGAAAATGAAGAAACAAGGCTTTTTTGTCAAATTTTTGTCATTGGTGGCATTTCGATAGAGGGGGCCTGGGCCCCCTAGGCCACCCCCTGGCTACGACTATGATTTTGAGATGAGATTGCGCCTTTAAGTTCTTTTATAAAAAAATACATTGAATGCAAAATTAAAATAACTTTTTTTTTATAACCGGGGAGGACTTGAGTCAAGTCACTTGACAGTTTTTTGAAACCTCCAAGAATTGCATGACATTATTATGACGTGGACGTGTGATCGTCATTATTGTTACTTACTTTTGTACGCATAAATCCTAAATTAAAGGAACTGCAAATTCGGACAAGGACAACATATTGGCTGTGCTCTCATTACATTTACCGTTGGTAGTATTTCAATTGGGGGGTTTGTTTTACCGCCTGTGTTATAGCATTAACTTCATAATAACGTTTAACGAGGGCCTGGGGTTGCAACTTTCACGATAAAACTCTTAGGTTTCTCACAGATTTTGCATATAAATTGTTAAAAATTTGAATTAAGTGACCCCTGGCCTGGAACCCTTGGTGGTTAGTCAGAGGCCCAGGTCCCCTTGGTAGTCAGTTAAGGGCCCCAGGGCCCCCTGGTCATCGGTTAGGGTCTCCGGGACCTCCTGGTTGTCGGTTAGGGTCCTCCTGATTGTTACTTAGGGGCCCCAGGTTGTCAATTAAAGGCCTTGGGGAGTTAGGGGCCCCCTGGCTGTTATTTGGGGGCCCCGGGGCTCCCTCGTCGTTATTAATATTGTTGTTAGTTACGGTTATGTGCGTAAATACTGAAAAAAAAAAAAACTGCAACTAAACATTGCTAGGCTATGTTGTCATAATTTTTCATTATTGGTGGTATTTTGATTTGGGGGCCCGCGCCCCCTGGGCCCCTCCCTGGCTACGCCTATGGTTACTATAATATTTACTATTCTACTAAAGATAGACACAATTGAAACCTTTTTTATTTTATTTTTTATCTTTATTATTATGGCATTAGGACGCATGGTGTAGCCTAGAAGTTTAACAGATTAACGTAAACATTAAATTAGTTTAATGAAAGTTATAGTTAATAAGTTAACTCACAAAAGTTTTTTAACTTTTTATCTCGTT
Source organism: Trididemnum nubilum (assembly GCA_963965965.1). Lineage (NCBI taxonomy): Eukaryota > Metazoa > Chordata > Ascidiacea > Aplousobranchia > Didemnidae > Trididemnum > Trididemnum nubilum. Next base: position 23,636,034 of record OZ014469.1, on the reverse strand, counting down.
AATGAAAAACTTAACTTCGTTATTAACGAATTAACAAGTTAATGCCCAACACTGGCTGAAAGACAAAGAGTAATATATTTGTATTATTTCAGCTTCAGGGGTCGAAATTTACTTTTTTGACAACTTGCCCGTCGGGCAAGTGTTATCTAATGTCTTCTTCCCCGAGAAAATTTCACTTTCCGCGAAAAAAAAGGTAGGCCTACTCTAAGTTTTGAGGTTAACTTGGAAAAATGCACTGAATTTGCAAAATACGCGTACTCTCGAGAATCAAGTTTTGGGGTGCGATTGCTAAGATAATGTGATGCAATAAGTAACTTTTTCCAATCATGCGTCAGCAAAGATGGATTTTTTGATTGCAAATATTTAATTTAATATTTCACAATCATAATCGTTATTATTACCGTTGTGGTTTATTGCAAACGTATTTTATTAGCGAATATTTTGGAAACTACACCTGCAAGAAAGCCCAAATTTTTTGCAAAAGTAATTGAAGCAAAAAGATCTTCAAAATAATCATAACAAAAAATTTGCAATGTTCTTGACGTTATCTTCACGCAGCGCAGGGTAGTACTTGAGGTATCTGAAACACCTGTTAACGTGGCATGCGTCGGAAAACTTTTCTAGAAAAAAAAAACGTAACATTTTGTGCCAAACGGTTGTTAAACGCGTCTGAGCATCGAAAAAGCTGCGTGCGATTAAGAAGTGTTATTTGCGATTAGTAATGTGCGTACAACCAGATGATGCATTAACTGCAATAGTTACAAAGTGCTTACTAAAATAAAGCAAGGAACAGCAGAGTAGTAAACGGGCTGACTAGTTCAGGCTCGAACCAGAAAATATAAGCTCGAACCCGGCCTGTACCCGAAAACTAATTTGAAGCCCAAATTATGCCCGAAAAAACCCGAAAGTTAAGTTTGGTCTGAAAAATTTAGCAATATTGCCAAGTTATTATGATTATATTTTTGTGCATTTAAGACAAAAAGTACGTCTCAGGCACGAATTAAGCCGAAATTTTTGTCAATATTAGGCCCGAACCCGACCTGAAAAGCCCGGCCCGACTTACAACTCTGAAGAACAGCTTTCTCTACGTACATATTTTACTTTATTGCAACAAAACCGGGCCTAAATTGAGTCTTTAAAATGTCTTGTTTGAAGTTGTTTAATACGCTATATTTCGTTAACTTGCGCGTCGGGCAAGTTTAGCCGAAAATTATCTTGCCCGAGGCGATTTCAGCTAGCCTCGGGCAAGCGGGCTGGCGTAATTTCGAACTCTGCATTTAGTTCAAGCTACTTTACTTAATAACAAGTACAAATGATCTTTTGTTTGTTTGCACTGTAATTAGTAGCCGAAAACTTGGCCGCTACAATAAGAAAAACATTACATGAATGGTTCAGAAGAGCAAACGACAAAATCACCAAAGATTGTTTTTCTGCCTACAAGAGAGACGCGTGGTTGCAAAAATTCGAAAGATTCAACACCGCTACTCCTAGTTCGGCCGCTCTCAAAAGATTTTTTGCTTTTGGTTCTAATATTTTGCAATCGAAATGATCGTCTATGACGAAGGAAAATTTTGTTTTGCTGCGTGAGAATGAAGTGTTCAAAAAATTCAATTTTTCTCCATCATGCAGCATCATTTTGAATGTGAGTGAGTGGTGCTTTGTTTTCCTTTGGTGTTTATTTATTTTTATTGCTGTATATTTCTATTATTTTTTTGTTTTAGTGTTAAACTGCTTTTTTCAACAATAAAAATAATTCTTTCTCCGTTCATAGATATGTACCTTTAGTTACAAAAGCTAGACGCATTGCAGTTGATCTATTTCAGAGCAGCTTAGCTGAAGATGTATACCATGTTTGTAATTTCATATTTTTGTACTTAACACCATCGTCTGCAGCGCGCTTTTTAAACTTTAATTATGCAAAAATTTGTACTCAAACACTTTTTTAAACAGCGAAATTTGTGTGCGCTCCTCAAGCAATCAGTTTGTAGTTGCGCTGAACTATTTTCAATTTTTGGTAGCGGAATTTGTGTTTGCGCTTTAAACTTAAAAACTTTTGGTTGCGAAATTTGAGTTTGCGCTTTAAACTAGAAAAATTTTGGTAGCGAAATTTGCGCTTGCGCTTTACGATGTGTTTTTTAAATGCCCAGCTCTGCCTTTCACCAGCTGAAACCTATTGCTTATAATGATAAGTTACAAAAAGAAAATATTTGAACATGCTTGTACCACCTCTAAACATGAATCAAATAGTCTAAGATTCTAGATGGTTTTTTCAATAAATGAATCCATTTCGGGGTCGGAGAGCACAACTTTTCATACTTTTGAAATTAAGAGCCACCTAAATGTACATGCAATATACCGTACATACCAGAGGTGGGCAAAGCGAAGTTACAAGCGCAAAGCGCAACTTCCGCAATCGTGGAAGTTGCGTTTGGCTTTAATTTTTTATCTTGAAACATTGCGCAAGTTGCGTTGCGGACTAAAGTCTTTAAAATTTGTTGCTCTTCAATTGCACTGCGCGTTAAAAATTTTGTTTGGGTAATAGCCCAACTCTATGCGATAAACCTACTTTTGTTCCAACCTCAATCGCAATATTGATAAATGTCGGTCTTCTTTAGCAAATTATGTACTCTTTTTCTGCCCAAAACTGTAAGAAATGCGGTATTTAACGGTATTTAAATGACGACCCTAAACGCATGATCTGGGTTCAACCCCCCACTCTGGTAAGTTGTTGCATCCTTGGATGAGACGCTTTACGATGATTATCCCTGCTTGGTGGCATCGAATAACCAGCAACTTCAGTGGAAAAAAATTCGAAGAAACCTACAAGAACATTGAATCACTGGAAACTCCTAAGTAGTAAGTTGCGGATTCCTCCAACCACGAAGTAGGCAATAAAATGAAACGTGTGCAGATCGTCCAATAGTCAGCGTCTGACGCTGTCCGGTAACAGAAAGATAAATATGCGCAACAACAACAACAACAAATTGAGTTGTGCTGTAAAATTTCAATTAAGGAAGTTAGGTTGCGTTTACTTGATACAAAAATGCCGTTCAGCAATCGCGGAATTGCGTTGCGCTTCAACTGAATTAAAAAGCTTATTGCGAAATTTGCGCTGCGCTTCCGAAATTAAAAAAAATTCAATCACGCATTTTGCGCTGTGCTTCTACTGGTTGAAAAGATTGTTGCGTTTTTGATATGATGTTATTGGTGCCCACCTCTGGTACGTATAGTAAAATTAATCTAGTTTGTACATTAAAACTTTTAAAGAAATATCTGAGGACTGGGTTTGCACATCAGAGTTGACAACGTGCCGAGTCTTTCAATGCAGATGAAACACAAAAACATTATACAATTTTTTTCTGAAATGTTGTCCAAGAAAGCAAAAATAAATGTGTATTGTACAATAATACTCTTGAAACCTGTGATTCAAAACCAAAAATATACTTAGATTCAGGAGTAATTTTTTTTCCTGATGACTAATTTATGGAAAATAAGTAACTATTGGGCTTTTTCAGGGCTGCTTTAGGCTTCAAATCATTTTTTGGGTTAGGGCCGGGTTCAAGCTAATATTTTTGGTTTCGGACCTGAGCTGGTCGCTCGTTTACAATTTTGCACCGAAAATATCAAGTTGTGGAATGTAAAAAACAATGCCATGAAGCAGCTAAAACAATTAATAATGTCATAAACCGTAGTTTACGGCTTTTAAGTTTTAGGTAATCACAAACATTAAAATATGCATTGTGATAGCAAGATAAGCAATTACAAAAAAGTAATACAGTATAGGCCCATTGAGTAAAAAATATGCTTTTGTTTTTCAGACATGTTTAAAGAGCGTTACCTAAATATAAAGAAGATGGAAGATTGAACTTATTTGTAGGTTTTGTAACTGTGCGCACAAAGTCCTATACAAGCTGTAAAAAAAAAAAACAACAACTTTGACCCGACAACAGAAAAACACAAAACAACCGGTAATACTGAGTATACGCACAAATTCTTTGCCGGTTTGATTGATGATCTTACTTAGTGTAAAAGATTCCTTGCTAAGATCAATCAGATTTTTCTGAACAAAAACAACAGCTGTTTTGATAACGAAATGGACTTCAGAGTCACAGTGGTTACCTTGTGCACCCAGATAGCGGCCGAAAATGATACAGAAATTATTTCAATGAGTGACTCAGAATAGACATGGACACATAGCTTTGTCGACGAGTGTTGCTATGAATGTGTGCTCATTCTTGCCTTTTCTCATTATTTTCAAAAAATCAGAACTTGACATAAGTAGGGACTTTAATAGTTAATGACTTAATTTACACAGGGAAAAAATCGTCAAATTTTCATTAAAGCAAGCAAAATTTATTAACTTAAAAAGTCAAGAAACATATTGACTTTCTTCAAATAACTTTCAACCACTAAACATTAAAAAAAGTGCGTGTACATATATAGCCCCCCTACGACCGTGACGGGGTCAAAGCTGCGTATTGCAAGGAATAGGTTTGTGAATCCGTGAGTGTCTTTTCAAGTTCCCAGATTGTATGAACGATTTATCACAAATCGAACATGAAAACGGTTTCTCTCCAGTGTGAATCCGCATGTGACTTTTTAAACTTCCAGATTGTGAAAACGATTTATCACAAATTGAACATTTAAAAGGTTTCTCTCCAGTGTGAATCCGCATGTGACTTTTTAAACTTCCAGATTCTGAAAACGATTTATTGCAAATCGAACATGAAAACGGTTTCTCTCCAGTGTGAATCCGCATGTGACATTTTAAATCCCTGGATTTTGAAAACGATTTAACACAAATCGAACATGAAAGCGGTTTCTCTCCAGTGTGAATCTGCATATGACTTTTTAAACTCCCAGATTTTGAAAATGACTTATCACAAACCGAACATGAAAATGGTTTCTCTCCAGTGTGAATCCGCATGTGACTTTTTAAACTTCCAGATATTGAAAACGATTTATCACAAATTGAACATTTAAAAGGTTTCTCTCCAGTGTGAATCCGCATGTGGCTTTTTAAACTACCAGATTCTGAAAACGATTTATCACAAATCGAACATGAAAACGGTTTCTCTCCAGTGTGAATCCGCATGTGACATTTCAAATGCCAGGATTTTGAAAACGCTTTATCACAAATCGAACATGAAAGCGGTTTCTCTCCAGTGTGAATCTGCATGTGACTTTTTAAACTCCCAGATATTGAAAATGACTTATCACAAATCGAACATGAAAACGGTTTCTCTCCTGTGTGAATCCGCATGTGTTTTTTCAAATTACCAGCTATTGAAAACGATTTATCACAAATTGAACATTTAAAATGTTTCTTCGCAATGTGAATCCGCATGTGGTGGTTTAAACTACCAGATTGCGGAAACGATTTATCACAAATCGAACACGAAAACGGCTTCTCTCCAGTGTGAATCCGCATGTGGCTTTTTAAACTCCAAGATGTGGAAAACGCTTTATCACAAATCGAACATGAAAACGGTTTCTCTCCAGTGTGAATCCGAATGTGACGTTCTAAACTACCAGATTGTGAAAACGATTTATTACAAATCGAACATGAAAACGGTTTCTCTCCAGTGTGAATCCGCATGTGTATTTTCAAATTCCAAGATTGTGAAAACGATTTATCACAAATTGAACATTTAAAATGTTTTTCTCCAATGTTAATCTGCATGTGACGTTTCAAAGCCCCAGATTCTGAAAACGATTTATCACAAACGAACATAAAAACGGTTTCTCTCCAGTGTGAATCCGCGTGTGACGTTTGAGCATGCCTACTACATTTTTGTTGCCCGAAAAGAGAACAGGTTTCGCCAGCTCATCCCACAAGGTTTCATTCAGCAAACCTTACGCCTCCAGCAAACAAATAGAACCTACAAAAAACAAATTTAGGTGGCAGGTTAAGGTCTACTACTTTTAGCCATGGACGTTTAGGCGCCGGGACTTTTATGCACTAGAGGTAGAAAAAAATTTATTTTTCAAAAAAATTCAAATAACAGTTTGTTCTTTTTTTAGTTTCAAATAACAGTTTTTTTTGTTTTTTTAAAGTTATTTTTTTTCAAAAACTTATTTTTTTCAAATAAAAGCTTTTTTCAGAGGTGGAGTCCTCAAAAATGTCCTTGGCCTGGAGGAGACATTTTGAAGTTCTTGGCCTTGTCCTCGAAGCTCAAGTCCTCGAAAATTTTCTGTTCTCGGCTCGAGGACAGCATTATTTTTTGTATCGTTGAAATTTTGTTGGAAAAGGCCAGAAACATCGCGGAAAATTTGCGAAGACCTGTTTTTGTTTTCGCAATTGGAGATCGCATGAAAAAATTTATTATTATTATTATTAATAGGTAGCGGTGCAAGTGAATCTGCTACCGTTTGATAAAGTTCACCTACACATTGCGTAGGCCTCATTTGGACCCATTGCAACTGTAACTACTATGTTATTGTTGTTTTGTTTGGTTACTAGTCGAACTCAGAAAGCCTTCCAGCTTCCTTTAAGTACGTGGCCGGTTTATTAATGTTACATTTCGTTATCATTTTATGAACAGTGGTTTTGGTGGTTCCAAAATATTTAACACGAATATGTTGGTAAAGCTTGCAATTGCCTACATGATGATTTGGTGTTTCATCTTCCAGGCTACATTTTAGACGCAAAGAAGACTCAGTACGACCTGTAGTTTTCTTGTGTCGCTGTACATTGCAGTGCCCAGTTAAATCTTGCACTACTCTATTTAATTGAGGCTTCTAAAGGTTAAGAAGACGCATTGTTAGTCGAGAAGACGTACAACCTTCATCCTCAAGCAGTCTTTCCGTTCATTCCACATAGATTTCCATATATTTGTGGACCAGTTAACTTAACCTTGCTAACTGACCTGGTATACGGGACAGTAATAAAAGATTCAGGAACATGTATTTTTGATTTAGATTCTAATTTGGCTACATAGTCTGCCACTTTGTTACCATGTACTCCTGCATGTCCAGGAATCCAGGCAATACTGACGTGGTTTTGTTTACCGAACTGATTTAGGTTTCTAATGCAGTTGAACACTGTAATTGATGTTACAGTGCACTTTATGAGAGCTTTGATAGCTGCTTGACTATGAACCAGCACAACAATACTTTGATTGTGCATTTTTTCCAAAAGCAGGTTCTTTGCCACTTCTGAAATAGCTTGGACTTCTGTCTGGAACACAGTGCTGTGTATTTCAAGGTGGAAAAATGCTTGTTTTGGGGAGTTGTTTGGGTATTCTGCATAAAAACCCCCACCTACTCTCCCATCTAGTTTCAAGCCATCGGAATAAACCTTGACAGTGTTCTGATTTAGAACGGTTTCAGATCTGATAGCATTCTTTTTATCTATAATTTGACATTCGAAATTTCTCTTGAATACCTTAGTTTTCTTCTTTCGAATCTTCTTGCCTCACTGCAAACATCAACATGGCTTTTCGTTTTCCCAAAGAAACCAACTCGGTTGACATGCCAGAGCCCACTAACAGTGATTCTGTATTACCCTCGCACTGCCTCAGCCAATAAGAATTCCTCAACGTGAGTTATGTTGAGCAATATTTTCAGGGCACCAGTAGGGGTGCCAGAAAAAGTTGATCAAATCATCAGGCAAGCAAGTCTCTGCGCCTTTGTGAGCTTCCTCCCTAGATACTTTTGTTGAGACCGCCAGTCCAGAACAAACATGCATACGACATGATTGGACGTATCATAGCAGTGTATTTCCATTTCACCATATTTGGTTTTATTCCCAACGTTTTACCCACAATTTGTCTACATTGCATTAATGCTGCAGTTGCTTTGCAGGCAATAAGGGTAATATGTGGTTTTCAAGTTAGCTTGCTGTCCAGCGTAACACCAAACAGCCTTGCTTCCTTGGAAAATTTAAGTTTAAAACCATTCATTGACAAGGAACCCAAATCTGGATTCCGTTTGTGAGTGGACAGTACAATTTCGGTTTTCTTGCTGCTAAACTGTAGCTCTTGTTCGGAAGCTCAGTTTGCAGCAATACTTATTGCTTTCTGGGCCATACCTCTGATCCAAAGCATATCAGTACCAGTGACCAACACTGCTAGATCATTGGTATAGGCTTGAACATAAAAGCCCCTGCAACGTAACTTCAGCACTAACAAAAACTTTTTTGAAGACTTTTTTTTTTGAGATCGCCAGAAAAAAGAATTTGTTCGGGGAACACTTGCGCCTGTGTTCTTGGTTCTTGGCCACAAGCATTCCTGTCCTTGGCCTCAAGACGGTCTGTCCTCGAAACGGCTATCCTCGGCCTTGGCCTCGAGCCTTGTGTTCTCAACTCCACCTCTGGCTTTTTCCAAAAACAACGTCTTTCAAACAAAAAAGTTTCATTTTGAATATAATGTTCATATCTTCGAAGCTTTTTGTCTGACACTTGTCAAGAAGGATCGTCAAAATAAAGATAACACGAAAAAGAGCGGCTATAGAAAAAAAGCCAAAGGAGTAATTGGAGGGAAAAGGATCGATGAGAGAGCGTCATTTGTGTATTTAAGCTGCACACGAATTGGTTTTGTCGGCAGAGGGCGGGGTTACAAGTTTTGATAAAAGTGACTTCAAAAGCAGATAGATTGGAAGAAGAGCGAAAAAAGTTTTACAAAAATTGATTTTTAATGGCATTTTTACCAATAATTAAACATATTTTCCCCTATATGTTGCAAAGTTTTCTTATCTATTCCGGACGCATGCAATCTCCAGTCCGCGGTCTCAAATTTTGCGGCGCACGAGCACGAGTTGCTTGTGCGAGTTACCTGCTTAGCTACAAATTAGAGCAGCTAAAAACTTTTCTTCTTGATTGTTTTTGGTCTTTATTTTACATTTCAGAGAAAAAAATTTATATAACATGAAAAAGTCGCTGGTTTAGTTTAAGCAAATTACCCTCGTCATTGTGATGCATTTCCGGACAAAATTTGAGCCAGTGGCGCACTTAGGGAGGAGGTTTCAAGGGTCGAACAGGGCCGTAACTACTACCGGTGCAGGCGGTGCGGCGCACCGGGGCTCCGCAAGAAGCCCCTTACTGCAATAAAAATATTACGTTGAAAAAGTAAAACTTATTTTTTTCACCATTTTTTTTATTTAAGTAAAACTTATTTTTTCATTTAATTTGCTCGTGTAATTTTTTCGCCCAGCATTTGAGTTTATTGCGTCTTGCGTAATGCCATTACTCGACTCGTTGCCTTCTTACGGGGCCCCCAAAGTGACGCTGAATAAATAAAGTTCATGAAGTTTCAAGACTTTACTAATTTATTGACTAAATTTAATAAAACTTTTTAGATTTTGAGTAACATAAAATACTGTATTAGAAAACTCTAGTTATGAAAAGAACTTACAAAAGTGGCGCACAAAAACAGTGTGATAAGAAGAAGAAATTAGCTGAGGCTGCCAGAAATTCTTGGAGCTTGAGCTCGTGGTTAGGACATCAGAGTCGCTGCATTCAATCAGAAACATCCAAAAAAGCTGCGCGTAATAGAGATGGTTCGACAACAGCGGAGGCCGATTGGGTTAGTTCGGCATCAGCAGAGGCCGAGCAGGTTAGTTCGGCAACAGCGGAGACCGAGCAGGTTAGTTCGGCAACAGCGGAGGCCGAGCCGGTTATTGAAGTAAGCACAACAGCAACGAAAGCACAGAATCAGAAACTGTTCCACAAAAAAGTTGTAATCCTGAAGCTTTAGTGAGTCTTAATGATAGTGACTTTCCCACCACTATTACAAACCCGGAAATCAATAGAGCGATAATTGCGGCAGGTCCGACGCAACCTGAAGGACCTTTCCCAAAAGATCCACCCCAAACCGGGCAATTGTCAGGGCACTTTTTATTGAGCTAAACTTGACTGAAATATCGTTTATGCTTAGCAGCTTGCCCCAATAGGGTGCACATGCTTATTTGACTCGTCATTCATTGATTGTTACACATTTACGGTAGCCTATCAGATTTTCACTGCTGAGTTTCGTTTTGTATAGGCATAAAAGATTGCGTGCGACTTTGATTTCTATGCAACAGATTTACTTAGTAATTACTGTAACTCCTTGCTATGTTGCAAAATATCGAATGACTCGATTGAAATGTTTCTATTGCACGGAGTCGTCAGAAAACCCCAAGGAAACGCAATGATCCCTGTACTGTAAAAAGTAGCCCAGTTGAACGTTTTGTACTAAAAAATGGGGCCACATAATGGATGTTTGCACCGGGGCCCCAAATGACGAAGTTACGGAACTGGGGTCGAAACCCCTCCCTTTTGGAACTCAAAAACAACATAGTTTTGTTGATATAACGCAGTTTGTAACACTTTGCCATATTTACTTTAGTTGTTGCGATTTTGGTTATAAATAATCGCTTAAGTTGTTGCGATTTTGGTTGTAATTTGATCCTGCACGGTAAGATGTTGTTTTAGGGTTGTAATTTGATTCCACACCATATTTACCAAGTAATTGAGATTTTTGCATTTGTTTCAACACAATATTGCTGACATATGCATTGTATAACTATGTGTATTTGATATATTATTAAATAATGGATACTATTATACCCGATCATAAACTTCTGAGCAGAATATTGTTTGGTAAAGACAAACTAAAAAAAAACAATGAAACGTCACGAGGGTTGATCCGTGTGCCAATCCTAAACATGCAACTTGTTCGCCGCAAAATTTGAGACCACGGGGTGGAGATTCCATGCGTCCGAATGAGGTAAGAAAACTTCGCGAACACGTAGTGGAAAACACTTTTTTTATTAAAAAAACTACTAAAAATCTATTTTTTGTAAAACTTTTTCCACTCTCTCTCCATCTTTCTACTTTTGAAGTCACTTTTATCAAAACTTCTAACTCCGCCCTCTGCTGACAAAACGAATTCGTATATAGCTTAAAGACTGTACACAAATGACACTCTCTTTCATCGATCCTTTTCCAGCCAATCACTGCTCGGCTTTTTTTATAACCACTCCTTTTCGTGCTATCTCTATTTTGACGATCCTTCTACATGAACATTATAATCAAAATGAAACTTTTTTGTTTGAAAGACGTTGTTCTTTTTTTGAAAAAGCTTTTATTTGAAAAAAAAACTTTTTGAAATAAAAACATTAAAAAAAAAATGTTATTTGAAACAAAAACTTTTGTTTCGAAAAAAAAATTTTTTTGCAAAAAATACTTTCTTTTGGAAAAAACTTTTTGAAGAAAATTTTGAAAAATATTGTTTTTTGAAAATTAAAAAAAAAATGTTTTACCTCTGGCGCTTAAAAGTCCCGGCACCTAATCAGCGGTGCCTAAATGTTCACGCCTAAACGTCCGCGCCTAAAAGTCACGGTCCATCAGATTTAGCCCATTAATATTTTTTTGCGGTTACCTGAATAGTTTTCCACAAGAAAGGATCAGCTTTAAAGAGATACTACTTAAAATCAGTATTATTGAAGAAATGACAACTGCTTGCTATGAGGTAATAGAGCTTATTCCTCAATCTTATTCCGCAATTCCTCTAAACCTCATTCCACTATTTCTATATCTGCAAAAATAGATTAAATCTGCTTGATAGATTTAAATTGTACTATTGGCTGTACTACAGTATTAAATTGTACTATTAGTTGTACTATTACAGTAGTAAATAAAAATAGATTTAAATTGTACTATTGGCAACTTTTCGTTTCAAACTACGCGACATTAGAAAAGGATGATTCTGCAAAATTTATTGCAGATTATTAAACATCACGTTGATTATTCTGCAAGAAATTAAGCGATTAGCAATTTCTTGTAAACTAAGCAACCCAATGTTCGGTTACCGAACGTCATAATCATTCTTCTGCGAGAAATTTTGCATAGTCATCTGCATGCAGTGTTTCGAAAGTTTAAAACACGTAATTAGCAATAGTGCGCAGTCAAACCGAGCCAACAATCTATTTTCGGGGATAAGGAGAAGAGTAAAACAAGGGTTGGAGCACCTCTTTACTTATTATCTCGAAGTAGTTCTCATCAACGATGGCTATACGGTACGGTACGTTCAGAATTTGCGTACTACGTACCTCGCACCTATAACCGTACCAGCGTACCGTACTTCAGTTTAATTTTTAAAGCTTACCGGACCTTGGTAGGACACGTTTCTTTGCGTACCGTACCTTCAATCAATCTGGTTGAACAAATCATTAATGACATATGCGACCCATGTTAACGTGTTTTTGTTTATACCTGATTTGTATATACTGAAAGAAAAGCTTAAGGCAGCGTTTCTTATAAGGGCGAATGGTTCAAATCAACCCAGAGTGAATTAAATTTTTGATAGGGTGAACCAGTTTAAAAGGGTGAACCAAAACAAAGGAAACTGGTAAGTTAACGTAACAGTGGTAATACGATTTTTGCTACCTGCGAAAAGATTGAAGTCTTTAAACCACTGCGTATTCAGCCAAGTGTCGCACTGGTTTGCGTTTAAATTTTTCTGCAACATATTAAATGCCACGACAGTCCTAGCATCCATAGGCAATAGCTATGGCATCACAATTGGAAATACTTGTGAGTGGTGACATCATAATGCAATAGTAAAGACAAATTAAGAGGATATAATCATTAATAGCTTTTAATAGTGTCGAAGCTATCATTTCCCTCTGTGATAAATGGCTAGCCTTGAAAAAGACTGTTTTAGATTGAACGTTTTCGTTCCGGGCCGACATTACAGAACGTGCTAGCGAGCTTGTAAAGGCCATTCTCGCTCGCTAAAAAGCACTTACGAACAAAAAATCTTCGTAGACAAACTGCCATTTCTGAGCCGTCTTGCCCAACACACGTTAAAACTGCTCGTTCGAATTTCTTTGCGAGATGTTCGTAACTTGTGTTAGTGCATATATAATAAATACCTCATTGTGACGTCAGATGCATTTCTACTTCAAAATAATGTGTTCAAGCGTACTGTATGTACTGCATTGCTACGGAAGAAGATACTATAAGCTATGCGGTATTATTCTAAGCAAGCAAATTCCTCAACTGATAATAATCAGTAACTGAGCGACAGAATTTAATTATATTTTTGGATCAATGTGGGGAATAAGAACAACTTTTTCCATACAATAATTTTTTTAAAGGACGTAAAGCGCCTCTGAGGCTGTCGATGGGCAGTAGTTAAATTGTAGGGAGGACGCGTCTCCCCATAGAGAGTTTGCGTTCCCCCATCGAGATTTAGCGTTCCCCCATCGAGATTTAGACGTCCACCCATCGAGATTTGAGCGCTGTATGATGAAACGATCAAAAGTCAAACAATCACTTGATTTCGGGTAAAAAACGCTTCAATTTTTGGCGAAGAATTTTTTCTTTCGTTTTGGTCTTTACTTGATTTCGGGAAAAAAACGCTTCAATTTTTGGCGAAGAACTTTTTTGTTTGGTCTTCATTCAATTGCGGAGAGGGAATTACATAACTTCAACTGAAGTTTGGTCACAGCTGCAAAAGCTTTCCCCCATGCAAAATTTTACAATTTAAATACTGTTGGTGGTTAAACTCATACGTTAGCAGTAACTTTAGGTTTCAAAAATTTTCAAAAGTGAGCAAGTCGAAGTACATTCTTCTATTTTAGAACCGGTAAATCTTGAGTTGAAACTGGTTGTTTTTAATTTTTGCCGATAATCAGTTTCATTTGTACTTGATTTTGTAAAAATTTTGAGAGCATCGATATCAATTTTAGCGGGCATGTTTGAAACACTGTTTTATTCCTATTGCTCTGTCTGCTTAAGTGAAGGTTTTTTTTTCTTAGTTTTGCAGCATTGTAAAATTGCAAAAGCGAAAAAGCAAGCCTTTTTCAAGTTTTACAACTGCAAACAAAATTTCTCAATTGAAGGGTTTAGAACTCAAAATAGCTAAGTCACAAAATAACAGTTTCGAGTTAGAAGCATTTAAAGTTTTTAATTGAAGATTTAAATACTGCATAATCACATTTATTATTCTTTGATTGGTCTTTATTATTGGTATTGGTTGCTGAAGAAATATTATCAACAATAACAAATCGATCGACTTCTATAAAAAAATTTAATAAACAAATAAACTTTTGGACTTAGTCATTTTTGTCCCAAATTGTGGACTTGGTCATTTTTAGCAGTAAAATTAAAAACTTGGAGTACAAAGTAATAAAGAACTTTTCACAGATTTCTCAAACAGCATTTGGTTTTAATTTAAATGCTTGCCAGCATCATTTCTACGATTGGAAATAAGTCAGGACAAGGGTGGAGAGCCGGATTTGAGGGTGGAGTACTAGAGGACGCAGATTTTGTTGAAGGCCCCAACGACCAACGTAAAAAGTTTTTTGCATTTTGAAGATTACTTTTTTGTGGAACCCCGAAGTTATGGGGGCCTTGGAATTCCTTGTTCCGTTTTCATCTGGCCCTGCCAGGACGGTTGAACAAACTTATCACTAGTTGGAAGGACCGACGTTTGCGTCGCGGTTTTCTTTGTTTTTACTTGGCCATTTTGAAACCAACGAATGCGAAGTTTCTGACTTTTCCTATTGTAATTCAAAACCGGTTTGGTCAAGCTACATAAAAGTTTGACAGTGGTTTTAGAATAATAAGTTGTATCTTTGTACCAAATTTTGAGGCAATTATTCATGTGACTTTGGTTTTAGGACCCAAAAACTGCCACAAAAGTTTGAGGTAAAAAGCGGTCTCATTCAAAAACGGCTTAACTACGGCAAAAAATTTTCACATGGTTACATGTCTTTAAATATCCTTTCATCCCTACAAACCACTTTTAGCCACGATGAAGTTGTTCTATCTTTTTTTTTTTTTTTCTTTTTTTCTTCTTAATTCTTGTACGCTCTTCCTCTACGCCACAAAACATCGAAATCAAATTTTTATGTAAAGCTGTTGAGCTGCAAATGCAATTTTGTCTTCCAAAATTTTCTTGAGCCACTTCTCCGAAAATCCCTTCGAAATCAATTTTTTGAACGACTCAGGCTGGGGCACTAGTTTTTGTTATACCAGTAGATATTGAACAGACAAATACTTTGACATAGTTTGGAGCTACTAACCCAGCAATCCCTCCAAATTGATCATTAAAACATCAAGTTTTTGAACGGCTTAAGCTAAGATGCCAGTTTTTTTATCAGTACTCAGTAGCTGTTTAACAGACAAATATTTTGGCATAATTTGGGGGTACCACCCCCAGGAGACCCCCAAACATCAATCTTTTGAACGGCTTAACTTAAGGTGCCAGTTTCTTTTTATTTCAGTAGATATTTAACAGACAAAAACTTTCATATAGATTGGGGGTACCACCCCCTTCAGGAACCCGCCCCAAATGAACACCCCAAAGTTCAATTTTTTTGAATGGCTTAATCTAGAGTGCCAGTTTTTTTGTAGTCAGTAGATACTTAAGAGACAAATCTTTTGACATAGTTTGGGGGGTACCACCTGCCGAGAGACTCCCCAAATAAACCCAAAAAAATCAGTTTTTCGAACGGCTTAGCTTAAGGCGCTAGTTTTTTAAATATCAGACAACATTTAAGAGACAAATATTTTTACATAATATTGGGTTACCACCTCCCTCCTCACCCCCCTCACGAATGTACAAAACAATAATTTAATTTTTTATTCTCTCTCGCGAACCACTAAAATCACTGATGCACATAGCTGTTAATTTAAAACGAACTTTGAGAAGTTGGCTGGCTGAGCTGCAGCTAGATTTTATATCTGTTATTTGGTGCGTTTTAGACTGGGGACCAGTTCCTTTTTTATAAATAAGATAATGTAAACGAGTGAAGCAACAGGTTACATAATCAGTTTACTGTACGATATAGGTTTGCTTGCAGTGTAGTGAAGGTTGGCTAACCCCTGTACTGGTGTAGTAAGTTGCCTGATTTTACAGTTTTATTTTTATTAAGTACCGTAGTGCCAGTCGGTTTTTGCTTTTACCTTCTTGCCGTAATTGAGAGCTGCTGTTGCTGTTTTTATTCTTTCGTGTGAGTCCTGTCCTGTCCTGTAGTACTGTGATTGTGAATTATAGTTTTACCGGTATTTCTGGCTGTTTGGAGTTTGAGCTGGAGGTTTCGTTAGAGGCCAGGAATCGTTTAGGTGGCTGCTGTACGGTGTACAGTCCTATCTTGCGCTCTCGTCGCTCTAAGATCCTTGGATTCCGGTCTCTAGACTACCAGATTCAGGAGGACACATGACTAGCTATCTTATTAGTAAAGTATAGGTCCTTAAGTTGTTTAGACTACACACCGCTAGGTGCGCAGAAGAGCTGTTCTGTGTACAAGAAAAGCCTTCTCAAATGAACCCTTAAAAATCACTTTTTGAGCGGTTTAAGCTAGGGTGCTAGAACTATTTTTTTGATATTAGTAGATGCTTAAAAAACAAATATTTGACATAGTTTGGGGGTACTATCTCGCCGGAAACCTCCCAAATGGATCCTTCCAAAGTTGATTTTTTAAACGGCTTTAGCTAGGGAGCTAGCTTTTTGATATCAGTAGATATTTGCGTCGCTTCTCAGCAAAAGGGTTGCTCCTCAGCAAACTCTCATCTAGTTTTTTAATTTCTTATGCTAAACCAAAAGTCAATTCAATAACTTTATAAATTCTTTTTCAGTTTTAACTATGTTGATAGCTGAAAACAGTGGCGTACGCAGGATTTTTCAATGGGGGGGATTTTCAAAAGTGACATCAAAAATTTGTTCGCAAACTATACTTTGGCAAATACTGTAAATAACTTGGTGCAGGGGCACAAAATGAAATTAAAGTCCTTAGTGCATATTGCAAATAAAACTTTTCAAACAAAAAATAAGCTAGCATTAAGCATACATCTATACTTAACATCATTAGGGTTGCAAATGAACAATCAAGAAAAAATTGCTCAAAACAAAAGCTACAAAAACGCGTACAAATATAAACAGTACAAAGTTGCCAGGTGCGTAGCCAGAAATTTGCAATGGGGGCTGTGTGTGGGGGTCTGGGGGCGGAGCTTTATTGTGCATTTGAGTCGACAGACCAATGGGGGGGAGTTCAACCCCCAAAACCCCCCAGCGTACGCCCTTGGCTGAAAAAGAATTAGCATAGCGTTTAGTAGGTTAAGGCTTTAAAATATGGGAAGTTTTCTATCCCACCCTGTACAACAAATTCTACATTTTCAAAAAATGGGATAGTATTGATGCTTAAAAAGAGTTACAATTACCTATGCTGCTGCAACTGCATATGTGAATAAAAATAGGAAACTTGAAAAACTTAGGCCTAAACAGTACAGGGGCGGATTTAGGGGGGATGGGGGGGATGCATCCCCCCCCCACCAGCTTAAAAGTAACGATTTCGGCCGAAAAATCAGCCTCTACTTGGAAAAATTAGGCTCCATTTCGGATGCATCCCCCCCCCACCAGTGTAAAGCTAACAGTTTCGGCCGAAAAATCACTCTCAATTTCGGTGAAGACCTTTTTTTTTATTTTTATTATTTTTTTGGAGACCACCTGATTTTGGGCGGAAAAAACGTTCGAATTTCCGATTTCGGCCCAAAAATCACTCTCAATTTCGGTGATAGTAACCGAATTTTTGAGGGTTTGTGCTTAAAATCCCCCCCCACCAAAATTTTTTAGATCCGCCACTGAAACAGTACCCCATTTGTTACCAAACTTACCGTAGACTTTAGGCCTATATATCCCTGCTATAATTTAAAAAAATGATCAATTAGACACTACCGCATGTTTGTAATAAAATTTTACTAACTACTCAACTACACTTTGCTCCCATAAATGAAATTGTAGAAACTTACATGCGCATTTGTGCAACAATCTCACCTTCCTGGCTTAATTGTGTTTGATTTCTCGATAACCAAGCACAAACTGCTGGTGAGTCACACAATTGGACAATTTTGATTGGCTGATTTGGACTTGGTCATTTTTTCTCCAAAAGAACTGGACTTGAGTATTTCTAGCACATAAAATGACTCTCTCTGAGAAAATGCTGCCTCTGATAACTGGTCTTAGGCAATTTTTTGCCAAAAAATATATAGCACAGGTTGTGAAGAATTCAAAACAAAATGCATTGTGGGTGAAAACTCAAATTTGATAAAATGTGACTTAGTCATTTTTAGTTCTAAATCCTTTAATCGCTAGCGCAGAGCAACAGAAAGGACTGCAAATAAGGAGGAGCGGCGCCCCCCCAAACATTTTCAAGATGGTGGCTTTTTTTATTGGAGATCAACAGAGAACTCGGAGAAACTTAGACCGATTTGGCGCGATGACCTGATTTTTTTTTTTTTTGAGATCAACAAAAAAGTCGGAAAAGAGTAGATAACTCCAGAATTTTGGCCCCCGAAAAAAAATTGCCCCCCTTAGAACAGCGTTCTGGTTGGGGCACTGGCAACAAAGCTTTATAATCTTGAATACTTGCAATTTTGCTTGCAGACACAAAAAAATCACCGAAATTTCATCGTTTTGAATCAGCACAAATTTTGGTTTCTTTGATTAGTAGATTAAATTTTTTTTTGTATGTTTTTGGTTTATTTTCATGCCGAGGCTGGTATTGTATTTAATTTGTTTTTAAATTTCGAGCAAAAATTAGCCTCGTGTTTTAAAAAACAGTTCTTATAAAAGGAGTGTATCGCTATTTTTGTCAACTGGCACTACTCAACATTTCTTTATCAGTCGAAACTACAAATCTTCAGGACTGATTGAACGGCAGTTTCACTTAATTTGATTAAAAACAGTAAAGCCTTATTAAAATAATAAAATTTTTAAATCTTTCGGACTTAGCTACGTCCATCATCAGTAAACAGCAAAATCTGTTTGACTAAGATTTTACTTTTTACTGATGATGGACATAGCTAAGTCCGTAACGTTTAAAAAATTTATTATTTCAAATAAGGCTTTACTGTTTTTAATCAAAGAGCAAATGGTTCTCAATGGAATTACGCTTTTTTTTAGCAGTCTAATTGCAAACATGGTGACAATTTTAAATAATTTTTAGCAAAAATTGCCTTTAGTTAGAAGTTTTCAACATTTCACCATTTAATTTCTGAACCAAAAAGAGTTCTAGTATGCTTAATGAGTGCTTCAAAATACTTTTTAAGTTGGTGAAGAAAATGTGACATTTTTTTACTCGAACTGCTTTCTGCAATCGCTCGAAGAAACTTAGCGAGAAAGAATGATGTAACGAATTTTGCAAGGCTTTACATACACGTGCAAAAATAACCTCTTACGTTTAGTGAGTATTTCGTTCGTCAGCGCCTCTTAAAAAAAAACTCGTTATTAAAGTGAACGAGGAAATTTGAAGTAGGTCTTTACATAATATTCAAGCGAACTTTCTTTTGCGATTCGATTTAAAAAACTGTAATCAAAACGCAATTTTGAATAAATAGCAAATTACGCTCTCTAGTGGCACTGCTGCAAAATGTCAACTTCAAAATTGAAGTCTCTTTCACTAAATAGACGCAAATGTATAAAAAAATTATCAAAAAATAAAGAAATTACATTTTGGCCACTAGAGGGAGTTTTGCAAATACTATCACTAAAATGGTCATAACTACTGATCCAGAAGTCCAATTCGCTTAGTTTTTTTTTTAAGATGTAAAATGCAGAGGGGCATTTAGTTGAATTACTGTTTTGAGTATATTTTACAAACAGCGCCCTCTAGTGTCAAAAAACTCATATTTTTCAAAAGTGGGGGTCGGAAATCATCGCGTAACATGGAAACCGTTCAACCAATTAAAAATTTTTTTTTAGTTTTGGGACCAGTATGAAAATCTGCTTCAAAAACACTGCGAAGCCATAACAAAATCAAAAAAAGTTAAAATATGAACAGGTCTACCCAACATTTCTTCAGTTTCACTTTATTTTAATCAGAGGTGGGCAGTAACTAGTTACTTTTTTTAATTACTGTAGCATAGTTACTTTTTTCAAAAATGTAACGAAAGTGGGATCTAGTTACTATTTGGAGACATTAAAAAGTTAGTAATTACAGTTACTTTTAGTTTTGGTTTTGCTGAAAAAAATTCTTTAATCGTTAGATTTTGGCTAAATGAAACACTTCAATGTAATCCCTGTTGGCGCCACGGATTACGGATTTTTTATTGTGCACTAACGTGTTAGCAAGAGCTATTGTGGGACGTGGTAACACGTGCTATTGTGCACCTACGGGGCTAACAGTCCGTTAATAACGATTAATTTTTTGGTTGTTTGTTCAACCAATCTGACCCAAAAAAAGATGCTGCTGCAAAACGGATAGAAGGGTTTCTATCAGCAGTATCAGCGAAAAAGATAGATGATAATTCCTTCGCTGATGCAGCGCTAAAGAAACTGTTCGTCCAGTACAATACTTCTTTGCCCTAGAGCGCTGCAGTTGAAAGGCTTTTCAGCAGTGCTGAGCACCGCAAATTTGAACTCTATTCCACAACCGTAAATTCCTCAAAATAGTTATGGGTGGTCCACAATCGCAAATCCGCAAGTTTGCGGTGATTTTTTGCACTTTTGCAACCGCAAATGACTTTTTACTTCCGCAAACTTGAACCGCAAACTTTGCTGTTTTTTTTTTCCTGGTTTGACAAACAAAGGAGACCTATAGCAATTTCACACTGCTTGATATTTTCCATATCGGCTGTAAACGTGTAATAAACATCACTGAGTTTTCTTCGATTTATTTAAGATTCTGTTCTTGTAAGTTGTAATATACATGTCAGCAGCAGGGCCGAGTGGAAATGTACACAGGTTTGTTTAAACAAAACTGCGACCGGAGTTGCATTACGGCTGCGACTCTGGTGGCTAGAGTAGACAGTTGGAAGAGAGTAACCTCACTTGCCAGTCACTTTCGTCGCTCGTCCTAACTTCTAACTACAGTATGTTCGTTGAGTTGAAAATCCTTATTTGATTTACATACTTGTACAGTACATGTACTTATCGTATAAGACAGCAGAGATGCACAAATTTTTATTGAGTCGGAGAAAAGTAAAAACTCGAGATGCACAAACTTGCGTTTTTACGTTCTTGAAAATGATACTTTACAGGCTTATAGGCTACTGTTTACTGCTTGAGTGACGGAATGAGGGGGGGGGGGGTGCTGTCGATGCAACTTCCTGCTTCCTTCATCACGCATGGCAATTTGCAGATCGCGATTAAAAAATAACTTAGTTTCAAACGTGATAATTGCAGTTAGCGTTTTTTTTTGCTCCTGTACTGGTGCAAAATTTTTTTAAATTGTTTTGGAAGGTGTTCATATAAACGCAAATTTTTGCCAAGATGAAAATGTGCTAGGTGTAAGAAGAACAAGCCAAAAGTTCGGTTCCTTTGTTTATTTTATTTCAATTGCAATGCAGTCCTGATTAATGGTTACATGAAATTCTAACGCTTGAACTTTTAGTCGAACTGTGGATAAGAGCAGTCTTTTAAAAGCTTTCAAATTGCATACAATGTAATGACGATACAGACACTTGTGTACCTAGGAGGAAGGCCATTGTACCATGGTCTTCCCTTCAGACCGTAAAATCGAAACACGATAAAGCAAAACTAATCAGTTCTGAAAGGATGTATACGGTCAAACTTAGGTTTTCGAACATAATCCGTTCGAGAAGGCTGTTGGAAAAGTGATTTGTTCAAAATTCGAACAATTTTTCTCATTAAAATTAATGCAAATAATTTTAATTTGTTTCAACTCTAGAAAACAACTTTTGTAATGTATTTTTTTACTACTTTACACCATAAACTGTACTGTGTACAGTAATACCATAAATAAAAGTGGGTAGAAGTAGATTGCGTTTTATTTTAATAAAGGATTTCCTATCTAAGATAATGGAGAAAAAACAAAAAGAAAGCGTTTCTTATGTTTTATTTTTAAAACATTGAAAACATTAAAGGTTAAGAAGCAGTACAATATGAAAAGTTTTGAAAAAATTAGCAAAAATTATCATTGAAACAGGGCAAAAAAAAAAAATACAACAGCTCAGTTACACCAAAAATTGTGTGAAAAAAGCCCACATTATGGAGCGCCGTTTGTGTACCCTAATTTGTGCAATGTTTTTTTGCATATTCAATTAAATAGTCATTTTAATTAAATGTACAAAAATAAATATACAAAAAAAACACGTGCAAAAAATAAATATGCAAAAATTTTTGAATACTTATCACACCATAATTTGCGCAACATTTTTTTTTCATATTTAATTAAATAGTCATTTTAATGAAATATACAAAAATAAATGAGCAAAACAAACCGTTGCAAAAATAAATAGACAAAAACTCGTTACACAAAAAATGTTTGCGCAAAAATTTATGACACAAAAACTGTTGCAGCAAAAATAAATCCACAAAAATTTTTGTGGATTTATTTTCGCAACATCATTTTTTGTATGAAAATTTTTTGCATTACAATTGTTTGCGTCACAAATATTTGTACATTTATTTTTGATAGCAAAGAAACAACACACGCCGAAATAAATGTGCAAAATTTTGTTACGCAAAAATGTTGATGCAAAATAAATTTCTTGTCGCAAAAAAACACGTGCAAAAATAAATCGTCAAAAGTATTTGACTATTTAGTTCGTGTCCATAATGATCAAAGGTTGGAATTATGTGGGCGGGAAGGTACGGGTGAATGAACCATCATTTCCCAGCCCAACGAAAGGTCTCATAAGCAGACTAGCACCTTACTATAGCAGCCGTACAGCTTGAAGCTTTCGTCCTGAAGTTCCAGTTTTATACTTTGCAGGTACCTTGCCGCCCGCATAATTCCAACCCTTGATCATTATGTACATGAACTAAATAGTCAAATATTTTTGGCAATTTGTTTTTGCATGTGTTTTTTTGCGACATGAAATTTTGCATCAACATTTTTTGCGTCACAAAATTTTGCACATTTATTTCAGCGTGTGTTGTTTCTTTGCTATCAAAAATACAAGCAGAAATATTTGTGATCCAAGCAATTGTAATGCAAAAAATTTTGATGCATTGAATGATGTTGCAAAAATAAATCAACAAAAATTTTTGTGGATTTATTTTTGCCACAAATTCGAAACAATTTTTCGCATTAAAATTAATGCAAATAATTTCAATCTGTTTTAACTCTAGAAAACAACTTTTGTAATGTATTTTTTTACTACTTTACACCACAAACTGCACTGTGTACTGTAATACCGTAAATAAAAATGGGTAGAAGTAGATTGTGTCTTATTTTAATAAAGGATTTCCTATCTAAGATGATAAGAAAAAACAAATTAAATCCACAAAAATTTTTGTGGATTTATTTTTGCCACAACAATTTTTATGTCAGAAATTTTTGCGCAAAAATTTTTGTGTAACGGGTTTTTGTCTATTTATTTTTGCAACAGTTTATTCTGTGGCATATGTTTTTGTATATTTGATGAAAATGACTAATTAATTAAATATGCAAATAAGCGTTGCACAAATTATGGTGTGATAAATATTCAAAAATTTTTGCATATTTATTTTTGCTCGTGTTGTTTTTTGTATAATTTTTTTTATACATTTAATTAAAATGACTATTTAATTAATGATGCAAACAAACATTGTACAAATTAGGGTACACAAACAGCGCCCCATACGACATATGCAGCATCATGGCACGTTCGTATTCGCTTGGCTTCTTTCGGTTTGGTCGTGACCCGAATTTATGTTCGAAGTCTGAGACGTAATTTTTTGGTCGAAAACCGATTTGGTCGAGAACAGAAACGTTCGATAACCGAGATTTGACTGTACGTGATTACTGCAAAAATGCAAATTTAAATCGATTTTTATTTTTGGTTTGCTTTCTTCCTTCACAAATGACCTAGTTTTTTAATTCCGTAATGTTTTTAAAGCATTTTCATTTTACGATTTCATTCTTCTAGTAAGTCTCGTAAAAGCATATACTAAAACGTGCGTCGAAAATGCACGACAACGCATGTTTTTAGTGTAATTTTGCAAATTTTTTACTGGAGTATGCCCCCGGACCACCCTACAATGGTCTTGCTTTCGGCACTCTGCATAATATTGATTTGTGATGTCACAGTGCAACGAAACTTTAGGCCTCCCATGGAAACTTTTTGAGTACGCTACTGGGTGCAGATATTAATTTTGTTTGAAAACTCTCTCTTATTTAAAATTTTATGTTTCTCTTTAGCGCTGAGAAGTCAGCACTCAGCACCTAAGGTAATTGGAAAAATAGAAAATTTGGGTTTTACGTCTTGGTTATCGGTATGCGACCTAGGTTCAAATAATAGTCACTGTTAAATTAGAAATTTGTTTCGACAATGGCCAGTTTGTTGCAGGTGTTGCCAAAAATCTTCAAGATCAATGTGCCGTAGTAATTTACACCTCAAAAAGTTTGTCAATATGAATAACTTTACTCGTAAATTTCGTAAAATTTTGGAATAACGCCGCCAACTGCTCAGAAATTTATGCCATTTCTTAATTATAAAAATGGCTAAGCATTTTGACG